>CM017768.1:21662825-22262825 GCA_008009225.1 Acer yangbiense | reverse complement strand
TATTGTGTGTTTTTAAATGTGTACATTTATGTTCATTAATCTCTCTTCTTGCATGATTATTTAATTGCATCTAGCTTGTTAAATGCCATAACAAGTTAAGCTTTAGGATGCATTGTCTTCACTCACACACTTGCACTTATTACATTGTTCTTGTGTGAGAAGCAGCATGAGAAGGCCTTGCCCTTCTCTGCCGCGGTTGGACAACCGCGGTAGTCAAGCGACAGAGGATGTGTCTTCTCTGCCGCGGTACACTGCCGCGGTTGTCCCAACCGCGGCATGCAGGCGACAGAGACTTTTGTCTCTGTTGCGGTGCAACTGCCGCGGTTGCCAACTGAGGCATTCAGGACCGCGGTAGTCCATCGTGCGTAATGCACGTCCAAAATGCTACAGTTTTGTTGGACACCTATAAATACACCACTTTGGTTCTAGGTCATCCACAACTCTCAAAATATCTTATTTTTCATTGAGAGCTTTTTTAAAGAGATAAATTTACCAAAGAAATCATCTTTCATCTTCTTTGACCACTCAAATCATTTTCCATGAGCATCAATCATCATCTAGCATCATCCTTGATCATCTAGGTGTCATTACATGGTTTTTCAACACACTTTGCTTGGTAAGCTTTTCACTAATATCTTACATATTTTGTGTCTTTCTTAGCAAGCAATCTCATTTATCACTTGTATGTCATTAGAATATAATTTAAATACAAGATTGAGATTAGTGTAGTGATTGTTTGAGAGTTGTATTGTGATAGCTACATAGGATTGCCTAATTTATGTTTAGCTAAGCTTTATGACATGTCATTTAGCTATTGATATCTAGGATTGTATTGATTGTCATTTTATCATCCTAGATAAGCATCTAAGGTTCCCTAGCTTTGTTTGCTCTTTGAATATCTTCATATATTCACATAGGACATATTATCTCTTCATTGAGAAGTAAGACTTGTGTAGTTACTGGGATTAGGTTGCGTAAATCACAAGCAATTGGACTAGGTTCACTTATACCAAGATTAGGTAGTAGTGGTGAGTTACATACTAGGATTAGGTTGTAATCACCTTTACCATTAGTGGATTCGAGGTTCGAGTGTGGCGCACTTACTAGCCCGTGGTTTTTCTCGTGAGGGTTTCCACGTAAATATCTTGTGTCATTTATAATTCTGCACATATTACACTTGATATATTATATTGACTAGATATGGGCATTTTTGTAAAATTGACCTATAACGAAAATTGGGTAAAATCGGATAAAATCTATTCACCCCCCTCTAGATTAATATTGAACACACCGTAATTTGTTTCAGATAATGTGCTTTTAAGCCATAAAACTTGGTTTCAAAAATACACTTTGCTTCTCTTGTATGCTTGGTAAAGTAAGTTGAGTTTGATTGATGTAAGTTTTGGATACACCTTGAAGTCCTAGGACTAGTACGTTTAAAGTGTAGGGAAAAATACCGTAGTACACGCAACGGAAGCGAGACTAAAAATAGATTTAGTATGTTTTAAAATTTTTCCTTTTTATGAACCTTAACCCTTTAAATTAATTAACCATATATAAAGTAACAAAAGTATAATACCTTTTGTTGCGTGATCCGATTGACTTACGTCGATGGTAATCCGCAAGATCTTCAATCCTAGCACGAACGTGAATCACCTAGGAGCGTGGTCTCCCTTTTCTTTGAATTGCAAACCTGAGAATGGACAAACAAACTTTTCTTTTTCTTTGTCAGTCTTAAAACAATCAAAAGAATACAAAAATTATTCCGGTCACTTTTGAGTTCTCAATCTAATGATCGAAACTCGCGTGAACCTAATTCGATGTTGTACACACAAGCTTATTGATGAACAAGCAATTAGTGTACCATCAAAAAAATAATTTCTTCTCTCTTTTATGTCTTAGTAGAATAATCAAATACTTGTCTATGAGTTTAGAAGAAGAAGAAAATTGAATCAACCAAGCCTTGGAGGTGGCCGAAACCTATCACAATAAATAAATAGGGTGGCCGAATTTCTCTTCCTTTTTACTTTAGGGTTGCCGAATTCTATGTGGTGTGGTATATTAGGGTTGGCTGAATTTCATCACATCACATATATAGGGTGACCGAAATTCAACCCTAATTCCCATCATCCTTTTAGACTCCTAACCCTAATTTAACTCATAAGTATTTTTATTCTTTTATTGACTAAATAAAAAGACTTCTTATTTGATTAAATAAATAAACTTAATTATTTATTTTCTTATCAAACAAGTCTTTTACTTTTAGTATACTACTACCAATAGTATAACTCTAGGAAATATATTTCCTGATCAGAAAAAGATTTGTTTCTTAATTAAACAATTAATTAATAAATAAATTAATTATTATTTAATTAAACAATGAAACAAAATAATATGTTAGGCTAATATTTTAACCTTGCCGCCCCACATGTATAAAATGGGCCATATATTATTTTCTTATTTCATTTAATCCATTGGACTTTAAATAAAAAGCCCACATGTGAACCAGACCCATTCTTACTAAAAGAAACAAGCCCACATGCCTTTCATTAATATATAAATAAAATTGAGCAGCCCATTAAATAATTAATGTGCAAATTATATTCTTAATATATTAAATGCAATTCTAGATGGACCCATATTTTGGTCTGGTAGAATATATCAAGTGATCCATGCAAGTCCGTGTGGATTGGGGATCTTGGCGGGCTATCTAAATTTAAGCTTCAATAGACACAACCTAATCACAATCAACAAATGATTCACTTAGGTCCGATCCATTAATTTTAACTCATTCCACTAAAGAGCTAAAATTGAACTCTTAAATAAAGATAGAAAAGAAAGATGTTCCTCTTTCATAACCCTAGACAATCATATTGGAGATAGTGTATCCTCGTGATTAATATCAGTAATCGCCAAGAGTTCATAGACCGCCTATAACTCGGAACTCTCCAAGTTACCATATTTACTCATATGACCACGTTTTGAACTTGGATATTTTGACTTGTCCCGAAGCCATGTTTTCAATAGTCACTATCGAAAACTCAACGTTGAGATTTAATATCCAATTACCTCAAAACATCCATATGATGATATTATACTCTCATTTAATAAATGGAGCCACGATGTCCATCTCTATAAATGAAGTCCTCTATCGATTAACAAATGAATATCACCAAACTATCGAGGATAGACTATGCTATATAATCGTACTCATTGATAACTCAAATGATATCACTTGCAACCATAAGTCCATCATTTATCTCAGGATTAAGATAGACTCTCTGATTGTCCTGATAATGAAAAGACTATTATCTATTGACGGTTCTAGATAAAGCTTTTCATTGTGATCCAGTTCAATGCACCCAATGCACTAGATTCTTTTGCTCGAAGACACTCCGATGATTTTAGACTCATCATATCTCATTTGATCCCACTCAAATGCTAACAAAAGAATTCTACAACTTTAACAAGATAAAGGTGCCCAACCTTTAACTTAAGTTGTGAACAATATTCAAGACTAACTAAAGAATTGTGTCTACCACATACATATCTAGATGTACGAACAATTCTTCTTTTCTCATAGTCTTTAGACCTTATGATTATTTACTTTGACAATTATAATATTAAACTATAAATGCTATAAGATTTGTTAAGCCAGAAATCACTTTATTAATATGAAAAAGATTGTTAATTACAATATTACACTCTTGCTATTGAGCATAATCCTAACAATCTCCCACTTGCGCTATAGCAAATGTGTCATATCTCTCAAGCCCATGTTCTCTAGATGCCCATCGAAACTCTTCTGAGGTAGAGCCTTTGTGAAGGGATCCGCTAGATTTTCTGCTGACGCGATTTTGGTAATCGTCACGTCACCCCTTTGAACAATCTCCCTTAAAAGATGATACTTTCTTTCAATGTGTTTTCCTCTCTTGTGACTTCTTGGTTCTTTCGAATTAGCCACTGCTCCACTGTTGTCACAGTAGATAGTGATCTGCTTATTCGCACTAGGAACCACTTCCAAGTCAATCAAGAATTGGCGGAGCCAAACAGCCTCTTTGGCAGCCTCGCATGCAGCAACATACTCAGCTTCCATGGTGGAATCAGCAATACAAGATTGCTTGATACTCCTCCATATGACTGCTCCTCCTCCAATAGTAAACACAGTCCCCGATGTGGATTTTCTGGAGTCAGAATCTGATTAGAAATCAGAATCTGTATACCCAACAGGAATTAAATCCCCTCCAGAGTATACAAGCATATTATCTCTCGTTCTCTTAAGATACTTGAAAATATGCTTGACTGCCGTCCAGTGATCAGGACCAGGTTTCGATTGAAACCTGCTAACTATGCCAACAGCAAAACAAATATCTGGTCTAGTGCAGAGCATTGCATACATGAGATTTCCAACTGCCGAGGCATATGGAACTCTACTCATGAATTGCTCTTCATGCTCATTCTTAGGAACTTGTTCCTTAGAAAGTTTGATTCCATGTTTGAAAGGTAACATACCTTTCTTGGAATCCTGCATGGAAAACCTAGACAAGATCTTGTCTATGTATGAAGCTTGGGATAATGCAATCGTTTTATTCTTTCTATCCCTTATGACTTGGATACCTAGAATAAAACTTGCTTCTTCTAAGTCCTTCATATCAAATTGTTTTGCTAACCATTCTTTTACTGATGTCAATACTCCTACATCGTTTCCAATGAGTAGTATATCATCAACATAAAGAATAAGGAAAACCAACTTGTCGCCTTTAATCCTTTTGTATACACAAGGTTCATCAGGATTCTGAATAAATCCAAAACCTTTCACAGCTTGATCGAACCTTACGGTCCAGGATCTGGATGCTTGCTTTAATCCATATATGGATTTCTGCAACTTGCATACCTTTTCCATTTGGCCTTTTTTCAATGAATCCTTCTGGTTGCATCATGTAGATGCTTTTGTCAAGACTTCCATTAAGGAAAGCTGTCTTGACGTCCATTTGCCAAATCTCTAGATCTAAACATGCTGCAATGGATAAGAGTATCCTAATGGATTTAAGCATGGCCACATGAGAGAAGGTTTCCTCATAAATCGATACCTTCTTTCTGTGTGTAACCTTTAGCTACCAATCTAGCTTTAAAGGTTTCCACCTTTCCATCCATACCTCTTTTCCTCTTGTATACCCACTTGCACCCAATGAGTTTTCTCCCTTTAGGCAAGTCTACAAGGGACCAGACTTTGTTATCGAACATGGATTCAATCTCAGATTGCATTGCCTTTTGCCAATGGCGACAATCAACATCCTCCATTGCTTCCTTATACGTGTAGGGATCATCATCGTCCAAGAGATTCTCCACTGATTCTCCTAGACCGATGTATCTCTCGGGTTGTGTACTAACCCTCCCACTACGATGAGGAATGGTAGGTTGTTGATTTTGTGTTGGAGTAGAACTTACAATTGGGCTAGGTTGTAAAACCTCTTGTGGAATTGTATCTCCTGACATCTCATTAAGGACAATTCTACTTTTGGGCTCAAAATCATTCATATAGTCCTTTTCCAGAAATTTAACATTTGTCGAAACAAATACTTTTAGATTTGAAGGACTATAGAAATAATATCCTTTAGTTCCTTTTGGATACCCCACAAATATACATGTTTCCGAACGGGACTCCATCTTTTCTATCTTTCCTTTTAACACATGTGCAGGACAACCAAATATCCTTCAGTGTTGTAAACTAGGCTTTCGCCCAGTCCACAACTCATGCGGTGTTTTCAGGAACCGACTTAGATGATACAACGTTTAGAATGTATATTGCAGTTTGTAGAGCATATCCCCAAAAAGAAAGGGAGCGTTGAATAACTTAACATAGACCTAACCATATCCAAAAGAGTTCTATTTCTCATTTCTGCTACCCCATTCTGTTGAGGTGTACCTGGTGCAGAAAACTGAGAAACTATCCCATTATCAATAAGATATTGCTGAAACTCACCAGATAGGTATTCTTCACCACGATCAGATCTCAAGATTTTTATTTGTTTCTCAAGCTGATTTTCTACTTCAGCTTTGAATGCTTTGAACATGTCAAAAGCATCCGACTTATGTCTCATGAGATACACATAGCCAAATCTCGAGTAATCATCTGTGAAGGTGATGAAGTACTCATATCCACCTCTAGCTTGAATGCTCATAGGACCACATACATCAGTGTGTATTAGTCCTAAACATTCAGTGGCTCTTGCGCCTTTGGTCGAGAATGACCTTTTGGTCATTTTACCTTCCAAACAAGATTCACAAGTTGGTAGATCATCAACCTTTAAGTCACTTAAAGGTCCGTCACTATCCAATCTAATAATCCTATTAAGGTTAATATGACCTAGGCGTAAATGCCATAGGTAGGTTTCATCTATTGATAATTTTACTCTTTTATGATTAGGTTCCGTTAATACTGTGTATAACGAGTGAGAGATATTTCTATGCAAAAAGAACAGACCATTTTCCAATGTACCTTTGCAAATAATTTTGTCATTCTTAATAATAATAAAAACTTTATTAAAAGTAACCGAATATCCAAATTTATTTAAACAAGAAACTGAAATTAAATTCCTCTTGAATTGAGGTACATAATAAACGTCTATCAATTCTAAATGCCTATTAGAATCAATATTAACTCTAATATCTCCCACTGCACTTGCAGACACTAACGTTCCGTTGCCCAAACGCAAGTTGATTTCATTTTTATTCAGTCTTTTCCTTTCCTTGAACCTTTGCAAGGAATAACACACATGATTAGTGGCCCCAGAGTCTATGATCCAAGAATTTGTAGAATCTGCCAAAAAACATGTTTCAAGATAATTAACATTACCTTGTTCCTTCTTGTTCTGAGACTTTGGGCAATTACGTTTCCAATGTCCCTTTTCACCACAAAGAGAGCACTTCCCTTTGATCTTGGTTACTATCTTGGTAGGCCCAAGTTGCTTTTTCTTCTGTTGTTTCTTGACCTTCTTACGGGTCTTAACAGTAGCAACTTTACCAACCAAATGAATCTCTTGACTTGTGCCATTAGATTCACAAGTATGAGCAAGTGGCTTAGGAATAGATAGAATAAATTTATGTTTTTCAGCTTGCAGCAACAACCCAATTTTCCTTTTCCATGTGACATAATTATTACCGGTTAAAGTTTTATCTTTTAGGATGTTCATAAGTGATGGGGTCATGATTTCTGAATAAAACAAAACATATATAAGTAAATAATCATGATAAAGCACTTTTAAATATTTATCTTGAATTAAATAAATAACTCAATCGTAAAAATTCAACGGTGATCCAACACCCATAAATGTTACGCCTCCTTTGGGAGTACGAACATTTACTAGTTGGACTAGGTCCCACCTAATTGTTAACATAACAACCAGCGTTTTCAATTTTAGCCTTGCAATTTTACTAACAAGAACTCTTGGGAGGATATCAATAAAATTACATTGAGTGTGTTACCAAGATATCGACCCTCAATATTTTCTCTCACGAAAATCCCTCCTTGGGGAGTAGATCTCGTTTGAGTCAATTGTCTAGTCTATCCTTGTAAGGAAGTATGTTGCTAAATTTAATTCATGGACGCCCCTTGGGGGGATTACCAATAAATAATAAAGCTCAACTAACCTTGGAGGCCATAGGTGTTACAAAACACCTTCTCCCACTCAATTATTTACGGTGTGTGATTAAATCCCATAGAATGATTTACCAAGTTATCTAGATGCCAATTTAGATACCTAAATCATTCAATGCATGTTCATGCCAAAAGAGATATATGAGTGGCACTCCTATTCTATATGACATGTTATCATACAATAACAAATATTGTAATATTTATGCAAAAATAAATAGCCACAATTTTGGTCCATCCTAGAAAAACAAGTAAATTACATTTGTTTGAAATATATAAACCCTAACTTGGCGATCAAGTCTTCAAGCGGCCATCACACGCGTGTACCTTGGCTGCCCCTCCCATGGGCGTGTGCAAGCACCCAGCCCCCATGGGCAGCCATGCGCCCCATCCCACAACAAAAACGCAGCTGCTTGCTTTTATGCTCGCAGCTTGTTGTTTTGGTGCGCACGGTGTAGGTTTGGTTTCGGTTGCTTCCTTTTTCTGCTTCCAATTCTTCAACTCTTCGAATCTTCGAAACTTGAATTTATTACAGCAGGTATTACACAATAAACTACTGCAGTAAATATATATATATTTTTAAACACTACAGTAAATTTAATACAATAAAAACTGCACTAATATTTAATAAAAAAACTGCAGTAGCTTTTAATACAAAAAATAAAACTGCACTTATTAATTACAAATAAAAAAAAATAAAGCAACTATCAAGAAGGAATTATGGTGATGATAGACCACCCTTCTTGTTACAATTCCAAAACAAAATACATTGAAAATGTAGGACCAAAATCGAGCAACAACAATCCACATAAAAACATATATAAAACCATACATCCACATGTAATTATATATGCGAATACCTAGAGTGCCGTCTCTTTCTAAACATGCATAATCACAATAGAAAGAAATAGATTCACGTATATATACGTTAATTAATTAAAAGGGTTCAACCTAGGCTCTGATACCAATTGTAGGGAAAAATACCGTAGTACACGCAGCGGAAGCGAGACTAAAAATAGATTTAGTATGTTTTAAAATTTTTCCTTTTTATGAACCTTAACCCTTTAAATTAATTAACCATATATAAAGTAACAAAAGTATAATACCTTTTGTTGCGTGATCCGATTGACTTACGTCGATGGTAATCCGCAAGATCTTCAATCCTAGCACGAACGTGAATCACCTAGGAGCGTGGTCTCCCTTTTCTTTGAATTGCAAACCTGAGAATGGACAAACAAACTTTTCTTTTTCTTTGTCAGTCTTAAAACAATCAAAAGAATACAAAAATTATTCCGGTCACTTTTGAGTTCTCAATCTAATGATCGAAACTCGCGTGAACCTAATTCAATGTTGTACACACAAGCTTATTGATGAACAAGCAATTAGTGTACCATCAAAAGAATAATTTCTTCTCTCTTTTATGTCTTAGTAGAATAATCAAATACTTGTCTATGAGTTTAGAAGAAGAAGAAAATTGAATCAACCAAGCCTTGGAGGTGGCCGAAACCTATCACAATAAATAAATAGGGTGGCCGAATTTCTCTTCCTTTTTACTTTAGGGTTGCCGAATTCTATGTGGTGTGGTGTGGTATATTAGGGTTGGCCGAATTTCATCACATCACATATATAGGGTGACCGAAATTCAACCCTAATTCCCATCATCCTTTTAGACTCCTAACCCTAATTTAACTCATAAGTATTTTTATTCTTTTATTGACTAAATAAAAAGACTTCTTATTTGATTAAATAAATAAACTTAATTATTTATTTTCTTATCAAACAAGTCTTTTACTTTTAGTATACTACTACCAATAGTATAACTCTAGGAAATATATTTCCTGATCAGAAAAAGATTTGTTTCTTAATTAAACAATTAATTAATAAATAAATTAATTATTATTTAATTAAACAATGAAACAAAATAATATGTTAGGCTAATATTTTAACCTTGCCGCCCCACATGTATAAAATGGGCCATATATTATTTTCTTATTTCATTTAATCCATTGGACTTTAAATAAAAAGCCCACATGTGAATCAGACCCATTCTTACTAAAAGAAACAAGCCCACATGCCTTTCATTAATATATAAATAAAATTGAGCAGCCCATTAAATAATTAATGTGCAAATTATATTCTTAATATATTAAATGCAATTCTAGATGGACCCATATTTTGGTCCGGTAGAATATATCAAGTGATCCATGCAAGTCCGTGTGGATTGGGGATCTTGGCGGGCTATCTAAATTTAAGCTTCAATAGACACAACCTAATCACAATCAATAAATGATTCACTTAGGTCCGATCCATTAATTTTAACTCATTCCACTAAAGAGCTAAAATTGAACTCTTAAATAAAGATAGAAAAGGAAGATGTTCCTCTTTCATAACCCTAGACAATCATATTGGAGATAGTGTATCCTCGTGATTAATATCAGTAATCGCCAAGAGTTCATGGACCGCCTATAACTCTCCAAGTTACCATATTTACTCATATGACCACGTTTTGAACTTGGATATTTTGACTTGTCCAGAAGCCATGTTTTCAATAGTCACTATCGAAAACTCAACGTTGAGATTTAATATCCAATTACCTCAAAACATCCATATGATGATATTATACTCTCATTTAATAAATGGAGCCACGATGTCCATCTCTATAAATGAAGTCCTCTATCGATTAACAAATGAATATCACCAAACCATCGAGGATAGACTATGCTATATAATCGTACTCATTGATAACTCAAATGATATCACTTGCAACCATAAGTCCATCATTTATCTCAGGATTAAGATAGACTCTCCGATTGTCCTGATAATGAAAAGACTATTATCTATTGACGGTTCTAGATAAAGCTTTTCATTGTGATCCAGTTCAATGCACCCAATGCACTAGATTCTTTTGCTCGAAGACACTCTGATGATTTTAGACTCGTCATATCTCATTTGATCCCACTCAAATGCTAACAAAAGAATTCTACAACTTTAACAAGATAAAGGTGCCCAACCTTTAACTTAAGTTGTGAACAATATTCAAGACTAACTAAAGAATTGTGTCTACCACATAGATATCTAGATGTACGAACAATTCTTCTTTTCTCATAGTCTTTAGACCTTATGATTATTTACTTTGACAATTATAATATTAAACTATAAATGCTATAAGATTTGTTAAACCATAAATCACTTTATTAATATGAAAAAGATTGTTAATTACAATATTACACTCTTGCTATTGAGCATAATCCTAACATAAAGATGACCTAGGGTTGGTATCCATTTGCTTCGGCAACATAGAACTCAATGAGCACTTTCATGGAAAGGGCTACATACATTGGTTGTGCATCCGCCCAATGTAAGAAAGGGCTACGCCATTGTGATGAGTGAAAGCCGCCATGAAGCGTATATGTTTATGTTAGAAAATCAAAGAAGTGTTGAAAAGAATCATTAAAAAAAAAAATTCTTTGATTCAAGCCTAAAACAAAACAAAAAGGCTTTATGGAGTATAGTTGAATAATCAAATTAGCTTGGGTTGTCAATAGAAATGAAACGGCGAGCCACATGCACACACACGCTTACATGTTGAAATCTATTCTCTTTAAAAGCAAAATCCCGGATGATAATCGGTTTTATTTTTTTATGGAATGGCTTAAGATGAATAGATGTTGAAATTGTTTGCATGTTTGATTATCAAATTACTTCTTTTCATATACTTGAAGCAAAATATTCACACACTCACATTTGCTTATTTGGTATTTTGATACTTTAGAAATTTTTGAAGAAATATGAGAGTGATTGAAAATCTTGGTGTAACTCTCATTATTTTGTGGGGCTTATTTGAAAAATCTATTAAAATTGCTTGGTGATGTGATTGTGTGGCAATTTTGGTGAACAGTTGTCTATCTAGATCTTTGATAGGGCATTTATCAAGGGGGAACATTATATGCTAAATTTTTGTTTTCTTTTATGATATGTTTACATGTTCTTCAAGATTGATTTTTGTTGGTATTATTCATGTTTTTGATAAATCTTTAAGATGCTATGCTAATTCTTGATATGCATATTGATTTGTTAAAAAATGATGTTTTTTAGCCTTTGTTTTTTTTTTTTTTTTTTTTTTTTTGGCACTAACTTGCTTTGATGTTTCTACTCATGTTTGTTTTTCGTGTTTTAGTGATACACTACACAAGGTCATGGGGAAAACCAAGAAAGTTGGGAATAACAACCCTTCTAAACCCATAGACAAATCCAAACCCACTTCTTCTTCCAAGATAGCCAAAAACAACAAGTTAAAACTGTTGGAGATTTTTAGGCGCAAAAAGATTATTCAAGAAAAATGTATGGATTTGGATTCTTGATATGGTTCTTATGTCCATAAGGTCATTGTTGAAAGGAAATTGAGTACTTGGATTAACATGCTAGGAATAGTGAATTATACCATGGATAGAGAATTCTATCATGAGTATAAGGAAAGTACTTCTCTTGAAGATGCCTTGTTGGATTTGAGAGGTGTTGTCTTTACAGTCAACTCAAAGAGCTTGAATGAGTTCCTAGAGTTACCCTATGATATTGAGTCAGATTTTCTTGATGTTGATGTCTTGGATAACCTCTATGAGATGGGTAGAACTCTTTGTGACAATAGCGATTTTGAGTGGGGAAAACGTGCCTTTATTAGGCAAAGTGAGTTGACTAAGGTTAGTGCCTTTTGGCATCTCTTTGTATGTGTTAATCTTGTTGGATCTTCTAATGCTATCAAACTAAACAAAGAGAAGATCAAGATTATGTATGCCTTAGTGACTAACAAACCCATAAACCTTGGTGATATCCTTATAGAACATATTGAGATTGTTCAACTCGTTTGGACAAAAAGTTAGCATTTCCGAGGTTTATCTCTCATTTGTGTTTGGCTAAAGGAGTGAAGAAACAAGATGATGATGTGCTACTACCTCCCTTAGAGAATTTTAGTGATAAATGTATGGCTACCATATCATATAAGGAAAAGGGAAAGTCTTGTGATGCATTTAGGCTCTTTGGTGAATCTCATGATTCAAGCCTTGTATCTAGCACAACTATTCTTTCAAATTGGGCTATGCAATTGAAGAATGAGGTTAAAGAGTCAAGAAGGTTGATTGAGGAGTCACAAAGGAAGATTGAAGAACTCAATGCTAAGGTAGTGCTACAAGATGTGAAGATCCAAGAATTAGAAAGCAAAGCTTCTACTCTAAAGCATTATGTGAGATCATCAAATCGCACAACATTCCTTGGTGGCATAAGTGGCTAGAAATGGTCTTGAGGTATATTTTCTTATTCTTTCCTTTTGGCTTCATCTCATGTCAAAAAGGGGGAGAAATATGATAGTTTCTAGCTTGCTTATTCTCATTTTTTAGTTATATATTGTATTTGGTATCAAGCTTGAACTTTATGGCATATAATATTTTTTTGTTGATCTTGGCTAGAATATTTTTGTTGGATAGCATGTATTAAGGGGGAGCATACATGATCCATTTGAACTTTAATATTTTATTTTTCTTGCCAAAGATTGTGTATTGCCATATGTGTTGTCTCTTGGATATTCTTGTGTTTTCAAGTTGATTTTAGGTGATATCAAGAGAAGACCAAGAAGAAGTTCAAGACTTGTGGTTAAAAATTTGTCTAGAAATGTGTAACTCATTATAACTCATTGTGACCAATTTTCCTTGTAATTGTTTTAGTATATGTATAGGGGTTTTGACATGGAGTTTGCTAAAGGGGGAGATTGTTAGGATTTTGGTTTGTGTTGGCATGAATTCCATATCAAAACGTTGTTTCTCTTGTATTGTTTAGTTGTCTTAGTTTGATGATGATTCAAGCTTAAAGGAAGACTTGGCAACTTTCCATGCAAGATGGTGTCTTCAAAGAGGAATAAGCTATTGTAGGGAAAAATACGGTCACACAGCGGAAGCGAGACTAAAAAGAGGTTTTAGTATAGTTTAAATTTGTTCCATAATTTGAACCTTAACCCTCTAATTAATTAACATATAATACTAAAGATATCATACCTTTGTCGCGTGATCCGATTGACATTGCGTCGATGGTAATCCGCAAGATCTTCCGATCCAATCACGAACGTGAATCACCTAGGAGCGTGGTCTCGTTTCTCTTTGAATTGTGTACCTGAGGATGAATTAACAAAACTTTTTCTTTTTCGTTAGTCACAATAAATTCCAAGAGGCTACAAAAAATGTTCCGGTCACTTTTGAATTCACAATCGTTAGATCGAAACTCGCATGAACCTTATTCGAAATTGTGCACAAAACCTTTTGATATAAAAGTTACTAGTGCACTATCGAAATAAGAACAAACTTTTCTCTCTTTTCCTCTTGTCCGAATTCTCACACTAGTCTAAGAGTTGGATTCTATTTTTCTCAAGAAAAAAATAACTCTCAATTAAGCATTAGGGTTACCAAATTCCTCTTCACATTAAATAATGTGTCTACCGAATTCTCTTGCCTCATAATATATATATATATATATATATATATATATATATATATATATATATATATATATTGCGACTCTGCATGCCTATTAAAATATATATATATATATATATATCTTGCGCATTATGCATGCATCTATATATTGCACATTCTGCATACTTTATATAATCTATATATATTGCCGCCATATGCTTTATATATATATATATATATATATATATATATATATATATATATTTATATATTTATATTCTGGCAATTAATTGCCATATATATTTCATATATATCTATATATTGAGGCCGAAATCCTTTACCATGTAGGATTTGTGTTTTTTGACTTAGATCCTAACCCTAGGTAGATTTCCTTTGAATTCCAAACTCTAATCCAACTCTTTAGTGTATTAGTGACTATATCAAAGGCTTCCTAATTTGACTAAATAAATAAATTCCCTTTATTTATCTACTTACCAAATAGTCTTTAATATTTATTAAACTACCACAATAGTATACTACTAAGAAACATATTTCCTAGTTAGAAAAAGATTTTGATTCTCAATTAAATGATTAACTAATAAATTAATTAATTTCCATTTAATCAATCAATAAAATAAAATAATATTTTAGACTATTATTCTAGTCTTGCCGTCCACACCATATACATGGGCCTAATATTATTTTCTTATTTTATTTAATCCATTAGACTTTAATTAAAAAACCCACATGTGGACCAGACCTATTCTTACTAAAAGAAACAAGCCCACATGCCTTTCATTAATATATTAATATAATTGATCAGCCCATTAAATAAATAATGTGCAAATTATATTCTTAATATATTAAATACAATTCTAGATGGACCCATAAATTGGTCCGGTAGAATATATCAAGTGATCCATGCAAGTCCGTGTGGATTGGGGATCTTGGCGGGCTATCTAAATTTAAGCTTCAATAGACATAACCTAATCACAATTAACAAATGATTCACTTAGGTCCGATCTATTAATTTTAATTCATTCCACTAAAGAGCTAAAATTGAACTCTTAAATAAAGATAGAATAAGTAAATATTCCTCATTCGTACCCTAGAGAATCTTATAGGAGATGGTGTATCCTCGTGAAGAATATCAGTAATCGCCAAGAGCTCATAGACCGCCTATAGCTCTCCAAGTTACCATATTTACTCATATGACCACATTTTGAACTTGGATATTTTGACTTGTCTAAAAGCCATGTTTCAATAGACTCTATCGAAAACTTAACGTTAAGATTCAATATCCAAAACCTCAAAACATCCATATGATGATATTCTACTCACATTCAATAAATGGAGCCACAATGTCCATATCTATATATGAAGTCCTCTATCGATTAACAAATGAATATCACCAAACTATCGAGGATAGACTATGCTATATAATCGTACTCATTGATAACTCAAATGATACCACTTGCAACCATAAGTCCATCATTTATCTCAGGATTAAGATAGACTCTCCGATTGTCCTGATAATGAAAAGACTATTATCTATTGACGGTTCTAGATAAAGTATTTCATTGTGATCCAGTTCAATGCACCCAGTGCACTAGATTCTTTTACTCGAAGACCCTCTAATGATTTTAGACTCATCATAACACATTTGATCCCATTCAAATGTTAGTATAAGAATTCTACAACTTTAACAAGATAAAGGTGCCCAACCTTTAACTTAAGTTGTGAACATTATTCAAGACTAACTAAAGAATTGTGTCTACCTCATATATATCCAGATGTATGAACAATTCTTCTTTTCTCATAGTCTTTTGACCTTATGATTATTTACTTTTGACAATTATAATATTCAATCTATAAATGCTATAAGATTTGTTTAAATCAGAAATCACTTTATTAATATGAAAAGATTGTCAATTACAATATTACACTCTTGCTATTGAGCATAATCCTAACAATCTCCCACTTGTGCTATAGCAAATGTGTCATATCTCTCATTCCCATGTTCTCTAGGTGCCCATCAAAACTCTTTTGTGGTAGAGCCTTTGTGAAGGGATACGCTAGATTTTCTGCTGACGCGATTTTTGTAATCGTCACGTCACCCCTATGCACAATCTCCCTAAGAAGATGATACTTCCTTTCAATGTGTTTTCCTCTCTTATGACTTCTTGGTTCTCTCGAATTAGCCACTGCTCCACTGTTATTACAGTAGATAGTGATTTGCTTATTCGCACTGGGAACCACTTTCAAGTCAATCAGGAATTGGCGGAGCCAAACAGCCTCTTTGGTAGCTTCGCATGCAGCAACATACTTAGCTTCCATGGTGGAATCAGCAATACAAGATTGCTTGATACTCCTCCATATGACTGTTCCTGTTCTAATAGTAAACACAGATCCTGATGTGGATTTTCTGGTAGTCAGAATCCGACTGGAAATCAGAATCTGTCTACCCAACGGGATTCAAATCCCCTTTTGAGTATACAAGCATATTATCTCTCGTTCTCCTGAGATACTTGAAAATATGCTTGACTGCCGTCTAGTGATCAGGACCAGGTTTCGATTGAAACCTGCTAACTATGCCCACAGCAAAACAAATATCTGGTCTAGTGCAGAGCATTGCATACATGAAACTTCCAACTGCCGAGGCATTTGGAATCCTACTCATGAATTGCTCTTCATGCTTATTCTTAGGAACTTGTTCCTTAGAAAGTTTGATTCCATTTCTGAAAAGTAACATACCTTTCTTGGAATCTTGCATGGAAAATCTAGACAAGATTTTATCTATGTATGAAGCTTGGGATAGTGCAATTGTTCTATCGTTTCTATCCCTTATTACTTGGATACCAAGAATATAAATTGCTTCTCCTAAGTCTTTCATATCAAATTGTTTTGCTAGCCATTCTTTTACTGATGTCAATACACCTACATCGTTTTTGATGAGTAGTATATCATCAACATAAAGAATTTAGGAAAACCAACTTGTCGCCATTAATCCTTTTGCATACACAAGGTTCGTCACAGCTTGATCGAACCTTATGTTCCAGGATCAGGATGCTTGCTTTAATCCATATTTGGATTTTTGCAACTTGCACTGCCTTTTGCCAATGGCGACCATCAACATGCTCCATTGCTTCCTTATATGTGTAGGGATTATCGTCATCCGAGGAATTCTCCATTGATTCTCCCAGACCGATGTATCTCTCGGGTTTTGTACTAACCCTCCCACTACTAGGAGGAATGGTAGGTTGTTGATTTTGTGTTGGATGGGAACTTACAATTGGGTTAGGTTGTGTAACTTCTCGTGGAATTGTATCTCCTGACATCTCATTCAGGACAATTCTACTTCTAGGTACAAAATCATTCATATAGTCCTTTTCCAGAAATTTAGCATTTGTCGAAACAAATACTTTAAGGTCTGAAGGACTATAGAAATAATATCTTTTAGTTTCTTTTGGATACCCTACAAATATGCATGTTTCCGAACGGGACTCCATCTTTTCTATCTTTCCTTTTAACACATGCGCAGGACAACCAAATATCCTTAAGTGTTGTAAACTAGGCTTGCGCCCAGTCCACAACTCATGCGGTGTTTGAGGAACGGACTTAGATGGTACATCGTTTAGAATGTATATTGCGGTTTGTAAAGCATATCCTTAAAAAGAAATAGGAAGTGTTGAATAACTCAACATAGACCTAACCATATCCAAAAGAGTTCTGTTTCTCCTTTCTGATACCCCATTCTGTTGAGGTGTACCTAGTGCAGAAAACTGAGAAACTATCCCATTATCAATAAGATATTGCTGAAACTCACCAGATAGATATTCTCCACCACGATCAGATCTCAAGATTTTTATGTGTTTCTCAAGCTGATTTTCCACTTCAGCTTTAAATGCTTTGAACATGTCAAAAGCATCCGACTTATATCTCATGAGATACACATATCCAAATCTCGAGTAATCATCTGTGAAAGTGATGAAGTACTCATATCCACCTCTAGCGTGAATGCTCATAGGACCACATACATCAGTGTGTATTAATCATAAACATTCTGTGGCTCTTTTGCCTTTGGTCGTAAACGACCTTTTGGTCATTTTACCTTCCAAACAGGATTCACAAGTTGGTAGATCATTAACCTTTTAGTCACTTAAAGGTCCATCACTAACCAATCTTTTAATCCTATTAAGGTTAATATGACCTAGGCGTAAATGCCATAGGTAGGTTTCATCTTTAGATAATTTTACTCTCTTATGATTAGGTTGCGTTATTTTTGTGTCCAACAAGTGAGAGATATTTCTATGTAAATAGAATAGACCATTTTCCAATGTACCTTTGCAAACAAATTTGTCATCTTTACTAATAATAAAAAATTTATTAAAAGTAACTGAATATTCAAATTTATTTAAACAAGAAACTGAAATTAAATTTCTCTTGAATTGAGGTACATAATAAATGTCTATCAAATCTAAATGCCTACTAGAATCTAGATTAACTCTAATATCTCCCACTGCACTAGCAGACACCAACGCTCCATTGCCTAAACGCAAGTTGATTTCATTCTTATTCAGCCTTCTCCTTTCTTGAAACCCCCATAAGGAATAACAAACATGATTATTGGCTACTGAGTCTACAATCCAAGAATCTGTAGAATCTGTCGGTAAACATGTTTCAAGATAACTCACATTACCCTGTTCCTTTTTATTCTGAGACTTTGGGCAATTACTTTTCCAATGTCTCTTTTCACCACAAAAGAAGCATTTCCTTTTGATCTTGGTTACTTTCTTAGTCTCCTTCTTGGTAGGCCCAAGTTGCTTTTTCTTCTGTTATTCCTTGACCTTCTGACGGGTCTTAACAGTAGCAACTTTACAAACCATATGAATCTCTTCTAGAGACATCATCATATCAGCAGTAGACCCCATTCCTTCATGCTGCTGTTGCAACACGTCAGAGATGGTAGCCATTTGGCCATCTCATTCGAGGTCTTCCACTGCTCATACTCGTCTCTTTGCATCACATTAGATTCATTAGTGGGAGCAGGTGGTTTTTAGGAGTAGTCAGAACAAACTTATGTTTTTCAGCTTGCAGCAACAACCCAATTTTCCTTTTCCATGTGACATAATTATCACTAGTTAAAATATTTATCTTTTAGAATGATCATTAGGGATGGGGTCATGATTTCTTAATAAAACAAAATTATATATGAGTAAATAATCATGGTAAAGCACTTTCGAATATTTATCTTGATTTAAATAAATAACTCAATCATAAAAATTCAAAGGTGATCCAACACCCATAAATGTTACGCCTCCTTTGGGAGTACGTACCATTTACTAGTTGGACTAGGTCCCACCTAATTGTTAACATAACAACCGGCGTTTTCAATTTTAGCCTTGTGATTTTATTGACAAGAACTCTTGGGAGGATATCAATAAAATCACATTGAGTGTGTTACCAAGATATCGACCCTCAATATTTTCTCTCACGAAAATCCCTCCTTGGGGAGTAGATCTCGTTTGAGTCAATTGTCTAGTCTATCCTTGTAAGGAAGTATGTTGTTAAATTCCATTCATGGACGCCCCTTGGGGGGATTACCAATAAATAATAAAGCTCAACTAACCTTGGAGGCCATAGGTGTTGCAAAACACCTTCTCCTACTCAATTATTTAAGGCGTGTGATTAAATCCTATAGAATGATTTACCAAGTTATCTAGATGCCAATTTAGATACCTAAATCATTCAATGCATGTTTATACCAAAAGAGATATATGAGTGACACTCTTATTCTATATGACATGTCATCAAACAATAACAAATATTGTAATATTTACGCAAAATAAATAGCCACAATTTTGATCCATCATAGAAAAACAAGTAAATTACATTTGTTTGGAATACAAAAAACTCCTTTCTTGGTGAACAAGTCTTCAAGCGGCCACCGATCACTTGTGCGTCCCACGGCTGCCCCTATGGGCGTGCGCACTCCACAACCCCAACAAGGGCTGCCGTGCGCAGCCCACAGTCCAACATGCACAGCTGCGTGCAATCTTGTGCGCATGCATGTTGCTATGGTGCGCACGGTCCCAAACTTGTTCCAGTTGCTTCCAATTCTTCAAGTCTTTGAATCTTCGATGCTTGAACGTATTACAACATTATTTAAACAATAAAATACTGCAGTATTTGTTTTTTAATCACAGCAGTATTTAATACAACAAAAAACTGCACTAAAATAAATAAATAAAAAACTGCAGTATTTTTAACACAATAAAAACTGCACTTAATTTTAATACAATAAAAATAAAAAAAAACTTAGCAACTACCAAGAAGGAAATTGTGACAATAATAAGCCACCCTTCTTGTTAAAATTCCGAAACAAAAATACATTTAAATTCTAGGATCAAAATTGAGCAATAACAATTCACTTTATAACAACATATAACATATATAAATCCATACATTCCAATGTAATTATATATGAGAATACTTAGAGTGCCATCTCTTTCTAAATATGCATAATCACAATAAAAAGAAATAGATTCACGTATATATACGTTAATTAATTAAAGGGTACAACCAAGCTCTGATACCAATTGTAAGGAAAAAAACGTGTGCACGCAGTGGAAGCGAGACTAAAATCGAGTTTTAGTATAGTTTAAATTTTTTTCATAATTTGAACCTTAACCCTCTAATTAATTAACATATAATACTAAAGATATCATACCTTTGTCGCGTGATCCGATTGACATTGCGTCGATGGTAATCCGCAAGATCTTCCAATCCAATCACGAACGTGAATCACCTAGGAGCGTGGTCTCGCTTCTCTTTGAATTGTGTACCTGAGGATGGATTAACAAAACTTTTTCTTTTTCGTTAGTCACAATAAATTCCAAGAGGCTACAAAGAATGTTCCGGTCACTTTTGAATTCACAATTGTTAGATCGAAACTCGCGTGAACCTTATTCGAAATTGTGCACAAAACCTTTTGATATAAAAGTTACTAGTGTACTATCGAAATAAGAACAAACTTTTCTCTCTTTTCCTCTTGGCCGAATTCTCACACTAGTCTAAGAGTTGGATTCTATTTTTCTCAAGAAAAAAATAACTCTCAATTAAGCATTAGGGTTGCCAAATTCCTCTTCACATTAAATAATGTGTCTACTGAATTCTCTTGCCTCATAATATATATATATATATATATATATTGCGACTCTGCATGCCTATTAAAATATATATATATATATCTTGCGCATGATGCATGCATCTATATATTGCACATTCTGCATGCTTTATATAATCTATATATATTGCCGCCATATGCTTTATAAATATATACATATTTATATATTTATATTCTGGCAATTAATTGCCATATATATTTCATATATATCTATGTATTGAGGTCGAAATCCTTTTCCATGTAGGATTTGTGTCTTTTGACTTAAATCCTAACCCTAGGTAGATTTCCTTAGAATTCCAAACTCTAATCCAACTTTTTAGTGTATTTGTGACTATATCAAAGACTTCCTAATTTGACTAAATAAATAAATTCCCTTTATTTCTCTACTTACCAAATAAAGTCTTTAATATTTATTATACTACCACAATAGTATACTACTAAGAAACATATTTCCTAGTTAGAAAAAGATTTTGATTCACAATTAAATGATTAACTAATAAATTAATTAATTTCCATTTAATCAATCAATAAAATAAAATAATATTTTAGACTATTATTCTAGTCTTGCCGTCCACACCATATACATGGGCCTAATATTATTTTCTTATTTTATTTAATCCATTAGACTTTAATTAAAAAACCCACATGTGAACCAGACCCATTCTTACTAAAAGAAACAAGCCCACATGCCTTTCATTAATATATTAATATAATTGATCAGCCCATTAAATAAATAATGTGCAAATTATATTCTTAATATATTAAATACAATTCTAGATGGACCCATAAATTGGTCCGGTAGAATATATCAAGTGATCCATGCAAGTCCGTGTGGATTAGAGATCTTGGCGGGCTATCTAAATTTAAGCTTCAATAGACATAACCTAATCACAATCAACAAATGATTCACTTAGATCCGATCTATTAATTTTAACTCATTCCACTAAAGAGCTAAAATTGAACTCTTAAATAAAGATAAAATAAGTAAATATTCCTCATTCGTACCCTAGACAATCTTATAGGAGATGGTGTATCCTCGTGAAGAATATCAGTAATCGCCGAGAGCTCATAGACCGCCTATAGCTCTCCAAGTTACCATATTTACTCATATGACCACATTTTGAACTTGGATATTTTGACTTGTCTAGAAGCCATGTTTCAATAGACTCTATCGAAAACTTAACGTTAAGATTCAATAACCAAAACCTCAAAACATCCATATGATGATATTCTACTCACATTCAATAAATGGAGCCATAATGTCCATATCTATAAATGAAGTCCTCTATCGATTAACAAATGAATATCACCAAACTATCGAGGATAGACTATGCTATATAATCGTACTCATTGATAACTCAAATGATACCACTTGCAACCATAAGTCCATCATTTATCTCAGGATTAAGATAGACTCTCCGATTGTCCTGATAATGAAAAGACTATTATCTATTGACGGTTCTAGATAAAGTATTTCATTGTGATCCAGTTCAATGCACCCAGTGCACTAGATTCTTTTACTTGAAGACCCTCCAATGATTTTAGACTGATCATAACACATTTGATCCCACTCAAATGCTAGTAAAAGAATTCTACAACTTTAACAAGATAAAGGTGCCCAACCTTTAACTTAAGTTGTGAACATTATTCAAAACTAACTAAAGAGTTGTGTCTACCTCATACATATCCAGATGTACGAACAATTCTTCTTTTCTCATAGTCTTTTGACCTTATGATTATTTACTTTTGACAATTATAATATTCAATCTATAAATGCTATAAGATTTGTTTAAATCAGAAATCACTTTATTAATATGAAAAGATTGTCAATTACAATATTACACTCTTGCTATTGAGCATAATCCTAACAGCTACATTGCTCATCAAAGGTATATAAGACCTTATTCCTCTTACAAGACATAGGCAAACACACACATGGCATTCATATATGTCCCTGCATAGTTGTATACCATCGGTATAACACATTCACACTCCTGTTGAAGTATGCACATGCATTAGATTTAATTTGATAAATATTGTGAAATTGCATGTTCTAAGACTATCTCTAGGAAATGGCATACTTGTGTGACTTTGTGTTTAATTGTTTTTGGACTTGAACATTATCTTATATGATTCCTTATTGAGTCCCGGTCATTTTGGTTACTCACTCATTAGGTTTCGAGTCCAAACTAGGAAGCTAAGCTAAGCTAAGCTACGTTATGTTCTCATACGTCATATACCGAGTCAAATTCTCAACCTTTTGTTAAAGTTTCGTAGTCTTCCTTGTGCGTGAGGGAGTCACAGTTTGTAATCCAAGGACATATTCAAATTCGGAGTTCGAAGGCCCGAATACGGTCGAAGAACGCGAGAAGAGCACAAGGGAGGCAAGCAATGGCCAAATGCCATTGGAGGACACTCCTGTGAGGGGCGCGTGAGGCTCATGGGCCAAGCACCCCCTCTGCCTCGTGAGGTTCATGCGCCTTTCATGGAGTGGTGACGTGTCACCTTTTGATTGGTCCTGAAAATCTTCCCTCTCTCTTTCTCTTTTAAACTCTCCTTTCCCTCCCATTTCATTTCAAGAAGAAAAAATTGAAAACACATTTGCAGAACTCCAAACTTTCCCACCTTCCAAACACCATAACTTTCTCATTCGGACTCCGAATTGAGTGATTCAAATTGGAGAATCTTCGTAATCAATTCTCTACATTTTCAAAGAGAGTTTGCAACTGTTTGATTGAGTTTTCTTGTGGCTCTACCCTCAAAACCAAACCAGCTAGTGATTCTTAGGTATTTGACTAATCTTTGTGTTTTCTTCTTTTTAAACCTTCAGTTACCTTGGGTTTTCTTCTTCTATATGTATGTGTATGTATGATGAATGCTATTGAGAAAGATGACTTCATAATCAAATCTAATCAAGTCTAATTAGAGACAAATGTGAACTAGTTTTCTATGATTCTAGTTTCTCACATGTTTGAGTGTTGTATTGTGATTAGTTTGATATCTAGGGTTATTTGTGATTTGATTGATTCATTTTATGATCAATAACCTTGGCATATGCTTGGATCCTTTAATTGAACAAATCTAGGATCACTACAACAAATTTCACTTTTCATAACATTGCTCAATAGCATTCTTTTCAAAATGCTATAAAATTTCCATCTATAATAGCTTTTTGTTATAAAATGCTATGATAGAAATTTAACAAGTAACTATAATAGCTTTTTGTTATAAAATGTTATGATAGAAATTTAACAAGTAATATTTTTTTATTTTTTTATTTTTTAATAATAATAATATAGCATTCATGAAATGCTACACAATAACCAATTCATTTCCAATGATTAACCTTGTTTTATAGCTTTCACAATATGCTATAATTAACTAAGAACATTTTGGCCTGAATGGGAATGAAATCAGTGATATTTTTATTTTTTTATTATACTCATTTGAACAAGGAAAAAAGAACATTGTGTATATCTAGTATTTATTTTTCATTTTTCGTTTTTCGTTTTTTTTTAAAGAAAAAAGAATTTGATAGTCTATAGAACTTTATTGAAGTGGAAGTACCTAGAGGAAAGCTCAGCCGCAACTTCAAGCACTTGAACCTCAACTTCTATTTGATGACCGACGAGGCTACCAACAAGATTAAGCTGAAGATCGAAGCATAGTTTGGGACCCGCAAGACCATCGCCGCCATTAGGATCGCCCTCAGCCACGTTGAGAATCTCATCACCGGTGTCACCAAGGGTTACTGCTACAAGATGAGATTCATGTACGCTCATTTTGCCATCAACGCCTTCATCGGCAACGGCAACAAGTCAATCGAGATCCGAAACTTTCTCGGCGAGAAGAAGGTACTTTTTTTTTCTTTTTTGTTCAAAACCATTCGTTTGCTTTGATTCTCGATATACACTGTTTAAAGTCTTAATGTGCAATATAACTATTTTGAAAACAATGATTTTGTTCGTATATAGTTTTGCTATCTTATATTGTATTTACGTGAACTCAAAGATTCAGTTTCTGTTACCTGTTTGTGGTTCACTATCTATATTTGTTTCAAATAGCTTGTTTTCTAAAGTAAGTACAGTATGATAGAGATTCGATTTCATATTTTTATTGATAGGACATTATAGAGGTTGTTGATTTCAATGGTTAATTAAAATCCAGACTTCCCCCTTCTTGTGCTTTCTTTGGCTTTGCTTTGTTGCTACTGGTTTCTTGTTAGTTTGTTTAGAGGTGGTTTGGCTTTTTCCAGTTTTTTGGCAGTGAGTTTGGAAGGGTTTTGGTGGGTTCTTGCGGTTTTGTGGTAGGTTTGTTTTTGTGCTTTGTGCTTGACGCAGTTCTCTTTGTTTTCTTTGGTACTATTTTGTTACTGCTGGGATCATGTTTGAGTACAGAGGTGGTTTGGTTCTTTCCCTGATTCAAGTTGTCTCTTGTGGCTTTGTGGTAGGCTTGATTGGTGACTTGTGTTTGCTGCAGTCTGCTTTTTCTCCTTCAGCATCTGTTGTTTTCATGTAGCTTTGCTTTTCCTACATCTGTCTTGTTCTCAGGATTAGCTCATTTTCTTTTAGTTTTCTTTGGTCTTGTTGTTGCTTTGTAGGGCTTTGGCTTCTTGGTTCTCGATTGGTTTTGTCGGACCTTTTGTTGTTAGTTTTGCTCTGTTTGTTTGTGTTTCCTTTATCAGGTTTTGTTCCTATGTCTTCCTTGCTTTTGTTGGCCTTTTGGCTCAATGAATAATACTTGCAGTTCAAAAAAAAAAAAAAAAAATTAAAATCCAGACTTAGAACAATAACTAGTGTACCAAATAATTAGCTTACATATGAATTTCATTTAAGTTTTTGCATTTCATATCTGTGTCAATAGTGGTGTATAAATATTACATTCTACGGTAGATTAATTCTGTTTCCATTCATGTGATTTTGATTGATGGGGAACATGTGATTTTGATTGATGAATTTTGTTTAGATTTTGCAGTAGTAGATGAATTCTATAGTCTTTGTGATTTCTTAGATCTAATTGCTTTCACACATTTCTTTATCGTTTTCATTTTTCTAAAACTTAATCTACACTTGTGCAGATATCTCAATCCCAAATTTCACTAGATGAATCCAGTTACTCATACAATAAAAATATCCATGGGTATGTTTACAACAATTACTTTTATTTATTGGTCTATTGTCTATATCAAAACTTATAAAAGCACTTTTTCATTTCGTTATTATGATTTCGCACGATAGATTCTTTTATAGTTTTTTCTTAATTTCTTTTAATTTTTCATCTTTATGTCTTAATGTCCAAAATTGAAATTTTGTTTTCTTTTTACTAAATCTTTTTCCCTCTCTATATCAAGTACAATGTCACTTGAATTTGTGTTTTGAGGAAGTATGTTGAAGATGAACTGATGAAGGGTGGTAGAATCCCAGTTTCCCATATTCCCAGTTAGACATTTTTTTGTTGTTGTTGTAAATTTTGGAATTATTTGTTTTATGTAGACATGTATTTTTGTATATGAGGATATTGTGTTTTACTATTTTGATATGACAAACTTTGTAATTATTTTGGTATATGAATGAAATTACTTGAATCTTTTTATGCACCTGTCATTTTTTATGTAATTTTTGTATAATTCCTGTGTTCATAATTAAAATGATGGAATTTGAATTTCCTTTCATATAACCAAAAATAGCAGTATATATTGACAATATTATTTGTACCTTTTTTGAATTGTAATCAAATAGCTTTCATAGCATTTAGAAAGAGCTCTGATTTAGGAAAACTTTATATTTTATAGCATTTTAATAGTGCAATGGAAATTCAATTGTAGCATTTGTAAAAAGCTACTATATATTTTGGGATAGCTTTTCAGAAAGTCATTCAATAGCATTTATAAATTGCAATAACTAGTTGGAGACTTCAATAGCATTTATAAAATTGCAATAACTAGTTGGAGACTTTTAATAGCTTTGGCTGTGATAGCATCATATTAAACACTATCTATTACCTATTATAGCATTCATCTCATGCTATGTAATGTCAATTTTGTTGTAGTGGATTAGCATATTTGATTTTGTATTTAGAGCCTACTAGGATTTAATTGATTATTCTTTATATCCTTGCTTTAAATGTTGGCTAGAATATTCATTGAACATATTTTGTGATTCTAGCATTTTTGTGTATGTTTCTAATATTATGAATATGTGCTTCATGTATATGATTTATTCAAGTGTTAGATTTGTGAATAAAACTAGGAGCCATATGTGTTAGGTGTTTTCACATGCTCTAGGTTTTAATTCAAGTTTTATAACTAGACAATTTTGACTTGTGTTCTCACATGATTAAGTCTAGTTTCCATGGAATGTATTGATCACATGTTCTATGTTGAATTGCTAGTTTGCATCATTTGCATTCATTGATCACACTAAGAAGTCCTTGTAAAAGGCATAAAGTCTTGGTTAGGACATGTGGTTCGGATAATCAAGCAAGAAGTCTTGACTAGGACAAGAGTTCCGGATAGTCAAGTAATGAAGTCTTGGTTAGGACAAGAGGTCCGGATACCAAGCAAGAAGTCATGGCTAGGATCGGGAAGGTCCGGACAGCTATGCATGGGAGGCTCTCTAGAGGCATGAGTGCCTTGGATAGGGAGTTGGCTACAATATTGGTAGGCCCGGGCGTTTGGATAGACATAGACTCCAATAGAAGGTGGTACATGGGATGTGTATGCACTCTTGAGGAATTTCTAATCTTCCAACGATGTTGTGTAGATATAGACTCCAATATAGAGTGGTTCCGCACTTTTGAGGAATTTCTAATCTACCAATAGGGATTGTGTAGACATAGACTCCAATAGAGAGTTGATCATAGGTTGGTCACTTTTGAGAAATTTCTAATCTATCATCCTATATATATATATTACCCAATGGTTGTAGTTCAACCCGTGGATGTTTTCTCCTTGGAGGTTTTACCACGTTAAAAAATCTCGTGTCAATTCTTTCTATCTCTCTCTTTCATATTTGTATATGTGTATGTTTTAATCTTGTTGCATAATATTCACTTGTGATGTATTTTGAAACAAGATTTTGTTAAGTGTGATATGTAAGCAAATCATTTTGATCATAGTTGTATATATAATTATTTTGTTCATTGATTCTTTTGTATAGTTATATTTTGATTGATACTTGTAACACATTGAACATCATTGGAAATACAAGTATTCTTTGTTATTGAGTTTTAATGTTATTCTTCCTCTTGCTACTTGTTGATATATAGACAATGCTTTAATGATCACATGCTTATCTTGTCTTTACATGTATGTATGGTTTATGTGTTGTAATGTAAGTTATCTTGAGGGACAAACTCGCGTTTGTTTTCAAGGGATTGAAGGTGTAAAAACCTATTCACCCCCCACTTTAGGTATGTTTTAGGCAATTTAACTACGTTTGTATATTTCATAGTGGCACTTGACAAATGTTTGCCAACCAACTCTTGGTTGCAAAGGTGAATTTACAGGTTATCATAATATGGAAATGGCCCTAGTGAGCGGTCCAACCATATACGATGATGATTGATATATGGCAGAAGTTTTTATTAAATTTTTATAGATTTTTTACGATTCAATTGTACTTTTTTCCGGGGTCTATTACACCACATTGCATCTTGCATTGCATCAAATTTTAGAAATGTCTAAAATTTTGTACTCTTTTAAAGATGATGCCATGTTAAGCACTGCATTTGCAGTGATGGTGAAAACATTTCAAAAATACTGGTCTAAAATTCGTTTACCCTATGCCTTAAGTTGTATAGTAGATCCCAGGACTAAATTAAATAGTTTAAAATCTTTTACTGAGTTTATTGGTGGTTATTTAGATTTAGATCTTACTCAACATTTTACTAACCTGCACTTCAAGGTGTTCGAGGTTTATCCTCTTTATGTGCGCAGGTTTAGCGGGAGAAACATGCAACGATCGGAATAACCGGACACCTGATCAATGAAGAAAAGTTTGAGAATCCTAACCGGTAACCAAGAGTCATCATCTTCATCATCTCAGCATTGCGAACTGAACACTTTCTTCGAAACTAAGTTTGACATAGCCCATCAAAGGGACATCTAAGAATTTTATCTACTATTTTGGTGGAAAAACTGTTAGGATTATGCTCAATAGCAAGAGTATAATATTGTGATTGACAATCTTTTCATATTAATAAAGTGATTTCTGGTTTAACAAATCTTATAGCATTTATAGTTTAATATTATAATTGTCAAAGTAAATAATCATAAGGTCTAAAGACTATGAGAAAAGAAGAATTGTTCGTACATCTGGATATGTATGAGGAAGATACAATTCTTTAGTTAGTCTTGAATAATGTTCACAACTTAAGTTAAAGGTTGGGCACCTTTACCTTGTTAAAGTTGTAGAATTCTTTTGCTAACATTTGAGTGGGATCAAATGAGTTATGATGAGTCTAAAATCATCGGAGGGTCTTCGAGTAAAAGAATCTAGTGCACTGGGTGCATTGAACTGGATCACAATGAAAAGCTTTATCTAGAACCGTCAATAGATAATAGTCTTTTCATTATCAGGACAATCAGAGAGTCTATCTTAATCCTGAGATAAATGATGGACTTATGGTTGCAAGTGGTATCATTTGAGTTATCAATGAGTACGATTATATAGCATAGTCTATCCTCGATAGTTTGGTGATAATCATTTGTTAATCGATAGAGGACTTCATTTATAGATATGGACATCGTGGCTCCCTTTATTAAATGAGAGTATAATATCATCATATGGATGTTTTGAGATAATTGGATATTAAATCTCAAGGTTGAGTTTTCGATAGCGACTATTGAAAACATGGCTTCTGGACAAGTCAAAGTATCCAAGTTCAAAACGTGGTCATATGAGTAAATATGGTAACTTGGAGAGTTATAGGCGGTCTATGAACTCTTGGCGATTACTGATATTAATCACGAGGATACACTATCTCCAATATGATTATCTAGGTTATGAATGAGGAACATCTTCTTATTCTATCTTTATTTAAGAGTTCAATTTTAGCTCTTTAGTGGAATGAGTTAAAATTAGTGGATCATTTGTTGATTGTGATTAGGTTATGTCTATTGAAGCTTAAATTTAGATAGCCCGCTAAGATCCCCAATCCACACGGACTTGCATGGATCACTTGATATATTCTACCGGACCAATTTATGGGTCCATCTAGAATTGCATTTAATATATTAAGAATATAATTTGCACATTATTTATTTAATGGGCTGATCAATTATATTAATATATTAATGAAAGACATGTGGGCTTGTTTCTTTTAGTAAGAATGGGTCTGGTTCACATGTGGGCTTTTTATTTAAAGTCCAATGGATTAAATAAAATAAGAAAATAATATTTGGCCCATATATGATTATGTGGGGCGGCAAGGCTAATTTATTAGTCTAATATATTATTTTATTTTATTGTTTGATTAAATGAGAATTAATTAATTATTTAATTAAGAATCAAAAAAATTTTCTGATCAGGAAATATGTTTCCTAGGTTAAATACTATTGGTAGTAGTATACTAAAGATAAAAGACTTATTTGGTAAGAAAATAAATAATAAAGTTTATTTATTTAATCAAATAAGGAAGTCTTTTATTAAGAATTAAACACTTATGCGTTGAATTAGAGTTAGGATTCTAAAGTTGATAGGAATTAGGGTAAAGCACAAACTCTCTTTAGTAGAGAATTCGGCCAACCCTAATTACATTACAAGGAGAATTCGGCCAACCCTGGTAGAAAGAGAAGTAGAATTCGGCCACCCTATATAATACACATTATAGGGTTCGGCCACTGAATGCTTGACTCTCTCAATTGATTCACTTGATCAACTTCTTCTTCTTCTAGCTTGAATCATACTCATAGACAAGTGTTTTATTTTTTCAACCAAGACACAAGAGAGAAGAGATTATTCTATTTCGATAGTACACTAATAGCTTATACATCAATAGGTTTTTGTGTACAACTTCGAATTAGGTTCACGCGAGTTTCGATTATTAGATTGAGAACTCAAAAGTGACCGGAATAATCTTTGTAGTCTTTTGGATGTTTTGTGACTAACGATAAGAAAAAGAGATTTTGTTTATCCATCCTCAGGTACGCAATTCAAAGAAAAGGGAGACCACGCTCCTAGGTGATTCACGTTCGTGCTAGGATTGAAGATCTTGCGGATTACCATCGACGCAAGTCAATCGGATCACGCGACAAAAGGTATTCTACTTTTAATTAGTATATATATATGTTTAATTAATTTAAAGGGTTAAGGTTCATCAAAGGAAAAATTTTAAAATATACTAGATCGTTTTTAGTCTCGCTTCCGCCGTGTTGACCGTATTTTTCCCTACAAAAACCATATCGAGAGTTATCTAGTATTTTCCCAGCTAGCACAGAACGTACTTGTCATCCCTGTGTCTACTGTTTGTTCAGAACAGGCATTCAGCACCAGTGGACGTATAATCGTATGTCGAAGATCTTGTTTGAACCCTCAGATGGTAGAGGTATTAACATGTCTTAATGTTGGGCTTAAAAATTAAAATACATAAGTTAAAATAGTAAATAAATTTTAAGCTTAAAAATTAAAACACATAAGTTAAAATAGTAAATAAAATTTTAACTTAAAATATTAAAAGATGAATAAATTTTTAAGTCAAAAAATTAAATAAAATATGAAAAAAAAAAAAAAAACAATTTGTTAACCGCCTAAAATGGCGAGGACCAAAAAAGAATTTTCCATTAGCTTTAAGAAGAAAGCCGGGATGCAAAGTAGCAATGGGAAAGATATCTGGGTACCCCGTCTGCTAATTGAAGGGCTAGAGTAGGAGCTTCTACCCACCCTGGTCAGGTCCAAAATCTCTGGAACTAAGAAAGCACTAGGAAGCCGTAAAGAGAAGGGCTCTAGAGACACAACCGTCACAAGATCGTGGCACCGAGCTACCCCGAGCACCCCGATGCCCGAGTATCCTGGTACCCTGTTACTTGGGACCCCGATATCTGCAAACATCGTTTTAAAAGGAGCAAGAGGGACACGGGGTACCTGGAGTACCCTGACCAGCAAAACTCATGACGTACACATAACAAGATAAATACAAGGGTCCCAGTACACCGACCTCGAAGAGCAGACCGCATACAAAGGCAGACATTTAAACGTCACCGTTCAAGATAGAAACTCAAAGTCACAACGCGGCATTCATTCCCGCCATGGAGAATCATATTTTAAATAGGAGTCAACTTCTTTGGAACCAAGAAAGAAGGAACCACCTGATCTTTCGGGATCAATGTCTCGACGAATTCGTTAAACTTCAAAGCAAGACTCGTGCACCACGAAAACCCTAGACCGAAGTTCTAGGAGTGCTCAGCAAGAAGGCGAGCCTATATATTGATCATGTGATGACAGGAAAGGGGATCGAAACCTACTTCACTTTTTTCTACTTATTGATAGGCACGAAAAGCTCCATCTCCATTGCTCCCCTATATGCTTTATTTTTTCCCATGCTGTAATATTGATATTTCAAATACCAAGTTGTAAGGATCGTACCTAAATCGACATATATATCAACAGTTTTTCTGCTTTATACATCCACCATATATGCTTTATTTTTTCCCATGTTGTAATATTGATATTTCAAATACCAAGTTGTAAGGATCGTACCTAAATCGACATATATATCAACAGTTTTTCTGCTTTATACATCCACCATATAAGAAATATATCCATCTTACTACTTACACCCAACATAACACTTGATTTACGAGAATCAGTGGGGTATCAGGCCACTAAGTACCTCGTTACCCCCAATCTATCCCGATCTGGGTCTGTTACAAGTAGGTAATTATCGCACCCAGCGGAGTCCAAAGAACTAGCGGAATATCGGGGTATACTGCATCCCGCTAGCCTAGGTCTAGTCAGATCCGGGTTCCTCACAAACCGTTAATTTGAAATTGCACCCTGGTGATAATTTTGGGTTAACACTTTGGCGCTGTTTGTGGGAAACGAACCCCCTACCATTAACAAACTTTAAAGATTCAACTCAGAAGAAGATAGAAGATGAGGCTCCGATCCTCCCAGGGGTAACCCGTAAACTCAGGGCCTCATTCCCTCGCTTCCACCCAAAGAAATCAAGGGAAAAGGAAGGGAACCAAAAGCCAAATCCCGGCACCAGTCCCATCACCAAATCCCGGATTAGCACCACAGGACCCCGTGGTCCCAGAAGCGGCTAGGGAGGCCATAGAGCAACATGCCGCTGCCTATGTGGAAAGCATCCGCCTTCAGATGATCGCCCAAGGGATACCTTTTAAGGCACCTCGACTTACAGAAGGGACTAGACCAAGTACCCGGGCACCAGTTTTTGATAAACTCGGACCACCTTTACTCGTGCATAATCATCTTGAAGATCTAAGACACCGGTTGGTGAAATCAGCTACTGACATCCCGTCAAGAAAGGCCCAGTTGACAACCAGGCCAGCGGTAAGAAAAAGGGATCCTCAACCTGACACAGGTGGCAGTACTAGATCTAGGAGGGATCAGTGGGATACCGGTCGTCGGGAAAAGGAGCGTAAGGAACCTGCTAGGGAATCAGAAACCTCGAACAATGAAGACTCAGTAGCACGATCCAAACACAACGAATCTAAACACAACGGATCTAAACACCTCCATCAAGGATCTAAACGCCTTGAGGATTAGATGGCAAAATGGCGAAGGAGCTCGAGGAACTGAAGAAAGGGAAACAACGGGGTACTCGGAAGAATCCCCTAGGGGAGATGAACGCACCTTTTTCTAGGAGGATTCGGGAAGCCGAGTTACCCCCCAAGTTTAAAATGCCCACTGAGAAGTATTCCGGATCAGAGGATCCCGTAAGTCACATGGAGAGCTTTGTCCACTAGATGGAAATCCAGAACGCAACTTGGTCAGCCATGTGTAGGATGTTCCCTTCAACACTGACTGACTGACTGTGCTAAAACTTGGTTCAGAAAGTTGCCTCCGGGAAGTGTGGATTCGTTTACAAAGCTCACTACCGATTTTTGTGCTCAATTTCAGGGGATCAAGCCTCGCCCCAAGGATCCCGTCCTACTGCAATATGTAATCCAGGAATGGGGTGAAACGCTGAGATCTTACGTAGAGAAGTTTCACAAGGAGGTGGTCCAGATTGGAGTGTTCGCTGAGAAGGAGACCCTCGCCAACTTCAGAAGGAACTTGTGGGCTGGCAGGTTATTCCGATCATTTGCCAAACACCCGCTTTAAACATACCAGGAGGCCTATGATAGGGCTCTGGAGCAGGTAGACATAGATGAACAGCTCCGAATTAAGGTTGAACACGACGAAGCCCGGTCATCCAAGCGGTCTACGAAGGAATCTCCTAAGTCGGCACCTACGAAGAGAGTTTAAAACCCTCATCCGAATAGATTGACGTACAGGCCGCCGCCTCCTCAATACCGGGAAGGGTACCCTGCTAGAGGGACTCCACCTTGAGCAACCCTTCCGCTAAGAGAGGTAGCCCACATATCAACTAAGGAAGATTGGTACAACCATTACACTCCTCTTAATGCCTCTCGGGAAACCATATACCTAGCCATTCGTGATAAGGGTTTACTTAGGAAGCTCGATCCAATAAAAGTCCCGGCTGATCAAAGAAATCGTTACAAGTATTACGACTTTCATGAGGATATCGGTCACAACACGTCTGAATGCTATAGCCTCCGCAACCAGATCGAGGGATTGGTGAGAGGGGGACTTTTAACTGAATTCCTGCAACAAGTACGGGACATCATCAAAATGGGAAAGGAAGTACAGAAGGAGATGCGGGATGCAGAAGAAAGGAGGAAAGACGAAGGGAAGGATTTAATGCAATAGATCCAAGTCATCCATACCATCAGTGGAGGGCCAACTCTAGCCGGGATTTCCAACAATTCAAGAAAGAACCATGCTAAGAAGATCCCGAAGCTCGTTGTTGGCTACTCCGTGATGCCAATAGGAACACACATCTTGCCCGTGATAATTGGAGAAGCCCCCCTTCAGTAGAACATCATGACCGAGTTCATCATGGTAGATACCCCATCTGCCTACAATGCGATCTTGGGAAGACCTTTCTTGTCAAGTATCCGGGGAGTCCTGTCCATTTATCACAACGTCCTGAAATTTCCAGTTGGGACCGAAGTAGGAGAAGTCAGGGGAGACCAGCAAGTAGCCCGCACATGTTATGCAGTGTCTGCCAACCCTGCTGCGTTAGCAAGGCAATATGCCCACGTTATCCATAAGCCGGGTATCGGGGAGGCATAATTAGAGAACACAATGGGAGAAGAGTGAGAATGGTTTGTGAAGTATCTCGCAGAACAGTTCGGAAATGAAGTTGAGTACCCGGTATGTCACCTTGGGAAGAGGGGTCACTCTAGGAGGACTTAGTCTCAAGATTTTAAGAAGAATGTTAGCTCGGTTGGTATATTTCTGATGTATATACCCCGACCTTTTCGGCTTTGTGTTTGCTTTTGAGAATCAATAAAGTCAGTTTTTGTGTTCCTAATTTCGCCTAGCAAGTCTTCATCGCTCCTTTCTCGCCTCAAGACCAGGAAAAGCCATATGGCATTCCTGCTGCCTTGGTCGGGGTATACCCTCCTCCAATAAGTACCTAGTGCTCAAACGCATAAGGGGTGTAGTCACCCGCTAGGATCTATCTTATCAAGACCAGGAGAACCTATATAGGCCTCCTGAAGCCTCAGACGGGGAATACCCCCCTCTAGGATGAACCTGGTGTCAAAGTGGCCTTGGCTGCTTACTAGGACGGTTCGCCAAGAAACCAAGTAGCCGTTCAAGACTACGCATCAAGGAACTGGGCCATCACTCCCAGGGGCCGGACATTTCACCCCGATGGGTGACTAAAATGAATCCATCATCAGAATTCCTGACGAGGGAGTCGATAAGGAAAAACGGACAATGATCGTAACATTGAGTATCTAGTAGCCGATTACTACTAAAGGGGATTATCTGGTAGAAGGAAAAATGGACAATGATCGTAACATTGAGTATCTAGTAGCCGATTACTACTAAAGGGGATTATCTGGTAGCAAGTTGAAGAGGAAGCTAAACTATATAGGGACCGGGGTAATCCTTACTGGGACCACGTTCAAATACATGAGTACCACTCTTGAAAAAGGCATAATTCTACAAGCAAGCGTATGAAGAAAGGAAATGATCACGAAAAGGATGGAATTCATTAAGCCAAGCAGGGTGCCCAATCCCTGTTACAAGGCTACAAATGAAATTACAAAAATTGGTTGTGAATGATAAAATGAAATATATATAAGTTACACATCATTCCCCCCTCTCCCGCCTACTTTTCCTGCTGGGATCTATCCATTTGCTCCCCTCCGGACTGCCCATCCTGCTTGGTTCCGTCCACCCCTTCTGCTACTTGACTCCCATCTGCAACCTGAAAGGGATCATCTCCAAGCACACCTGCCTCAATAGGGAATACAACTGTCCCGATCTCATGGGTAGAGCCTGGCCTTGGGTTTTCTTGAGTAGAAGGAGGATCTTGTGATCCCACCTCAACGTTTTCCCCAGATCCGGTAGCAGGAGAAATAGAAGATGGACCCGTGACAGAGGCATCCTGAGAGGGACCTCCCTAATTGGGGCTGGCGTCAGAAAGAGCAGCAGCCTTCGCCATAATTTGGTCTCGATCCCAGCCCAGAGAAGTCAACAAATCGAAAGGAGGAGGGAAGGCCTGGGCAACCTCGTAGGAAGCAGTAAAATATCCATCCGTGAAGGAAGAATCCATCCGGGATTTTAAAATCTTCACAGAACCCCGCAAGAACCGGTTTTCATCCAGGAGGACTGCCATCTCTGCCTTAACGGATTCCCTCTCAGCTTTGCGCCGAGTAGAAATGATGGTTTCTGTGTCATAGGCGCGCTGTATCCTTTCCAGCTCCACTAGAGCATCCTACCTCCCAGATTCAGATTCAGCCGCAGCTTGTGTAGGGAAAAATACCGTAGTACACGCAGCGGAAGCGAGACTAAAAATTGATTTAGTAACTTTTAAAATTTTTCCTTTTATGAACCTTAAACCCTTTAATCAATTAAACATATATATTATCTAACAAAAGAAGAATACCTTTTGTCGCGTGATCCGATTGACTTACGTCGATGGTAATCCGCAAGATCTTCAATCCTAGCACGAACGTGGATCACCTAGGAGCGTGGTCTCCCTTTTTCTTTGAATTACAAACCTGTGAATGGACAAACAAACTATTCTTTTCTTTGTTAGTCACAAAAACAATCAAAAGAATACTAAGATTATTCCGGTCACTTTTGAGTTCTCAATCTAATGATCGAAACTCGCGTGAACCTAGATCAATGTTGTACACACAAGCTTATTGATGAATAAGCAAAAAGTATACCATCAAAGAATAATCTATCACTCTTTTATGTTTTTAGTAGAATAAAAATAACTCTCTATGAATGAAGAAGAAGAAGAAAATTGTCTCTAGTGAAAACCATCGGGTGGCCGAATTCTATAAGAGTGAATATATAGGTGGCCAAATTTTCTTTCCTTCTTTCTTTTAGGGTGGCCGAATTCTTCATGTGTTTCTCCTAGGGTTGCCGCAATTTTCCTCTACAAAAGAGGAGTTGTGTTGCACCCAAATTCACATGTCATTTAAGACTTCAAACCCTAATCCAACTCATAGATCTTTTATTCTTTTATTTTGACTAAATAAAAAGACTCCTTATTTGATTAAATAAATAAAATTAATTATTTATTTTCTTACCAAATAAGTCTTTTACTTTTAGTATACTACCAACTATAGTATAAGACTAGGAATCATATTTCCTAATCAGAAAAGATTTGTTTCTTAATTAAATAATTAACTAATAAATCAATTAATTCTTATTTAATTAAAACAAATGAAACTAAATAATATATTAGGTTAAAACTTTAACCTTACCGCCCCACTTGAATAAAATTGGGCCTAATATTATTTTCTTATTTCATTTAATCCATTGGACTTTAAATAAAAAGCCCACATGTGAACCAGACCCATTCTTACTAAAAGAAACAAGCCCATATGTCTTTCATTAATATATTAATATAATTGAGCAGCCCATTACATAAATAATGTGCAAATTATATTCTTAATATATTAAATGCAATTCTAGATGGACCCTTAAATTGGTCCGGTAGAATATATCAAGTGATCCATGCAAGTCCATGTGGATTGGGGATCTTGGCGGGCCATCTAAATTTAAGCTTCAATAGACATAATCTAATCACAATCAACAAATGATTCACTTAGGTCCGATCCATTAATTTTAACTCATTCCACTAAAGAGCTAAAACTGAACTCTTAAATAAAGATAGAAAAGGAAGATGTTCCTCATTCATACCCTAGACAATCATGTTGGAGATAGTGTATCATCGTGATTAATATCAGTAATCGCCAAGAGTTCATAGACAGCCTACAACTCTCCAAGTTACCATATTTACTCATATGACCACGTTTTGAACTTGGATATTTTGACTTGTCCAGAAGCCATGTTTTCAATAGACACTATCGAAAACTCAACGTTGAGATTTAATATCCAATTACCTCAAAACATCCATATGATGATATTATACTCTCATTTAATAAATGGAGCCACGATGTCCATATCTATAAATGAAGTCCTCTATCGATTAACAAATGAATATCACCAAACTATCGAGGATAGACTATGCGATATAATCGTACTCATTGATAACTCAAATGATATCACTTGCAACCATAAGTCCATCATTTATCTCAGGATTAAGATAGACTCTCCGATTGTCCTGATAATGAAAAGACTATTATCTATTGACGGTTATAGATAAAGTATTTCATTGTGATCCAGTTCAATGCACCCAGTGCACTAGATTCTTTTGCTCGAAGACACTCCGATGATTTTAGACTCATCATATCTCATTTGATCCCACTCAAACGCTAGCAAAAGAATTCTACAACTTTAACAAGATAAAGGTGCCCAACCTTTAACTTAAATTGTGAACAATATTCAAGACTAACTAAAGAATTGTGTCTACCACATACATATCCAGATGTACGAACAATTCTTCTTTCTCATAGTCTTTAGACCTTATGATTATTTAATTTGACAATTATAATAATAAACTATAAATGCTATAAGATTTGTTAAACCAGAAATCACTTTATTAATATGAAAAAGATTGTTAATTACAACATTACACTCTTGCTATTAAGCATAATCCTAACAGCTTGCACCAAGTTAGTAACGTTTTCTTCAGCCCGAGCCAGTTCGTCCTTGGTTTCCTCCACTTGGGCCCGAAGGGCCAAATTAAGGCTGACGCTTGCTGCCTCATGGCCAAGGCAAACTTGAAGCCCTACATAAGAAAGGAAATTAATACCTAAAAGGAAGTTATATATAACAGGCAGGAAAAGTTGAAAGTATATACCTCGGCAAGCAAGGTGGCTCCCTTGGTAACTAGGATATCCGTCGGCAAGGAGGACATCTGGTGTAGGCCTCCTCCAGGGCAGGCTGCTATGAATTTAGAAACGATGTCGTCCTGGCCGCTATCTTGCAACCTTGACCCAGAAGGGAGGTCAGTGGAAGGAGTTCTGGGGGCGGATGCTTTAGCCTTCTCCACCTTAGCAAGATTATCCTTCTCTACCCCTGTAGCCCGCCTAGTTGAAGGAACCCGAGAAGGAGGAGAGCCCGCTGCGACTGTAGACTTGGGAGCAATAGCCTTAGCAGCCAGCTTTGCCTTGGGGACTGGAGAAGTTTTGACTTTAGCTACCTTCACCAACATCTCACTAAGAGAAGGAAGAGCAATGATCTTCGTCAATAAAGGGTCTGGAAAATGAAGCGTCGACCCCGCCAAGATAGGGGGGGAGGAAGGTGCCGGGGGTTAAGACCCCGAGGCGACCCCGGCGCTAGGAGGAGATGGAATAAGAGAGCGGGATGTCTGGGAAGTCGGGATTAGCAGTCCCGAAGTAGCAGGAGAAGATGTTGGAAGAGGGACTGTTGAGACTGCAAAAAATGTGTTTTAAAAAAAATAAATAAATAAATAAATAATCAATCAAAACAAAAGAATGAGGGAGGGAGGGATGTTGGCAAAGCATGACCACTCACCCGGTTCAGGAACAGATATCCTCAGATACCTCTCTAGCCGGGCTCCTTCGAAGGGGTCACAAGAAGGATATTGCATGTTAATCTAACCCCACTTTTGGATCCTCGTCAGGATCCCCTTAGATTCAGAAGACAGCTCCCCCGAACTCCATTTTTCTTTGGGAGAGAACTGGGTGGTAACGGGGTATTCAGTTCCCCCGATGTGCACCGAGCGACCCTAATCTCCATCAACTACGATCCATTCGTCCTTCCAGGGTGGATTATACTTCACGTTTGCCCCGGGCACGAAAGACTTCATTGCATTATTAGGTCTCAAGTAAAACTGACCCCGTGGTGACATGTTGTTCACCTGGTAGATGTAGCGGATCTCGTCAAAGCCCGCTTCCCTCTGTATGTTATCCCTCTCACATTGCTCTCTCCAGAGCACCAAGAACCCCATCAAATTCTTCCAGAACCCAGGAGAACTCGAGAGTGGGGCCAGCTTCAAGGCTACAACAAGTCTACGGAGTGAGGGGTGAAGTGGGAGCCGGACCCCGCATTCGAAAGCGGCTACATGGATCAGCAGACGATCCGTAGAAAGGGTGTAAACATCATAACCCCGATGAGCGAAAAGTGGTCCGGTATCTTGAAGATCCTCCTCGACCAAGTAAGGGTGTCGGATGTACACACGGAATCCAGGATAATCCGACCGTCGTGGAAGGAAGACAACAGGCCTGTTTGAACCCTAGCTAGGCCGGCCGGCCGGCAGTCAGGGTATCCCCTTCCTCCGCCACGTTTTCAACATCGTCGTCATCTTCGTCAGCGATTTGGGCCGGGTCTTCGGGCCTAGTGCCAGAACCCGACCCGATTCCTTGATTCTTGCTAGAATGACAGCGTTTTAGCGGAATATTGTCATCAGCGACGTCGCCTTCGCCATGACCCCGACCCCGACCCCGACCCCGACCCCGACCTCGACCTCGACTTCGACCTCGACCTCGACCCCGACCCCGACCCCGACCCCGACCCCGACCTCGTTTCAACTCTTTAGACGTCGGGGAATCCTCTCCCGACCCATTTCGCCCCACATCAAACATCTCATCAATGCTGTCATGAGGATTCAGAGAAGAAGGTGGAGGATTAGCCAAGACCGCCGGGCTATCTTCTGGGAGGACTGGCGTAGAAGCTGGGTTTTTAGATGGTAAGGGCATTCGAATAAGAAGGGGAAGACCAGGAAGATTTTTAGAGAGAGAAGGCTGGAGAAAAAAGAAGAAACAGAAGCTCTGAAAGGTTCAAATAAGCGTGAGCGTGTGAGGAAAAAAAGAATGGTACATTTATAGGCAAAGGCGGACAGTTATCGAGGTAGAGGAAGAGACGGAGTCAGAGATGAATCATGACGGTTTCGAGGGAATCGCGCCAAAAAATGGCCCGTTTAAAATCCGAAGACAGACGTTATCTAACACGTGGGTCGAGCATTAAATACTATCAAATCCAAGAAAGATCCTCTCATCGATTATGGAAGCCAGCCGGACGGGACTAGACAAGCAGACAAGACGGAAAATCCTTCAAACGGACTAGAGGATCCTGACTCCAACCCTAGCAAGATACCGGTATTCAAGTCAGGGGGGACTTCTGTTAACCGCCTAAAATGGCGGGGACCAAAAAAGAATTTTCCATTAGCTTTAAGAAGAAAGCCGGGATGCAAAGTAGCAACGGGAAAGATATCCAGGTACCCCGTCTACTAGTTGACGGGCTAAAGTAGGAGCTTCTACCCACCCCGGTCAGGTCCAAAATCTCTGGAACCAAGAAAGCACTAGGAAGCCGTAAAGAGAAGGGCTCTAGAGACACAACCGTCACAAGATCATGGCACCCAGCTACCCCGAGCACCCCGATGCCCGAGTATCCTGGTACCCTATTACTTGGGACCCCGATATCTGCAAACATCATTTTAAGAGGAGCAAGAGGGACACGGGGTACCTGGAGTACCCCGACCAGCAAAACTCATGATGTACACATAACAAGATAAATACAAGGGTCCTAGTACACCGACCTCGAAGAGCAGACCGTGATAGCACTCCAAATGTTCACATTTAGCGCTCCCTATTCCTATCTTTTGTGTTCGTTTCCGAGTACTTTTGTGTATATAATATGTGTTTTAGCTATGTGCAGGTAAATATCCCATATGGAAGGTGTTTGTACTGAAAGTGGGCAAAATAGGGCAATTTTGTGTGAAGAAGTCCAAGGCTGGTTTGTGCGGCTGGAATGAACCCGCCTAGCAGGAGAGCACGAACCCGTCGAGGACCAAGGCTAGCTCAGACCTTCAGGAAGGCTAGACATTGCCCGCGGAACCAAACCCGCCTAGAGTCCAAGGCTAGCTCGTGCGGCTGGACATAACCCGCCGTCCAAGCCCGCCGAGCACCAAGGCTAGCTTAGACCTTCGGGAAGGCTGGACATAACCCGCCGTCCAAGCTCGCCAAGACCAAGGCTGGTTCATGCGGCTAGACATTGCCCGCCGCATGAACCCGCCTTACCCCTGTCCGAGCCAAAATCATGATATTTTCAGGGGCAATTCAGTCTTTTCACACCCCATTCATGCCCAAAACTTGCCACCATATATATACATCCCTTTTGCCTCTTTTTCAAAGTGTGCACCATCCAATTTTGCTCCAAGAAACCACTTTTCTTGGATTGATCATCACAAAAGAGAGAGAGCAACTCCAAGCTTTCCATGGGGGATTTTCCTCCATGGAAAGCCTTCCATGGAGAGTAGAGATGCAGAGATAGGAGAGGCTTGGGTGTCAAAACCGAGCCAAGGGAGTTTCATAGCAAGGGAGACCTATTGGAGGCTTGTCTTCAAGGGTTATTTCTTCATTTACTCATCTCTTGTATTTCTATTGATGTATAACCCATTTGGGAGTATTGTAAACCAACACTTATGCTAATATATGTATGTATTGTTCATTTGCTTTGATTTAGTATTGATTCATTCTTTAGATGTCTATTGATTAAGCTCTTTTTGTGATATTCATATGTATGGATGATTATGTGTTGATATGTATGATGAATGAGATTAGGAGTAGATTAACTAAATGATTAGGAGTAGTTGTAATCAAATATCTCATTTGTTTATGTATGTTGATGTATGATTTACTATGTATGTGTTTAGAGTGATTAAAGTGATTAAGAGTTGAGTTTGTGCTCGGATTTCCATTCCGGGTATAAATTCGGCTATTAGCTATATGGAATGGAAATAGCTTATGTGTGCATAATTATGCCACTTTAGCTTTGGTTCATAGTTCTTGTGCTTAATGGGTCTAAACCCTAGACACAATCACTCTTCCGATTGGAAAGTGATGACATGATTTCGGGAATTCCCTAATCAAGATTCCGGGGTAATTTCCTTAATCAAGAGAACGAACCCTTTACTGAATTAATTGGATTCACATGTTAAACAATCGACATAGATTTGCATAGTGTGTTTGGTGAACCAATTTCCCATATGTGTTATATATCTTGCTTATCTCCAAGCCACCTTTGTTTTCGTAGTTAGGGTGTCTTGCCTTTAGGAGTAGATTAACTTAATTAGGAGTAGATTAATTAGATTGCCAAGACACCCGGCTACATTTCTATCATAGTTAGTTAGTTAGTTTACATTTCCGCACACACCACACCGCTTTCCTTTTTACATTGCTTTAATAAACACTAGAACTAGATAAAGTTAATGAATCCATCTCTTTGTGGAACGAACCGTACTTGCCGCTATGTGATCGTAACGATCCGTGCGCTTGCGGAAACATATACGCGCCCCATTTATTTTACGATAGTTTAGAGAACTATCATGTGTCCCGCGTGCGCCGACCAAGTTGTTGGCCCCGCCGGGGATACTTAATTATAGACCGTTTCAGGGCGCGTCAGACCGCATACAAAGGCAGACATTTAAACGTCACCGTTCAAGATAGAAACTCAAAGTCATAATGCGGCAATCATTCTCGCCATGGAGAATCATATTTTAAATAGGAGTCAACTTATTTGGAATCGAGAAAGAAGGAACCACCTGATCTTTCGGGATCAGTGTCCCGATGAATTCGTTAAACTTTAAAGGAAGACCCGTGCACCACGTAAACCCTAGACCGAAGTTCTAGGAGTGCTCAGCAAGAAGGCGAGCCTATATATTGATCATGTGATGACAGGAAAGGGGATCGAAACCCTACTTCACTTTTTTCTACTTATCGATAGGCACGAAAAGCTCCATCTCCATTGCTCCACTATATGCTTTATTTTTTCCCATGCTGTAATATTGATATTTCAAATACCAAGTTATAAGGATCGTACCTAAATTGACATATATATCAACAGTTTTTCTACTTTATACATCCACCATATAAGAAATATATCCATCTTACTACTTACACCCAACATAACACTTGATTTACGAGAATCAGTAGGGTATCAGGCCACTAAGTACCTCACTACCCCCAATCTATCCCGATCTGGGTCCGTTACAAGTAGGTAATTATCGCACCTAGCGGAGTCCAAAGAACTAGTAGAATATCGGGGTATACTGCATCCCGCTAGCCCATGTTTAGTCAGATCCGGGTTCCTCACAAACCGTTAATTTGAAATTGCACCCCGGTTAACACAATCAATTCATTCAATTGATTAATAATTTATTTATTTTATATTTATATATAAATTATATATTAGATTTATTATTTTATTTAATTGAAAAAAAAAAAAACCAGACAGCCATTTTAAGGCCTATAGGCTAGCCTGTCTCGGTTTGCCCGCACGGTTAGCAGGCTGTGCCTTGGGTCTAGACCAGGCTGCCACATTTCTTATCAGGCTCGGCCCGGCCCGGCTTGTTTCTCCCTTTAGGCTTTTTTGGTCCCAGCTTGTTAAGTGCCTAGTACGCTTTTGCCGGGCCAGGCCAAGCCGAGGTGGTCCATATTGTCGGCACTAATTCTATGTTATATTTATGATTTAATCTCTTATCTATGCATGTGTATAAAGGTTAGAAATTGATGTGTATTCATGAATGAGATTAGTAGTATAATTTAATTTAGGAGTAGTGTAATGTAATATCTCATTCTTGTATGTATGTTGATGGATGATTCAAAATGCCATGTTTGGAATGATTTGAATGCATGAGAGTTAGGGTTGTGCCTTTGGATGGCCTTCCGAGCATGATCTTGACTATTAGCTCTATTGAATGGGAAAAACTTATTTTATGGATAACCTTGCTAGGATAGGCTTTGGTTTTTTGTTATTGTACTTAATGGGTCTTTAACTTGAATACACAATTGCTCTTCCATGTCCTTTGGAGAGTGATGATTTGATTTTGATAATTTCCTTAATGAATAGAACGAACCCTTGACTTGAATTGAATGTGCTTCATTGTTTAACAATTAGCTTGATATGCATATTTGTTTGGTGAACTCATGTATGTAGTGTGACCACTATCTTGTATCTCTCCAATCCACCCAAGCTATCCTTTTCATGTTTTGTTTTAGTACTTCGGGTGTCTTGCCTTTAGGAGTAGTTTAATTTAGTTTAGGAGTGGTGTAAATTAGAAAGGCAAGCACCCGGTTACTTTAGGAGTAATGTAATTAATTTAGGTTATTTTATTTGCATGCTCTCACTCTCCACATTATGCTTACACTTCACTCACACCATTTTCACCATTTCCTTGCTCTATTTACATTGCTTTGAATAATGCTATAACTGGAGATGGCATAATACTGATGACCCTCCCTGTGGGAACGACCCGTACTTAGCGTTATACTACCATGTAATGATCCGTGCACTTGCGGGATAAACAAACACGTTTGTATAATTTAGGGAACCACTCCTGGCGTGTCAATCATGAAGCATAACACCACAGAGTTTGTAAAGCAATTTATCATCTTTCGTTTTGGGATCCCAAACACCTTTATATCAGACAATGGGACCCAATTCAACAACGAGAATTTCTGATAGTTTTGTAAAGATTGAAAGACAAATAACTACTATTCTTCGCCTGCGCATCCATAAACAAATGGTCAGACGGAGGCAGTGAATAAGATCATCAAACACACCCTGAAAGCGAAACTAGATGCAAAAAGGGAGCATGGGCAGAAAAATTGCCTAAGTGAAATATAAAAATGCGGTTAAATTGCCTGGGGATGAATAGATTTTTATACCTTTTTCAATCCCTTGAACCAAAAAAAGTTTGTCCCTCTAGATAGCTTGAATCACAACACTTAAACAATATAAAACATGTGTAGACAATAGAAAAGTATTTTCAATAAATCATTGTCTATTAAGTCCACAAGTTGCAAGTGAAGGAATTATAATAAAACTAAAACCAAAGAATACTTGTATTCACAATTATGTTCAATATGTACAAGTACCAGTGTTCTAAAAATCAGAAAAATCGGTCGCCTAGGTGCCGCCTATATGCTCGGCGGATGTCGGCCGTCCCGTTTCGGCTAAATCGGCCATATTAGGCGGTCGAAAGAAAATCAACCGATATGATCGGAAAAATTAGTCAATTTGACCAAAAAAATCGGGCTACACGGAGTCAAAGTTGTTGACTCCGCCTAGTCATTCCAAATGTCACTGTTGTTCATCACTGCCGGCGAGTGAGGGAGAGAGGAGTTGAAATCTGGGAAACATAGTTGATGAACAGAGAAAGTAGAAAAAACTAAGTGTGTAAGAGAGAGAGATAAGATCGAGAGAGAAGAAGAAAACAGAGAAAAAAGGAAATGAAGTCTGGAAACAGATTTGAGAAAGAGGAAGAAATTAAGTGAGAGAGAGAGAGAGAGAGAGAGAAGATATTTTGGTGAGTGGTAGTTGCCTGTCATGTCACGTGTGAAGTATGGTTGGAGATGTACTTGCTTTGTAACTCACTAACTCTGCCAGACAATATTAATATATTGTTATACTTCTCAGTTTATTTATATATATATATATATATATACAGTCTTTCTATTATCAGTTCGAACTGACAATAAATATTTCAGGACGAAGAATGTAGACCACAGATTATGGAGAAGTTTTGATAAGTGCATACACTTTGAGTCAAAGTATGTAAATCTAGTGGTCCACATTTTTCGTCCTGATATATTTATTGTCAGTTCGAACTGATAATAGAAAATCCGTATATATATAAATATATATTTATATTGTTAACCCAAAATTGTCACCGGGGTGCAATTTCAAATTAATGGTTTGTGAGGAACCCGGATCTGATTAGACCTGGGCTAGCGGGATGCAGTATACCCCGATATTCCCCTAGTTCTTTGGACTCCGCTGGGTGCGATAATTACCTACTTGTAACGGACCCAGATCGGGATAGATTGGGGGTAGCGAGGTACTTTGCCTGATACCCCACTGATTCTCGTAAATCAAGTGTTATGTTGGGTGTAAGTAGTAAGATGGATATATTTCTTATATGGTGGATGTATAAAGCAGAAAAACTGTTGATATATATGTCGATTTAGGTACGATCCTTACAGCTTGGTATTTGAAATATCAATATTACAGCATGGGAAAAAATAAAGCATATAGGGGGAGCAATGGAGATGGAGCTTTTCGTGCCTGTCGATAAGTAGAAAAAATTGAAGTAGGGTTTCGATCCCCTTTCCTGTCATCACATGATCAATATATAGGCTCGCTTTCTTGCTGTGCACTCCTAGAACTTTGGTCTAGGGTTTCCGTGGTGTACGGGTCTTCCTTTGAAGTTTAACGAATTCATCGGGACACTGATCTCGAAAGATCAGGTGGTTCCTTCTTTCCCGGTTCCAAATGAGTTGACTCCTATTTAAAATAGGACCCTACAGGGCGGGAATGAATGCCGCGTTGTATCTTGAGTTTTTATCTTGAACGGTGACGTTTAGTGTTTGCTTTTATATGTAGTCTGCTCTTCAAGGTGCTTGCCTCCTGCTTCAGCAGGGTCGGTCTACTGGGATCCTAGTGTATATCTTGCCATGTGTATGTCACGAGTTTTGCTAGTCGGGGTACTCCAAGTACCCCGCGTCCTTCTTACTCTTCCTAACCCTGATGTTTGCAGATATCGGGGTTCCAGGTATCGGGGTACCAAGATACTCGGGGTAGCTGGATGCCAGGATCTTATGATGGTCGTGTCTTTAAGGCCCTTCTTTTTACAGTTTTCTAGTGTTTTCCTGGTTCCGGAGATTTTGGACCTTACCGGGGGGGTAGAAGCTCCTGCTCTAGCCCGTCAGCTAGCAGACAGGGTACTTAGATATCTTTCCCATTGCTACTTTGCATCCCGGCTTTCTTCTTAAAGCTAATGGAAAATTCTTTTTTGGTCCCCACCATTTTAGGCGGTTAACATATATATTTATTAAGTTTAAATGTTATGGACTTGAAATGGGAAAGCATAATAGGAGCCCAACTCAGATCTCACATAACATACAAATCCACATCAAAATCTGGACAAGGAAGACCAAACAAATAATATTTTCCTCACATGTTTGGATTTGCTTTTATAAGTAGGGAAAAAAAATTCCATGTAAAAAAAACCGGCCGCCCTAGAAATCCGCCTAGGCACCGACTAGGCCACCTAGGCTCTAGGCATTGGTCCACCACCCCGACTAGCGCCTAGCGTTTACTAGAACACTGACAAGTACTAATCAATATATGATTATATACAAATAAGTTAATATACAAAAGAATGATATTTACAACTTTGATCAAATGATGTGCTTGCATCCCACACTTTACATAATATTGTTTACAAAGACATCTGGAAATGAAGATTATGAAACAAGATTAAACCATACACATATACAAATATAAAAGGTAGAGATAGGAAGAATTAACACAAGAGATTTTTTAACATGGTAAAACCTCCGAAGAGGAAACATTCACGGGTTGAAACTACAACCATTGGGTACTATATTAATTGGATGATAGATTAGAAATTCCTCAAAAGTGACCAACTCATGATCAACTCCCTATTGAACTCTATGTCTTCCCAACCCTATTGGTAAATTAGAAATTCCTCAAAAGTGTGAAAACACTCTCTATTGAAGTCTATGTCTACTCAACACCATTGATAGATTAGAAATTCCTCAAGAGTGAAAACACATCCCATGTGACACTCTCTATTAGACTCTATATCTAATCAATATCCTAAGCCTACTAATGTCATAGCCAACTTTCTATCCAAGGCACTAATGCCTATAGAAAGCCTCCCATCCATAGCTATCTGGATCTCCCTAATCATAGCCATGACTTCTTGCTTAGTTATCTGAACCTCTTGTCCTAACCAAGACTTCCTTGTTTGACTATCCAGACCACTTGTCCTAGCCAAGACTTCACGCCTGAAACAAATAATGGTGTGTGTTCTAATATATTAATCTACTGGGGGGGTGAATATATTTTAACCCTTATTACCAAATTTTCGAGTTTAGTCAAATTACGAAAATAACCCCAATCTAGTCAAAACAATAATCAAGTGTAAATGTGCAGAAATATAAATGACACTTGATTTTTACGTGGAAACCCTTAACAGGGAAAAACCACGGGCTGGTAAGTGCGCCACACTCGAACCTCGAATTCACTAATTGTGATAACGTTTACAATCTAACCCCGGTTTACGATCTAATCCTGATAATAAAGCCTATGTGAATATGTTTGAATATTCAAAGAGCAAATAAAGCTAGGGAACCTTAAATGCTTATCTAAGATGATAAAATGACAATTAATACAATCCTAGATATCAATAGCTAAATGACATGTCATAAAGCTTAGCTAAACATAGATTAAGCAATCCTATGAAGCTATCAACATACAACACTCAATCATGTCAACACAACAATCTCTATTTTGTATCTAGAATATATTCTAAGAACATACAAATAATATAAGAGATGTCAATGATAAATAAAACACTACTTATGTAAGATAATAGTGAATAATTTACCAAAGAGTGTGTGTTAACCAAAACCCATGCAAGCAAGCATCCTAACTATGCTAGATGATATTTAGATGCATATGAGAATGGTTTTTGAGTGTTAAAAATGAGTTCTTGATTTGATTTTCTCTCAAATGTCTCTCTTTAAAGTTTAGGGTTCTTAGAGTCAAAGAACTTGATTCAGAGAACGAGAAAGTGGTATATTTATAGACATCAAGAATAGGGCATGTGAAAAGACAAGATTGCCCTTGAAATGCATGATCGACGGTTTCATTCGGCAGCCACTGACCGCTGATTAAATCGCTGAATTGAGTCCCGAGAGAACATGGGATCAACGACGGTTTCATTTGGCGGTTTTATGACCATGGATCATGACCGCCGAATAGAGACCGAGATATTTATTTTCAATTAGGTCTATTCAGTGGTTTCAAATGGCGGTCGCGGCCACCGATCGTACCCGTAGAACTACTCCAGAACATTCTGAAATGAAACGGCGGTTTCCATTTGGCTGTCAAGGCCGCCGATCAAACCGCCGTTTCACTGCTGTTGGTGAAACCAAAGGAGAAGCCAATGGCATTCTCCGAAGGCAATCTTCATGCTGAACCAAGCACACTTTTGTGCATGCACGGACGTTTCTGAACAATGTCGAAAAATGAATTACAAGACACATAAACACACAACAAGATATATCAATCAAAGTGCTAGTGTCTAAAGTGACATGTGAAGAGAATGCACACAAATGCAAGTATGCTAAATGTGTGTGTGCAACTAAATCTCTTCAAAGAAAACTAATCACTAGAGAAATACCTTTGGAGTGCTTGTCACCTTGAGGTCTTGAAATAATGCCTTTGAGCTTGATCCTCAATCACCTAAACTACCCTTACAATTCAAACCCCAACATGTGGTTTGTCCACGAAATAAGTCAATCAATAAATGGGAATCCTTACAAGGACTTCCTAGTGTGATCAATGAATGCAAATGATGCAAACAAGTACTCAACATAGAACATGTAATCAATACATTCTATGGAAATTAGACATTAGCATGTGAGAACATAAATCAAAATTGTCTAGTTACAAAACATGAACTAAAACCTAGAGCATGTGAAACACCTAACACATGTAATTCCTAGTTTCATTCATGAAGTTAACACTTGAATAATTTTTATACATGAAGCACATATTCAAGATATTAGAAACATACACAAACATGCTAGATTCGAAAGATATGATCAAAGAATATCCTAGCAAATATTTAGAGCAAGTATATACACAATAATCAATTAAATCCTAATTAGCTCTAAATACAAAATTAAATGTGCTAATCCTAGATTTGTTCAACTAATGGATCCTAGCACATGATAAGGCTTTCAATCATGAAATAAGTCAATCAAAACACAAATAGCCATAAATAATAAGCTAACCACAATACAACTCACAAACATGTGAAAACCTAGATTTCAAGAGAAACTAGTTCACATTCAAGTCTCTAATTAGACTAGATTAGCTTATAATTGAAGCTCTCCTTCTCAATATCATTTTTTCAAAGTAACACATACATATAGAAGAAGAAAACCCAAGGTAATTGAAGGCTTGAAAGATCAAAACTCAAAGATGAAACAATACCTTGCCAATTTTCGTGAAGTTTCAGTTTTGTGTGTAGAACCACTTGATCAAGTGGCTGCAAAGTCACTTGGAGAAGGTAGAGAAATTCAATACAAAGATTCTCCAATTTGAATAACTCAAATCGTATGAGAAATAAGAAAGTTATGGAGTTTGGAAGTTGTGAAAATTGGAGAGAATTTATGCACTCTTGTTTTTCAAATTTTCTTCTTAAATGAAATGGGAGGGAAATGAGAGGTTTAAAGGAGAGGGAAAGGAAGGAATTGGATGACCAATAGGAGGTGGCCTACTCAACCTCCTTGGAGAGGTGCGTGAGCCTCACGGGGGCCGTGAGACTCACTCACCTTGAATAAACGCTCGGTGTGTATGATAAATATATCTAGGGGGGTGAATAGATTTTAACTATTATTACCCAATTTTCGCATGCAAGTAAATTTTACTAAAATGCCCCTACTAGTCAAAAATACAAGCAAGTGTAATATAGTGCGGAATTTTAAATAACACTTGATGTATACGTGGAAACCCAACCACTGGGAAAAACCACGGGCTGTTTAGTGAGCCATACTCGGACGTCGAAATCCACTAATCGAAATGGAGTTTACAACCTATGTAGACCTCGTCTAACACTCCGGTCAATAACCCCCCACTTCTACCACTCGGGCCTTTAAAAGTGGCTCTAGTCCTAATTGCTTGAGGCCTAAGCAACCTTAGCCTCAAGACTTAATTCTCTTATGAAGAGATTATGCAACCTATGTGAATATGTAAAATACTCAAAATGCAATTTAGAGCTAGGTTACTCTAAATGCTTACCTAGGATAATGATATGCAATTAATTCAATCCTAGATATCAATAGCTAGATGACATGTCAAAATAGCTTAGCTAATCAAGATTAATCAAAAACCTAATTAGCTATCACAAAACAACACTCAATCAATTCATCACAATTAATTCTCTAATCTTGTATTTATCATATGATCAAAAACATACAAGTAATTAAAAGAGAATATGCTTGATAGTAAAATACTAAAATAAGATGAAATTAATCAAAATCTTACCAAGCATGTTGTGATGATGCAAACCTAATCATAGATGAATGCAAGATGAACTTTGATGCAAAAAGGATTTGATTTGAGTGTTTAAAGGTGAGTTCTTGATTTGATTTTTTCTCAAAAATCTCTCTTTGAAGTTTAGGGTTCTAATGACTCAAAGAACTTAATCAGAGAATGAGAAAGTAAGATATTTATAGACATCAAGAATTGGGCATGTGAAAAGACAAGTTTGCTCTTGAAACGCACCGATCGGCGGTTTCAATCGGCGGCCAGGCCACCGATCATAACCGTCTGATTGAACCCGAGAAGAACAGGGGAACAACAGCGGTTTCATTCTGCGGTTTCGTGACCACCGATCCAACCGCCGAATCAAACCCGAGAGATTAAATTGATCAGGTATGAACGGCGGTTTCGAACGGCGGTTAGACAGCCGATCTTGACCGTAAAATTTCTCCAGACACTTCTGGATGCAAATGGCAGTTTCATTCGGCGGCTAGGCCGCCGATCATAATCGTCGATCACCAACAGAGGTGAAAACCAAGGAGAAGCCAAGGGCATTCTCCGTAGGCGGTCTTCGCGTGAAACCAAGCACTCATTAGTGCAAACGTGGACGTTTTCGAACAATGTCGGGAGACGAATTATAAGACACATATATACACAACAAGATAACAATCAAAGTGCTAGTGTGTAATGTGACATTTGAAGAGTATGCACACAAGAACAAGTATGCTAAGTGTGTGTGTGCTAACTAAATCTCTTCAAGGAAAACCAAGCACTAGAAATTATACCTTTGGCGTGCTTGTACGTCGAGGTCTTGAAAGGGCCTTCGAGCATGAAGTTCAATCCTAAACTACCCTTACATTTTCAACCCTAACATGTGGTTTGTCCATGAAATAAGCCAATCAATATATGGGAATCCTTACACACCTCTCATGGGAATGGATGAAATTGGCCCTTGGCCAATCTTCACCTCCCTCACGCTTCTCTCGCGTTCTTCAACGTTATTTCGGCCTCCGAACTCCGAATTTGAATCCGTATTTGGATTATAAATTGTGACTCCCTCACACACAAGGAAGACTATAAAGCTTTGACCAAAGGTTATGAAATCGACTCAATACACGAAGACAAAGACAATACATTGTAAGAGAACGAAAACTATCGTAACATCCTACTCGGAACTTGAAAACTAAAGAATGAGTAACCAAAATGATCGGAACTCAATAAGGAATAATGTAAGATCAAATTCAAGTTTGATAACACAAAAACACAAATAAACAAACACAAGGACACATATGTATGCCATTTGCTAGTTATAGCCCTAGAATATGCAATTCACAAAATTTGTCAATTTAGTTCTAATGCATAAGCATATATCAAGTGTGTGAATGTGTGTTAGGTTTTTGGTTTGTCTTGACATGTATTCCATATCAAAATGTGTTTCTCTTGTAATGTTTAGTGGTCTAAGTATTGAAGATTCAAGGCGTTAAAGAAAGACTTGGCCACAACTCATGCAAGATGCCGGTTTCAAAGAGAAATGTGCTTCATTGGTCTACAAAGGTATATAAGACCTCATTTCTCTTACAAGGCTAGGCACACACACACATGGCATTCATATGTGTCCCTGCATGGTTGAACAACATTTATATATCACTTTCACACACTTGGTAATGTATGCTCATGCATTAGATTTAATTTGATAAACTTTGTAATTTGCATGTTCTAGGACTATGTCTAGGAAATGGCATACGTGTGTGATTTTGTATTTATATGTTTCTATTTTCTTGATTTTGGACTTGAACATGATCTCATATGATTCCTTATTGAGTCCTGGTCATTTTGGTTACTCATTCATTAGGTTTTGAGTCCAAACGATGTAGCTACGCTACTTTTCATTCTCATTTGTTGAGTTGTGTTTGTCGTCGTTTTCCGAGATGAATTCTCAACCTTTAGTCAAAGTTTCATAGTCAAAGTTGTGTATGAGGGAGTCATGATTTATAATCCAAAGATAGATTCAAAATCAGAGTTCGGAGGCCTGAATACGACAGAAGAACGCGAGCGATGCGCGAAAGGGACTAGCATGGCCAAAGGCCATGCCTTGGCCACCACGTGTGGTGGCTGTGTGCGACACGGCCAGAGCAGTCCTTTGGTCCCGTGTGCCACACGCACCCCACACGGCCCAGGGGCTGATGTGGCTGCTTTTCATTGGCCGGTTCCCTTCCCTTTCTCTCTTCCTTTTAAATATTTCCAATTCCCTCCATTTCATTTCAAGAAGAAAAAGCTTGAACTCTCACCAGAAATTTTCTCTCAACAATTCTCACCTTCCAAACACCATAACTTTCTCATACGAAGTCGGAATTGGTTGATTCAAGTTGGAGATTGTTCGTAATTGAGTCCTATACCTTTTCCAAGTGGTATTGCAGCTGTTTGATCAATTGTTGTAGTGGTTCTACCCAAAAAACCGAACCAGCTCGTGAGATTGAGGTAGTGTTCATATCTTTGAGATTTCTTCTTTTATAACCTTCAATTTGCTTGGGGTTTCTTCTTCTATATGTACTTGTATGTATGGTGAATGTTATTGAGAAAGATAGCTTCACAATCAATCCTAATCAAAAGTCTAATTAGAGACATATGCAGACTAGTTTCTTTGATTCTAGGTTTTTCACATGATTGAGAGTTGTATTGTGATTAGATTGATATCTAAGGTTGTTTGTGATTTGATTGAATCAATTTTATGATGAATAACCTTGAAATGTATTTTGATCCTTTGATTGATGAAATCTAGGATTATTGTATTTGTATGTGTTTTTAGAGCTAGGAATTAATTGATTTATCATTTAAACCTTACTCCAAATCTTTGGCTAGAATATTCATTGAATATATTTTATGATTCTAGCATTTTGTTGTGTATGTTTGTAACATCTTGAATATGTGCTTCATGATTATGATTTATTCAAGTGTTATTTGTGTGAATAAAACTATGAGTTTTATGTGTTAGGTGTTTACACATGCTCTAGGTTTTTATTCAAGTTTTGCATCTAGACTTTTATTACTTGTGTTCTCACATGTTTAGGTCTAGTTATTCCATGGAATGTATTGATTACATGTTCTATGATGAATTGATTGTTTGCATCATTTGCATTCACATGATCACACTAGGAAGTCCTTGTAAAAGGCATGAAGTCTTGGTTAGAGTCGAGAGGACTCAGATAGCCAAGCAAGAAGTCTTGTCTAGAGTTGGGAGGACTCGGATAGGCAAGCAAGAAGTCATGGCTAGATTCGGGAGGACTTGGATAGTCATGCATGGGAGGCTCCCTAGAGGCATGCGTGCCTTGGATAGGGAGTTGGCTACAATATTGGTAGGCCTAGGTGTATGGTTAGACATAGACTCCAAAAGAGTGGGGTACATGGGATGTGTATGCACTCTTGAGGAATTTCTAATCTACCATCGATGTTGGTTTTGTATGTTGTCCAATATATGGTGATTCCGTATCATTGAGGGATTTCGTACTTTCCAATAGGGTTGGGTAAACATAGACTCCAATAGGAAGTTGGTCAAGGTTGGTTACTTTTAAGGAATTTCTAATTTACCATCCAATATATATAGTACATAATGGTTGTAGTTCAACCCGTGGATGTATCCTCCTTTGAGGTTTTACCACGTTAAAAAATCTCTTATGTTATTTCTTCCTATCTCTATATCTTATATTTGTGTATATGTATGTTGTTATCTTGTTGCATATTATTCACTTGTGATGTATATTGAAACAAGATTTTGTAAAGTGTGATTTGTGAACCAATTCATTTGATCATATTTGTAATTATAATTCTTTTGTATATTGTAATTTTTGTGTATAGTGATATTTGATTTTACTTGTAATAGATTGAACAAATATTGAAATACAAGTATTTTATGTTGTTGAGTTTATGTGTTCTTATACCTCATACAACTAATTGATATATATAGACGATGCTTAAATGATCACATGCTTATCTTGTCTATGTATGATTTCTTGGTTTATGTGTTGTATGTAAGGCTACCTTGAGGGACAAATGTAAGTTTGTTCAAGGGTTTGAAAAAGGCATAAAAACCTATTCCCCCCCCCCCCCCCCCTCTCTAGGTATGCTTTAAGCTATTTAACTACGTTTATATACTTTCAATGTGTTATACCAATTGAGCACAACGATGCATGGACACATATGGCTGCAATGTGTGTGAGTGCCTAAGCCTTGTAAGAAGAATGAGGTCTAAATATACCTTTGTTGAGCAATGAAACATATTCCTCTTTGAAGACTCTATCTTGCATGATAAGTTGCCAAGTCTTCCTTGAAGCTTGAATCATCATCAATCTAAGACAACTAATCAATACAAGTGAAATATTGTTTTGATATGGAATTTATGCCAACACAATCCAAAAATCTAACACTAAGGTCTTATGGGCCTACCGCACCCAAGAAAGAGTGGCGACAAGCGAAACCCCGTTCGCAATGGCATTTGGCACAGAGGTCATGATTCCTGTCGAGACAAGATTCTCCTCTCCAAGAGTTCAACTATTTCAACCGGAATTAAATGTTCAAATGTTGAGTGAAAATCTGGACGAACTCGAAGAGAAAAAAGACAATGCTCAGGTCAGGAACACGGCATACCAGCAAAAGGCAGTAAGGTACTACAACTTCAATGTTCGCCAACGAAGATTCCAACTGTAGGGAAAAATACCGTAGTACACACAGCAGAAGCGAGACTAAAAATAGATTTAGTATGTTTTAAAATTTTTCCTTTTTATGAACCTTAACCCTTTAAATTAATTAACCATATATAAAGTAACGAAAGTTGAATACCTTTTGTCGCGGGATCCGATTGACTTACGTCGATGGTAATCCGCAAGATCTTCAATCCTAGCACGAACGTGAATCACCTAGGAGCGTGGTCTCCCTTTTCTTTGAATTGCAAACCTGAGAATGGACAAACAAACTTTTCTTTTTCTTTTGTTAGTCACTAAACAATCAAAAGAATACAAAGATTATTCCGGTCACTTTTGAGTTCTCAATCTAATGATCGAAACTCGCGTGAACCTAATTCGATGATGTACACACAAGCTTATTGATGAACAAGCAATTAGTGTACCATTAAAAGAATAATCTCCTTCTTTTCTTTTATGTTTTAGTAGAATAAAATCTAATACTTTTCTATGAGTTTAGAAGAAGAAGAAAATTGAATCAATCAACAAGTAGGGTGGCCGAATTCTATAACAAGTGTTATATAGGGTGGCCGAAATTTTTCTCCTCTTCCTTTTAGGGTTGGCCGAAATCTCCATGTGGTCCAATTAGGGCTGCCAAATTTCCTCTACAAAAAAAGATTTGTGTTGTACCCTAATTCACATGTTAATTAGACTCCTAACCCTAATTCAACTCATAAGTATTTTTATTCTTTTATTGACTAAATAAAAAGACTTCTTATTTGATTAAATAAATAAACTTAATTATTTATTTTCTTATCAAACAAGTCTTTTACTTTTAGTATAACTCTAGGAAATATATTTCCTGAACAGAAAAATATTTGTTTCTTAATTAAACAATTAATTAATAAATTAATTAATTCTTATTTAATTAAACAATGAAACAAAATAATATGTTAGGTTAATATTTTAACCTTGCCGCCCCACATGTATAAAATGGGCCATATATTATTTTCTTATTTCATTTAATCCATTGGACTTTAAATAAAAAGCCCACATGTGAACCAGACCCATTCTTACTAAAAGAAACAAGCCCACATGCCGTTCATTAATATATAAATACAATTGAGCAGCCCATTAAATAATTAATGTGCAAATTATATTCTTAATATATTAAATGCAATTCTAGATGGACCCTTAAATTGGTCTGGTAGAATATATCAAGTGATCCATGCAAGTCCGTGTGGATTGGGGATCTTGGCGGGCTATCTAAATTTAAGCTTCAATAGACACAACCTAATCACAATCAACAAATGATTCATTTAGGTCCGATCCATTAATTTTAACTCATTCCACTAAAGAGCTAAAATTGAACTCTTAAATAAAGATAGAAAAGGAAGATGTTCCTCTTTCATAACCCTAGACAATCATATTGGAGATATTGTATCCTCGTGATTAATATCAGTAATCGCCAAGAGTTCATAGACCGCTTATAACTCTCAAAGTTACCATATTTACTCATATGACCACGTTTTGAACTTGGATATTTTGACTTGTCCAGAAGCCATGTTTTCAATAGTCACTATCGAAAACTCAACGTTGAGATTTAATATCCAATTACCTCAAAACATCCAATGATGATATTATACTCTCATTTAATAAATGGAGCCATGATGTCCATATCTATAAATGAAGTCCTCTATCGATTAACAAATGAATATCACCAAACTATCGAGGATAGACTATGCTATATAATCGTACTCATTGATAACTCAAATGATATCACTTGCAACCATCAGTCCATCATTTATCTCAGGATTGAGATAGACTCTCCGATTGTCCTGATAATGAAAAGACTATTATCTATTGACGGTTCTAGATAAAGCTTTTCATTGTGATCCAGTTCAATGCATCCAGTGCACTAGATTCTTTTGCTCGAAGACACTCTGATGATTTTAGACTCATCATATCTCATTTGATCCCATTCAAATGCTAGCAAAAGAATTCTACAACTTTAACAAGATAAAGGTGCCCAACCTTTAACTTAAGTTGTGAACAATATTCAAGACTAACTAAAGAATTGTGTCTACCACATACATATCCAGATGTACGAACAATTCTTCTTTTCTCATAGTCTTTAGACCTTATGATTATTTACTTTGACAATTATAATATTAAACTATAAATGCTATAAGATTTGTTAAACCAGAAATCACTTTATTAATATGAAAAAGATTGTTAATTACAATATTACACTCTTGCTATTGAGCATAATCCTAACACCAGCTAGGCGCCTGGTTTTGAGAAAGATAATGCCTAACACTAAAGACAGAGCAGCGGGAACCTTGTCGAATAGGTGGGAAGAACCCTATCAAATTGCAAGAATTGTAGGACATAAAGTTTATTTGATCAAGCAACCTTGTGGAGGCTTGATAGGGACAAACCATAGAACGCTCAATATCTTAAAATATACTATCTATAGATATTTTACGGTAGATATTTTGCAATGTACTCTCAGGTTCATCTTTAATAAAATATCTTTTAGTATAACGAGTCTAATCAGCGAGGCAACAACCTCACCCCAATTTCCTAGCTTGCGCACCAACTCCAAACAATTGTAACACCCCGTACGTTAAAGACTGGGCAGCACCAAAGATAACACCAACGGGTAGCGTTAAATGCTGGGACTTACCCCAGGATAAATTACTACCGACCTCGTACAACCACCTTATACGTTAAAGATTGGGCAACACCTAGGATTACACGGACGAGTAGCGTTAAACATTGGACTTACCCTGGGATAAAGTGCTGCCGACCTCGTTCGGCCACTTCGTACATTAAAGACAGGGCAGCACCCAAGATTATACTGAGTAGTAACGTTAAAGACTGGGCAGCACCCATGATAAAAAGTGTTGCTGACCTGACTTTTTCAATAATCTAGCCACCTCACGGCGGTAAAGTTTGATCCATTACAGATAAATTGCTAAGTAATATAAAAGACTAGGATCTGCCCTAGCACATTAAAAGACTAGGATTTGCTCTAATGCAAAGTGTTCAAAACTGTACAGCACCCAGGATAATACATCTAAACTTACTGCGATTCAAGATTGGGCAACACTTAGGGCGACACATACAAGCTCGCCAGCGGCTTGGAAATTCCTACTATGCCTAAATGAAAGCAGTGAAATGCAAATTACACAAGCAAACATGCTTACACAAAAAGTCAAGCAATAGAGCAATAGCAAGGCCAAAGCATGACAAAGGATTGTTTTATTCAAAAAAGGTAAATTACAAAAGAGGATTTGGTACAAATAAAATGCCTCATTAACGCGAGGATCCCTTGCCTAGCCTTCAAATGAATCGTGGTGGATGACGAAAGCCTTTTTGTGTGTCATTTAAAGCTCACTATGTCAAACAATATTTATAAAACCTATGCAATGCACTCACAAGTATAAACACGAGTAAAGCGGTAAGCACGGGTGTTGTCCACAAGGATCGAAGGTAGCGACGACTAGATTAGGATTAATAATACTAAAATGCATAAAAGTAAAGTATATGATTGGTGTTGTGAAACGTGAATAAGAATGCAATATAAACTAAACTAGGAATGCAAACTAAATGGAATGTGAATGGAGTGGAAGATATGATATGGGAACTAAGGAAGTAATGGATGCGTAAGTGAATATTTGGGCAAATGCAATAAACTCTTAAATAAGCACGTAATAGCGAATGTAACCAACCTAGGGTGTATAGAGTTGGCTATCTATCTCTAGCAAGGGGCCAACCTAGGGTGTATAGCGAAGGCCTCCTACTAGCGATTAATCCCTCCTAAGCAACCAACCTAAGATGTATAGTGTCGATTGCTCATTTAGGATTCTACCAATGAATGCTCGGTCATCAATTAAGGGCTCAACCTATTACTAAAGTAGCCAACCTAGGGTGTAGAGTGAAGGCTTCTAATCCCCTCATAAGAGCCGACCTAGGGTGTATAGTGATGGTCACCCGCTCGAGGTTAGATTAAGAACGAGGTTATGGAGCCAAGATTCCGGAAATCCCTTCCATTCGATAAAGTAATAAACAACCACGTAGGATGTATACCTAGTTGTCTACATAAATGTAATCCAAGAAATACTTGCAAAAAGAGTGTATACAAACAAACAAATCAAAGGAAAACATTCATACTTTTGAATAGAACAATAAAAGATTGAAATATATATCAAATAGAGTTTATATACAAAAGCCCAATATTCAACAAACTAATCCATCAACCCCTTAGTGAAGATTTAGCTACTCGTGTTGATTACAACAAATAAACTAAGAGAAAAAATTGAGAGAAAACCCATGAAGATCATCTCCTTCCTTGAAGCCTTAATCCAATCCTCTTAGTTGCCTTTTGCTTGAGTAGAAATGGTTTGGATGAGAGGGAGAATGTATTCCAAGCTTTAGATTACAAGATTTTTGATTTTCTAAGTGTGGGAGGATGATTTTCGATCTAAGGTAACTTTCTATTTATAGGGAGTGCAAAAATAGGTCATAAATGCTTAAAAACTGAATCCGACGTGCGTGGAGTGCGGGTGGAGTGCGGTTCAGGGACCTGCACTTTATCAATTTCTTCAAAGTATCAGGTCCCGGATCTAGGCAAGAGTGCGGGTGGCTGACCCGCACTCACCCGCACTTTATCAAATTTTCGCACGCAGTGTGCTGGTAGTGCGCAGGTAAGTGGACTAGCACACTTTGGCTGATTTCTTCAATTGTGCGGGTAGTGTGCAGGTAGTGCGTGGGTAAGTTGACCAGCATACTTTGGCTGATTTCTTCAATTGTGCGGGTAGTGTGTGGGTAAGCGGACCGGCACAGTACCCACGCACTAAAGCTTCTCTTCTTGCTATCTGGCTTGTTTTGTGTCTGAAATTCCTGCAATTTAATTACACTTTTGCCCATAATACTCCAAAATTCCTCCAAAGCCCATGAACTTTATAAATACCTGAAAACACTTAATTTACACAATAAAATCATAGGATATTGCCCAAGAATCAAGCAAAAAGAGAAGGAAGTGAGGGCCAAAATCACACCTGTAAGGTTCATGATTTGTATTGGCCTGATTCCATTGCAAAATGCTCTATATTTGTAATAGTTGTTGCTTAGGATGTTCTTAGAAGAAAAAGAAGCTTCAAAGGTGAAAAGCAATGTCTAGTGCAAATATCGTCTTCAAGAGGTGAAAACGTCAAAGGTATACTTAGACTTCTATCCTCTTGTAAGGCGTTAGTGCACACACACACACACAATTCATATATGTGTGTCCCTACATCATTGTGCAAACATTTGGTATAACATATTCACACACATTTAAGTATGCACATGCATTGGTCTCTTATAGACAAACATTGTAGAATTGCATGTTTTATGACTATCGCGTAGATATGGCATACTTGTGTGACATTGTGTTTATATGTTTGTGTTTCTTGTATTTTGGACTTGAACATGTTCTTATTTGATTCCTTATTGAGTTCCGGTCATTTTAGTTACTCATTCATTAGGTTTCGAGTTCAAACAATGTAGCTATGCTACTTTACATTCTCATTTGTTGAGTTGTCTTCGTCATCGTTTTTCGAGATGAATTCTCAACCATTTGTCAAATATTTGTAGTCTTTAATGTGTGTGATGAATTCACGATTTGTAATCTAAAAACGGATTCGAAATCGAAGTTCGGAGGCCCGAATATGGCTGAAGAATGCGAGAGGAGTGCGCAAGGGACTAGCATGGGCAAAGGCCATGCCTTGGCCACCACGTGTGGAGGCCGTGTGCCACACGGCTAGAGCACCCCTCTGGTCCTGTGTGCCACACGCGCCCCATACGGGGTTTGTGAGGTGGCAGCCTCTGATTGGCTCAGTTCTTCCCTCCTTGATTTCTTTTAAAAGCTTCCCTCCTTCCCTCTAAACAAAAAGTTGAAGAAAACTTTCAAAAAGACAAGTGCTGAAATTTCTTCATGATTTTCGTTTTCTTATTTCGATCATAACTTTTTCATACGAACTCAAAATCGAGTGATCCAAAATCCAAAAATGTTGGTCTCGACAAGAGCTACAAACCTGAAGCATTTTCAGAGTCAGTTGAATTCGGGATTCTTCACAGTGATCTGATTTCAGTCCGAGGTTCATCTTTGTATGTGATACTTGTTCTTCTTTCAATTTCTTTTGAGCATCTCTTTTATTCCTTCTATTTGATTGATGAAATGTGTTGAGATGAATGATAGTACATATGCTAGGGTTATATGATTGATTGTTTATTGAGTTTTAGTCTTGAAATCTCATTTGAGCATATTTCACTAAACTTGACCTATCTTGAAATTGATTCTAGAAATAGCATATATGTTGTGCCTAATGATATTTTCTAGGTTTAATTTCATGATCTAAGAACTAAGATTTTTATGTGATATATTGAATATCCATATCTTATTCTTATTGCCTCACATGCTTTGATTTCTAGATAGATTTGTGATTGTGTGTTGAAAGCATAATTCTAGTTTATCACTAAGCATGTACATTTAGCTTGATTGATCATCTAGCTTTATTTGATTGTGATTTGCATCATTTGTATCAGTTAGATCATTGCCTTGTGAAAGGTTGGAGTCCCTTGCAAAGTGAGTGAAGCTTTATGGAAAGAGCAAGAAGTCTTGGTTAGGAAAGTGTTCCGGATAACCAAGCGAGAAGACTTAGCTAGGAGTAGGAAACTCTGGATAGCTAAGCAAGAAATCATCCTTGAAGCTTGAGACCTTTGGATAGGATGTTGCTACCTATAGGTGTAGGATACACCTTGGATAGGTAGTAGGCGTTGTGGTTCACTAGCCCAATGGTAGACTAGGAGGTGATAGCTTAGAGTGGATATCTTGAGTAGATAGCTTTGAGTGTGTAAGTCATTTTCATATAGTGGATTGCTTTGCCGGTGGTTGTGGTATCAACCCGTGGATGTTTCCTTTTTGAGGTTTTACCACGTAAAAACTATTGTGTCAAGTTTCGCTTTACTTTTCTTTATCTTCCATATTTTACATTGATTGCATATCTTGTATATTGATTTACTCTTGCATTAGTTAAATCAATTCATTTGTTGAATCTCTTCTAGTGTGCATTTTCTTTGTTATAATCCGCATATTTTTTTTAATATTGGAAGAATTGGGCCTATACCTATTCACCCCTCTCTAGGTATATTTTACACTATTACTTAAGGGAATTTCATTTAGTATCAGAACAGGTGTCTAGACGCACTTAGATAGATCCTTTATTTGTAATGTTTATGTTATTTTATGTTAGTCATGATTAAGGAAGTATGTTCCTATGTGGCTTCTTTTGTTGAACATATTGACTTAGATGAGAAAAAGATCAATGATCTTACTTTTGAAAATGAACATTTATCTAAAGTCAATGTGTCCCTCAACAAGAAGTTAGAGAATCATGGACTTGGCTCAAAAGATTTCAATGATCTTAAAGACAAGATCCTAAGTCTAGAATTGAATCTAAAAGATAATAATGATAGACTTAGCATCTTGAAGCAAGAAATTGAGCAAAGGGATAGTTCTCTTGTTAGTGCTAAAAGGCTAGAAAACATGTTTAAATCCAAACTTAGTGAGCACTTAAATCAAGAGAAAAAGTATGAACAATGGCTAAATAAATCACGTGAAGATGTTAGGAAAAGTGATGACATCTTAGAAAAATATGCCATTAAAAATAAGGTGCTTAGTGAGAAACTTGATGAGGTTAATATGATGATCAACAAGATGTCATCTAGTTCTAATAAGATTGAAACCCTTATTAAATGTGGAAAGCATCCTAGTGATAAAAGAGGTTTGGGTTATATAAATGAGAAGGAAACCCCTTCTACTAACAAATCTACTTTTGTCAAAGCAAGCATTGAAACAAATGTAGGTACACTCACTCAAGGTAAAGCTATGAAAGCTACCGGAGGTGCCTCTTCATCAACAAGGATGTTCAATTGAAGAACTCAACAACAGAAACATCAAGGAGCAAATACCTCAAATGCAAGAGGTGGAGCATCAAGGGTTGCACATCAAAGAGGAAAAATTATGAGAAGTCCAAAGGAGTTGGAAGCAAATGAAAATGGTAAATTTCTCAAATTTATTCCTATTTGTCATCATTGTAATATGGTAGGACATATTCGACCTAGATGCTTTGAGTATATTCGGAAATGCAAACTTGATAATGCTTTTCATGATATGTCTTTGAATGGACCTAGGCAATCATCCATGTATGGATATAGAAATAGACCTAGGAAGACCTTGGAAAAACATGTTGTGAAGAATGTTGTTGATGACTTACTTGCTAAATCTTATGTTGTGCCTTACTCTACTATGCATAAGAAAATTGATAATGCTTTGCTTGATATTTTTGAAAATGTGACCAATGAGGTCAAGGTGCATGTTAAAAAGCCTAACGTTGAGTCAAAGCATGTTAGTGGTAAGAGTGAGAGGCATGTTGTGAAAAGTGTGTGGCTTAGAAATGACATATCTAATTGTCTAGTTGCACAATATGCTCTACGTGCCAACTCCTCATATTCTTGGTACCTAGATAGCGGTTGCTCTAGGAACATGACCGGGAATAAAGAGTTTTTTAAGAATCTTGTTTTAAAGGATGGAGGTTGGGTTACTTTTGGTGATGGTACCAAAAAACAAGTTCTTGGCAAGGGAACAATTTGTATCCCCGGATTGCCTAAACTTCGCAATACTTTGCATGTTGATGGGTTACAAGCTAACTTGATAAACATTACTCACTTGGGTGAAATTTTTAAAGAAGTTAGTTTTAACAAAGACGTGTGCACTATAATTGATAAAAAGGGCAATGTTGTCCTAAGAGTCAAAAGGTCTATAGACAATTGCTATTGTCTTGAGATAGATCCTCTAACTTGCAACATGGCACATGAGTGCAACAAGCTTGATTTGTGGCATCAACGTTTAGGCCACATGAATTTTAAAGGTTTAAAGAAGCTTGAAAAACATGGCATTGTTAGAGGTCTTCCTAATCTTGGTAAGAAACTTGAGGTTGTTTGTGAACCTTGCCAATTAGTTAAACAAACCAAAATGTATCAAAAAAAGAGTTCTTATATTGCTACCAAGAGACCTTTAGAACTTGTGCACAAGGACCTAATGGGGCCAATTCAAACCGAGAGCATCAATGGCAAAAAGTACATTTTTATATGCGTTGATAACTACTCTAGGTTTACTTGGGTTTATTTTCTTAGAAACAAGACCGAGGCTTTTGATTACTTCAAAAAAATGTGTAATCAAGTTCAAAATGAAAAAAGGTCTTCATATCAAGAAAATATGTCGCATTAGGAGTGATCATGGGACGAAATTTGAAAATGCTAAATTTAGTGAGTTTTGTGATGGTTTAGGGATTTCTCATGAGTTCTCCACACCTAGAACTCAACAAAATGGTGTTTTTGAAAGGAAAAATCATGTCTTGCAAGAGATGGCTAGGGTCATGCTCAATAGCAAGAAAGTCCCTAGAAACCTATGGGTCGAGGCGGTCAATACCGTTTGTTATGTGTCTAATCGTGTTTTTAGAAGGCTCGACACAAAACAAACGTCCTATGAGCTATGGAAGGGCAAGAAGCCCAATGTAAGTTATTTCCACACCTTTGGGAGTAAGTGTTACATTTTAAATGATAGAGATCACTTAGGAAAGTTTGATGCTAAAAGTGATGTTGGTCTCTTTCTTGGGTATGCTATTAATAGTCGTGCTTATAGAGTCTTTAACTTGACTACTAAGACTATTATGGAGTCTATCAATGTGAAGATAGATGACCTAAGCATGCTAAATTTGTGTGATGAAAATGGTGTCAATGAACCTAAAGATAACATGTTGAATGACACTAAAACACTTATTGATGTGGCTAGTAGTGTTTCTAGTCAAGATGATGAAAATGATAGTCGTGTTGAAGTTGTAAGTCAAGGGTTGGAAAATGCTTTAAATGATAATCAACAAAATGACCAAGTTGTTGAACTTTCTCACCCTAGACTTAGAAACTTACACTATCAAGAAGACATCATAGGTAATTTGAATGAAGGGGTTAGAACTAGAAATCAAATTGCTAATCAAATTTCGTATGCTTGCTACATTTCTCAAATTGAACCCAAAAATATTAATGAAGCAATTGTTGATGAATATTGGGCTGGGGCTATGCAAGATGAACTTAATCAATTTGAGAGAAATGAAGTGTGGTCCTTAGTTCCTAGACCTAAAGATATAAATGTAATTGGCACTAAATGGGTTTATAGGAATAAGACCGATGAAAGTGGCAAAATTGTGAGGAATAAAGCTAGATTAATGGCTCAAGGTTACACTCAAGTTGAGGGTGTAGACTTTGATGAGACGTTTGCCCCGGTTGCTCGTCTTGAGTCCATTAGACTTTTGTTGTCTATTGCATGCATTAAAAAGTTCAAATTGTTTCAAATGGATGTCAAAAGTGCTTTCCTTAATGGATACCTTCAAGAAGAAGTGTATGTTGAACAACCTAAGGGTTTTGTAGACCCACACTCTCCTAATCATGTGTTTAAATTGAAAAAGGCTCTCTATGGCCTTAAGCAAGCTCCAAGAGCTTGGTATGATAGGTTGACTCAATATCTTATTGACAATCATTATAGGAGAGGTGGCATTGATAGAACATTGTTTATCAAACATCATGATAATGATATTTTTGTTGCACAAATATATGTTGATGACATTGTTTTTGGATCTACTAATAAAACCAAGGTTGATGAATTTGTAAGTGTTATGTCAAGTGAATTTGAAATGAGTATGGTGGGTGAGTTGAATTATTTTCTAGGAATGCAAGTAAAGCAAACTAGCATGGGCATAATGTTGAACCAATCTAAATATGCTAAAAACCTTATTAAGAGATTTGACCTAGAAAATGGAAAAGATTTTGAGACACCCATGAGTACTACTCTAAAACTTGACAAAGATGAAAAAAGGAAAAGTGTTGACCAAAGCCTTTATAGAAGCATGATTGGTAGTCTACTTTACCTAATGGCTAGTAGACCGGACATATGCTTTAGTGTTGGCTTGTGTGCAAGATTCCAAGCTAATCCTAAGGAATCTCACTTAAAAGCCGTCAAGAGGATCATAAGGTATGTCAAAAGGACTCATAGTCTTGGTTTATTCTATTATTTTGACACCAATGATATCCTAGTAGGCTATTGTGATGTCGATTGGGCGGAAAACATAGATGATTGTAAAAGCACATCCGACAGTTGCTTTTATGTTGGGAATATCTTAGTTTCTTGGTCAAGTAAGAGACAAAATTCTGTTTCCCTTTCTTCTTCCGAAGCCGAGTACATTGCTACCGGAAGCGCATGCACACAATTACTTTGGATGAAACAAATCCTTAAGGATTATGAGATAGAACAAGGAAAAATGACACTTTATTGTGATAATTTAAGAGCCATTAACATCTCTAAAAATCTGGTTCAATACTTCCGCACAAAGCACATAGACATTAGGCATCATTTCATTAGAGACCTAGTTGAACATTCTATTGTTACTCTAGAGCATATGCCTACTAAAAGTCAACTTGCGGACTTGTTCACCAAGCCCTTGGACAAAAAGAGGTTTAAAACTCTTAGAATGTCCATTGGCATGATTTGTGTTGATTGATGTCTTTGTGTGATTGTGGGTGGCTTGATGAGCAAAAATTTATTAGAATATCAATATCTTTGAGAGCTACTCACTTGAGAAGTAGTGATCTTAAACAAATAACTCTTATTGTTTCTAGATCATGCACTTGAGCTTGAAATTCTTTTTTAAAAGTGCACTAATGCTTCTCTTATATGTTTTAGTTTTTGAATATATATGGTTGAAAGTATATAGATTATGGATGCATCTAGAAGCCTATTGCTTAGTACATGATAGATGACCTATGGTATGTATCCATTTTGCTTCGGCACTACATAGTATTCAACAAGCACCCTCATGGAAAGGGCTACACACATTGGTTGTGCAGCCGCCCAATGTAGGAAAGGGCTACGCCTTTGTGATGAGTGAAAGCCGCCATGAGGTGTATATGTTTTTGTTAAAAAAAAAATCAAAGAAGTGTTGAAAAGAATCATTAAAAAAAAAAAAAAATCTTTGATTCTAAGCCTAAAAGAAATGAAAAATAAAAGGCTTAATGGTGTATAGTTGAGAATTGTGAAAAGCTCAGGTTAACAAATAGAAACGGGAAAACGAGCCACATGCACACACACGCTCACATGTTGATATCTATTCCTTTTAAAAGCAAAAACTTGGATGAATATCGGCTTGACCTATTTTTGAAAATGCTTTAGATGAATAGGTGTGGAAATTGTTTGCATATTGATGTCACAATTACTCCTACTATATATATGAGAAACATTCACACACACACATTTTGCTTATGTTCTTGATTCATTAGCAATGTGAGAATATTTTTGAGAGATTAATGAAAATCTATGATTCTCTCTTGGACTTTGAAAAGTGATGAAATATTTTCTCTTATTGCTTGAATGTGTGAATGTGTGAATCCCTTGTGAACAAATCTAATTGGTGACAATATGTAAAGCATATGTTAAGGGGGAGCTTTACTTTATTCAACTTCGCTTTCTATACGATTTGTTTGCTTAATATCTTGTTCTTTATCTTTTGTGTCCTTTGTCTATTCATTGACAAAAAGGGGGAGAAATTATATACCTCACCATATTTGATATGGAGGAATTCATGTTTGATATGGAGGAATCCATGTTTGATATAGGGGAGAAAAATGTATACCTCACACCTTTGTGTGGAAAAATGTTCCAAATGTGTGAGTCATGTTCCTCTTTGTGCTTACTTGAGACTTTGTCTTAAGGGGGAGAAAGAATTCTTTCTTGATAATGTTAAGGAAGGTCGGTCCTTGGGGAGATTTAAATCTTAGGGAGACTAAGGGAGTGCTTTAATGTGAACATTCATTTTACTTGAGATATAAGGCTTTTGTGTTTGAGATAAGGGAAACTCTTGTTTGTTTTTGGTATGTTTTTTTTTTGGTAAAATAACTCACCATTCTTCTTTAGAGAAAATCTTTTGTTTGGTTTGCTATTTTCTCTCATAGGTACTTTGAAAACCAAAGAGGAATTATTGAAGACTCATGAAGACTTCAAGACCTTTTAGTCTAGGAATCTCTTTGTAATGTGAGGATGAGAGTATACTATCAACTTGAGTTTATTGGAGTGAAACATTGTATGGTAAGGATGAGGTTTTGCTATGGAATAGCCAAAATGGGAGATTATAAGGTTCATGATTTGTATTGGCTTGATTCCATTGCAAAATGCTCTATATTTGTAATAGTTGTTGCTTATGATGTTCTTAGAAGAAAAAGAAGCTCCAAAGGTGAAGAGCAACGTCTAGTGCAAATATCATCTTCAAAAGGTGAAAGCGTCAAATGTATACTTAGACTTCTATCCTCTTGTAAGGTGTTAGCGCGCACACACACACACAATTCATATATGTGTGTCCCTGCATTATTGTGCAAACATTTGGTATAACACATTCACACACATTTAAGTATGCACATGCATTGGTCTCTTATAGACAAACATTGTAGAATTGCATGTTTTATGACTATCGCGTAGATATGGCATACTTGTGTGACATTGTATTTATATGTTTGTGTTTCTTGTATTTTGGACTTGAACATGTTATTATTTGATTCCTTATTGAGTTCCGGTCATTTCGGTTACTCATTCATTAGGTTTTGAGTCCAAACGATGTAGCTACGCTACTTTGCATTCTCATTCGTTGAGTTATCTTCATTGTCATTTTCTGAGATGAATTCTCAACCATTTGGCAAATTTTTGTAGTCGTTGTTGTGCGTGAGGGAGTCATGATTCGTAATCTAAAAACGGATTCAAAATCAGAGCTCGGAGGCCCGAATACGGTTGAAGAATGCGAGAGGAGAGCGCGAGGGACTAGCTTAGCCAAAGGCCATGCCTTGGCCACCACATGTGGAGGCCGTGTGCCACACGGCTAGAGCACCCCTCTGGTCCCGTGTGCCACATGTGTCCCACATGGGGTTTTTGAGGTGGCAGCCTCTGATTGACTCGATTCTTCCCTCCTTGATTTCTTTTAAAAGCTTCCCTCATTCCCTTCTAACAAAAAGTTGAAGAAAACTTTCAAAAAGACAAGTGCTGAAATTTCTTCATGATTTTTGTTTTCTTATTTCGATCATAACTTTTTCATACGAAGTCGAAATCGAGTGATCCAAAAGCCAACAATGTTGGTCTCGACGAGAGCTACAAACCCCAAGCATTTTTAGAGTTAGTTGACTTCGGGATTCTTCACAGTGATCTGATTTCAGTCTGAGGTTCATCTTTGTATGTGATACTTGTTCTTCTTTCAATTTCTTTTGATCATCTCTTTTATTCCTTCTATTTGATTGATGAAATGTGTTGAGAAGAATGCTAGTACATATGCTAGGGTTATATGATTGATTGTTTGTTGAGTTTTAGTCTTGAAATCTCATTTGAGCATATTTCACTAAACTTGACCTATCTTGAAATTGATTATAGAAATAGCATATATGTTGTGCCTAATGACATTTTCTTGGTTTAATTTCATGATCTAAGAACTAAAATTTTTATGTGATATAATGAATATTCATATCTTAATCTTATTGTCTCAAATGCTTTGATTTCTAGATAGATTTGTGATTGTGTGTTGAAAGCATAATTCTAGTTTATCACTAAGCATGTACATTTAGCTTGATTGATCATCTAGCTTTATTTGATTGTGATTTGCATCATTTGCATCACTTAGATCATTGCCTTGTGAAAGGTTGGAGTCTCTTGCAAAGTGAGTGAAGCTTTGTGTTAAGAGCAAGAAGTCTTGGTTAGGAAAGTGTTCCGAATAACCAAGCGAGAAGACTTAGCTAGTAGTAGGAAACTCCGGATAGCTATGCACGAAATCATCCTAGAAGCTTAAGAGCTTTGGATAGGATGTTGCTACCTAGAGGTGTAGGACACACATTGGATAGATAGTAGGCGTTGTGGTTCACTAGCCCGGTGGTAGACTAGGAGGTGATAGCTTAGAGCGGATATCTTGAGTAGACAACTTTGAGTGTGTAAGTCCTTTTCATATAGTGTATTGCTTTGCCGGTGGTTGTGGTATCAACCCGTGGATGTTTCCTCTTTGAGGTTTTACCACGTAAAAACGATTGTGTTAAGTTTCGCTTTACTTTTCTTTATCTTCCATATTTTACATTGATTGCATATCTTGTAGTTAATTCAATTCTTTTGTTGAATATCTTCTAGTGTGCATTTTCTTTGTTTTAATCCGCATATTTTTTTAATATTGGAAGAATTGAGCCTATACGTATTCACCCCCGCCCCCCCCTCTAGGTATATTTTACACTATTACTTAAGGGAATTTCAATACCATATTTGGTTCGATCAAATACCTTCAAACCTATCTTTTGATTGTCCTCGAGCAAAACAAACAATAAGCACCATGGACATGTGTCTAAAATTCAAACAATCAATCATTAAAGCACCGACTCTTTGTAAAAAACTCAAAAGTCAATATTCGACTTGCAAAACCAAAAGCGAAGAGATTTAACCAACGTTGTGCTCATTAGAAAATAATGAATGTAAGCGATGCTAAATGAAGATTAAAGTCATGCCACTCTAAGTACACATTGCATGCAATGCGATCCTACATTCAAGATGCTTAAGTTTCAAAACTAGAGCGCCATTTGGTAGAGAATGTAATTCGCCTCGACATCTAATCCTAACCGCATTCTCTCATTTTAGCACAAAATCCTGGGCTTCACTCACAATCCATATGCAATACGAGTTTATGTTCAAGATATCAAATATAATTGCAAATGTTCATTTAAAAACACAATTTCTGAAAATTTGTCTCATGAATGGAATTGAAAGCCATGAATTGAAAAGAACATGCATCAACCAAAATTTTCAAAGTGGACATCCCTAAAGATCAAATAGGTCTTTCATTTGGTTGTAATGGGGCCTAAGGTGAATGGTGAGTCAATAAATGGGAAATATTGATAGCAAACACCCAATGGTCACACTAAGGCATACATTCTAAGTTTAGCACATTTTGCTCATTACAACTTGCATAATCCACCTTTGGCGCCCAGGCTTACAATTTACTATGTGCATTTTCTACTCTTAATTTTCATTGAGTAGCTCATTTAATTTTCACATAATTCATCTAGGCATTTAGTGCCTCATTCATTTTTTTTTTCTTTTCTTTCTTTTGCTTTGCTTTTCTTTTCTTTTCTTGCTTTTCTTTTATTTTTAAGCATTGCATTTCATCTTTTTCATGAGTTTGCACATACATATTTGCCTAGGTACACGCCTTACATTTTCTACAACTCAAAGCTTACATTCAACCCCTAAACCTTAGCAAACCATTTGGTACAAGGTAAGTCTAGTGTATAGGCTATATGATTTATGTTGATGTGGTTCATGAATGAAAAGTTTCATTGTGTTTGGCTTCAAATGGGCTATGGAGCACACACAATAAAGGGATTGGAAGTATGTAGGCCAATTTAGTGGGTTTCACATGCATTGTCTAAAATCATCTCTAAAGGTTTGTCCACAAAGTCAATTAAGGCATCCACAAGCAGTCCATATTATCTATGGCAAACAACATTTAAGTGCGAATGAGAAATTTTATATATGCATAACATGTGTGTTTGAATAAGTGTTTAAAGAGTGAAAACTTTCCCTCAAAATACGCTTTTTTAATGTCGTGTTTGTGAACCTCACAGAAAGTCTCCATTATTAATTCCTAACCTTCAAGCACAATTGAATATTCACTCTCACATCAAGAGAAAAGAACTAGCGCACTTTGCGCAATGCAACCCTAAATGGCATGAAGTTAATCTAAACTAAGTAAGGCGAAGATGCACAATTCCTTACTCGCACACATTATGGCACAATCTCTGCAAGCAAAATATGCTCAAGCATTGCATTGATACAAGATTTTTGAAAATTTTAGAAAAATTAGGCTCAAAATATTTGCACACAATTTGCAAATAAGAGACGGTGTTGCGCACACACCCCCAAACCTAAATTAGACATTGTCCTCAATGTCTTTGGGCCAGTAAACGTGGCGCAACACACATCCACAATCAAAGAGTTTTAAAAACACATTTAATGTCCATTTAAAATTTATCCCAAAGATTGGAATCAAGTGGTTCAATAACATCCTATAAATTCATCATCAACTCATGAGATATAGCAATGTAAGTTCATCAAGAGTTATCATCACAATCCATGTGGACAAAATATGTGATCATTCAAGGCCTAAATCCACTATCACAAACATCTCACACCCTTATTCTAAGCAAAAATAAAATAAAGAAAAAGAATTCAAAAATGAAACAACTAATTAAAAACAAAATTTAAACTATAAAAGAAATGTACCTAGGTGGGCTGTCTCCCACCAAGCGCATGATTTAACGTCTAGGCAAGACGTGGCATGATGCTCCCGCACTTCGAACTCCAAAATGTTGCTTTCCTTAGGATAAGGCCCTCGTCCTTTTTATAAGCACTCTTGGCTTGCTCGTCCCTCCAAGACTCACAAGTTGTCTTTGTTTCATCCCAAGAGATAAAGAAACCTTGCTTCAATGCACAAGCAACACAACATGCTTCCTCAAGAAGCAATATAAAATCTTCACAAGCACTAAACACATTAGAAAGTTCCGGCAATTAAAATTTACTCAATACATGCAATTGCCAACAAGAGCTTGGAACACCATTTATTCAAAATAAACAAACTAAACAAATCCCACAATAAATTTTACCCCCAAACCTAATGTTTTCTCTCTTCTCTATTACCATGTACAATTCCACGCATAAAGAGAAATACTAGATTAAAGAAGGAAAATAGATTGTGCAATTTTTTAACAAAATAAAGCATAAACATAACATGCACGAAGATTTTCAACATTGTGCATTTAGGGTGGGGCTAGGATTTACTAAGGGTGGTTTAACCAAGTTGGGGAATTCACTCTTCTTTACAACCCAAACAAATGTAGATGACTTCCCCATTGTTTCCTTGCCCTTGTTTCTCATTTGGTTCACTAGGTTTTTCCGCACCTAAATTTTCCTAATTCTAGGTGGACTTCTCCTATTCCTAGATTTCTCAACCCATACCTTCCTAACATGCCTATAATTCTCTCTATGTTTAAAATTCTCTCGTGTGCCATTTCTTTCATATTCTTGGCCTAATGGTCTAATGTGACCTATATTATAGCAATGGTGGCACACAGTGATAAGGTTAGGGATGATACCTTATTGGTAGGTCTTTGTTGGAGGTGGAGGTGGAGGTGGAGGTTGCTTACTTTTCTTTTTAGCTCCCTTCCTCCTTGCTATGCTAGGAATAGGCTTCTTAATGTCGGCACTTGGATTTTCTTGACTCATGGCAATTTTCTCTTCTTTTGGAAGTTGAATCGCTTCCATCATCATTGCTTCAATCTCTTGCTTAGCCCTTGCAAGTTCCGCAAGGTGGTCAAGTTCCGTCTTCTTTGTTATCTCTAAAGCCTTGTCCCTTGTTTCAATTTCAGCTTGCATTAGCCGCATCCTCTTGGCGAAATCCTCATAGATCTAGTGAAAATCCTTTAGGGGTATACACTTTTGGACCACAAGCCTCTTCACGTGTTCGCCTAACTCCATGTTCTTTTCATAAATTTCCCATATTTTCTTTTGGAGTGTATCATTCTCCACATTGAGCAATTTAATATCAAGTGTTCCACTTTCAGTCTTTCCAAGGCTTCCTTACCTTCTAGTTTCTTCTTCAAGATTTGTATATTCTTTTCGTAGTCTCCCCTCATTTGTTCTTTCTCTTGGGAGGCTTCTTCTACTCTCACTTGAAGTGCTTCATTCTCTTTCTTCAACACATCCCTCGCCAATACTAGCTCTTTACTCATACTCATAATCTCCATGTTCATGTTGATCCAACTTTCCGTCTCATCCATTTTCTTGCTTCACTCCACTTCAAACTCTATCCGGAGTTTATCCATGTCTTCTTTTAAGCTATTTGAGGATTCCAATGGTTTGGTTATTCCAACAGTTTCTTGTATAAGCTTTATTTTCTCATCATTTACCAAGCATGTTAGCAAGTAGCTTGCCCTCGAATTTTGTATGAAGAAATCCATAGAGTCCTGAAACAAAAAGAACAAAAACTACCAACAAAATAAAAAGAAACTAAAAAGACTAAAAATAACTAAAAAAACTAATAATATTAAAACTAATCTAACCACTACTACGCACACCGATCCCCGGCAACGGTACCATTTTGACGAAAGCCTTTTTGTGTGTCGTTTAAAGCTAACTACGTCAAACAATATTTATAAAACCTATGCAATGCACTCACAAGTATAAACACGAGTAAAGTGGTAAGCAGGGTGTCATCCACAAGGATCGGAGGTAGCGATGACTAGATTAGGATTAATAATACTAAATTGCATAAAAGTAAAGTATATGATTGGTGTTGTGAAACGTGAATAAGAATGCAATATAAACTAAACTAGGAATGCAAACTAAATGGAATGTGAATGGAGTGGAAGATATGATATGGGAATTAAGGAATTAATGGACACGTAAGTGAATATTTGGGCCAATGCAATAAACTCGTAAATAAGCACGTAATAGTGAATGTAACCAACCTAGGGTGTATAGAGTTGGCTATCTATCTCTAGTAAGGGCCCAACCTAGGGTGTATAGCGAAGGCCTCCTACTAGTGATTAATCCCTCCTAAGCAACCAACCTAAGATGTATAGTGTCGATTGCTCATTTGGGATTCTAACAATGAATGCTCGGTCATCAATCAAGGGCTCAACCTATTACTAAAGTAGCCAACCTAGGGTGTATAGTGAAGGCTTCTAATCCCCTCATAAGAGCCGACCTAGGGTGTATAGTGACGGTCACCCGCTCGATGTTAGATTAAGAATGAGGTTATGGAGCCGCGATTCCGGAAATCCCTTCCATTCGATAAAGCAATAAACAACCACGTAGGATGTATACCTAGTTGTCTACACAAATGTAATCCAAGAAATACTTGCAAAGAAAGTGTATCCAAACAAACAAATCAAAGGAAAACATTCAAACTTTTGAATAAAACAATATAAGATAAAAATATATATCAAATAGAGTTTATATACAAAAGCCCAATATTCAACAAACTAATCCATCAACCCCTTAGTGGGGATTTAGCTACTCATGTTCATTATAACAAATAAACTAAGAGAAGAGATTGTGAGAAAACCCATGAAGATCATCTCCTTCCTTAAAGCCTTAATCCAATCCTCTTAGTTGCCTTTAGGTTGAGTAGAGATGGTTTGGATGAGAGGGAGAATGTATTCCAAGCTTTAGATTACAAGATTTCTTATTTTCTAAGTGTGGGAGGATGATTTTTGATCTAAGGTAACTTTCTATTTATAGGGAGTGCAAAAATAGGTCATGAATGCTTAAAAACTGAATCTGACGCGGGTGGAGTGTGGTTCAGGGACCCGCACTCACCCGCACTTTATCAATTTCTTCAAAGTATCAGGTCCTGGATCTAAGCAAGAGTGCGGGTGAAGTCACTACAAGAAAAAAGGCCTATTGGGACGAAAATCTATTGGGACGTTTTTTTTTCGTCCCAATAGGCAGTCTATTGGGATGAATTCTATATTTCGTCCCAATAGACATCCTATTGGGACGACAAAAAGTTCATCCCTAAAGGTCTTACCATCTTGGACATAATTTGTCCCAATAGACATTCTATTGGGACGAATATTTATTTCGTCCCAATAGAATGTCTATTGGGACAATTTTTGTCTAATGTGGTAAGACTTTTAGGGACGAATTATTTTCGTCCCAATAGGATATCTATTGGGACGAAATATATAATTCGTCCCAATAGACTGCTTATTGGGACGAATTTATTTCGTCCCAATAGGTTTTCTTTTTATTTAAAATTATAATAGTCAATAAATTTTGTTGACTTTTAGGGACGAATTTCTTTCATCCCAATAGATATCCTATTGGGACGAAATACATAATTCGTCCCAATAGACTGCCTATTGGGACGAAATTTATTTCATCCCAAAAGGTTTTCTTTTTATTTAAAATTATAATAATTAATTAATTTTGTTGAAAATTCTTGATTTATTTTTTTTTGAAGTTTTTTCCTTAAAGATAGATTAATAATTAAATTACCATATAAATTAGAAAATGATGCAATATGGATAATTTTGTTTGTCCAAAGTGGTTCTCTATCGAGATGAATTTTGTTTTTTCCCAATAAGTACTTCATAAGGATCAATAACTATTAGTCTTGAAAGATTTTCTATTATTTTTTAAAAAAGGAACTGAACCATTGGAACCGGAACCGGAACCGAACTGTCGAAACCGAAACCGAAACCGAAACCGTTGGTTCCGAATCAAAAATCGAAACGTGAAAATGATGGAAAATGCCACATTTTAAAAGTGGTTTTGTAAGAAAGTCACCACTTTAATAACTTAAGTTTAAAAGGCACCTATTATGGTGAACGGACAAAAATGCCCTTACTTTACACACATTCTCTTACTTTGAAGTTTTTATTTTTTTATTATTCTTTCATCTTCTTCATAGAGGTTTGTTTAACAAACCTCCAATGGAGGTTGAACATCATTGGATAATTAGTTTAGTGGCGCTATAGAGATTTTTTTGGTTTTGAATCTTCCATTGTTAAGCCTTTTCATTTTATTCTTCGAGTATTTTGTAAACCCGAATCGGAAATCGAAACCACTGGTTCCGAATCGAGAACCGGAACCGGAACCGGAGTCATATCTAATTCCGATTACGATTAACAATTGTCCCTTTGATCTAACAATATATAATTTGAACAAAATAGTTTAATTAAATGTTATAATAAATGTTTTTTAATATCAATTTGTTTATCATATAAAAATAAATTTTAAATTAGTGGAATCAATCTACAAATAAAATTTTGATTGAAAAATACTCAATAAAAAATTAATAAGAAGTACAGGTTATATATAAAACTTGTGCTTTTGTTATCACAAACAAAGGAGCAGCAAAGTGGTTGGGCGTGTGTGTGTAGGGTTCGACTCACCATGAGGACAACAATTAAAATTGATTTGTGTGGGTGGCTGGTCGGTCAATGGGTGTGCGCAGGTGGGGTGGGGGTGTGTGGGTGGTGCATGGGTGGGTGGCTGAGGCAACAATTTTTTTTTTTTTTTTTTAAATTTCGTCCCTACAGGATATCTAAATGGACGAAAAATTATCTAAAGGGACGAAAATACAATTCGTCCCTACAAGTTGTCTATTGGAACGAACAAAAATCGTCCCTATAGGTAGTTTTAAGGGACGAATTTTAATTTTCGTCCTAAAGAAGCTATTGCGACCCACTTGAGGTGACGGAATTTGGGACGAATAAAATTCGTCCCAATAGACCTATTGGGACGTTTTTTGGGCTATTGGGACAAAAAAAAAATCGTCCCAATAGCCCTTTTTATTTTGTAGTGAGTGCGGGTAGCTGACCCGCACTCACCCGCACTTTATCAATTTTTCGCACGCAATGTGCTGGTAATGCGTGGGTAAGTGGACCAGTACACTTTGGCTTATTTCTTCAATTGTGCGGGTAGTGCGTAGGTAAGTGGACCAGCACACTTTGGCTAATTTCTTCAACCGTGCGGGTAGTGCGCGGGTCAGTGGACTAGCACACTTTGGCTGATTTCTTCAACTATGCAGGTAGTGCGCGGGTAAGCGGACCAGCACAGTACCCACGCATTGAAGCTTCTCTTCTTGATGTCTAGCTTGTTTTGTGTTTGAAATTCCCGCAATTTAATTACACTTTTGCCCATTATTCTCCAAAATTCCTCCAAAGCCCATGAACTTTATAAATACCTGAAAACACTCAATTTACACAATTAAATCACGGTGTAAGGTTCCCATTGGTTGATTGGCTCATTTCGTGGACAAACCACATGTTGGGGTTCTTTGTAAGGGTAGCCTAAGTATCGGTCTTATTGTTCGAAGCCCTTTGAAGACCTCGTGTTGATAAGCACCGAAGGTAAATTTCTTTGTGCTTACTTTTCTTTGAAGAGATTAGTTGCACATACACACTTAACATTCATTGCATATGTGTGCATTCTCTTCACTTGTCACATTTCACACTTGCACTTATTTATTATATCTTGTTGTGTGTAATTGTGTCTTGTTGTCATGTAATTCGTTTCCGGATAACTTTCGGAAACGTCCGCGCATGCACTAGAATGTGCTTGGTTTAGCGCAAGGACCGCCTATGGAGAATGCCCTTGGATTCTCCTTGGTTTTCACCTTTCTAGGTGATCGGCGGTTATGATCGGCGGCCTGGCCGCCGAATGAAACCGCCGTTTCAGTCCAGATTGGTCTGAAGTATTTCTGTGGTTAAGATCGGCGGTCACGACCGCCGTTCGAAACCACCGATTCAAGACCTGATTGATTTATCTCTTGGTCTAATTCGGCGGTTGAATCGGCGGTCACGAAACCGCCGTTCATACCTGATTGATTTTAATCTCTCGGGTTTGATTCGGCGGTTGGGATCGGCGGTCACGAAACCGCCGAATTAACCGCCGTTTATGCTCTGTTCTTCACGAGCTCAATTCGGCAGTCATGATCGGCGGCCTGGCCGCCGATTGAAACCGCCGATCGGCGCGTTTCTTTGAAACTTACTTAAACGACCACACTTTGATTTGGCCCCCTATATATATGCCATTTTGTCTTTAGGTCAATTAAGAGAGTTCATATTCAGAATTCATACTTAGGATATTTTTCAAAGAGAAGAAAAATTCCAAGAACTCATTTTTTTATTACTCAAACACTTTTTCATGATCATCAATCATCATCTAGCATCATCCTTGATCTTCTAGATGTCATCTTGCATGGATTCTTCATCATACTTTGCTTGGTAAGCTTTTCACTAATATCTTACATATTTTGTGTTTCTCTTAGCTAGCAATCTCAATTAATTACTTGTATGTTATTTTATATACTTTGAATACAAGTTTGAGATTAGTATGATGTATGTTTGAGAAGTTTTTTTTTGTGATAGCTAATTAAGTTTTGTGCTTAATCTTGATTAGCTAAACTATTTGACATGTCATTTAGTTTTGATATCTAGGATTATTCTAATTGCATTTTAATCATCTTAGATAAGCATATAGGGTTTCCCTTGCTCTATGTTGCATTTGGATATTCATATATTCACTTAGGGTTGTTATTCTCTTCATAGAGAAAGTAAGTCTTGTGTGTAGCATCCGGGATTAGGTTGCTTAGATCGCAAGCAAATTGGACTAGGTTCACTCATACCGGGATTAGGTAGGTGTGTGATTACTTCCGGGATTAGGTTGTAATCGTTTTACACATTTAGTGGATTCGAGGTTCGAGTGTGGCTTACTTACTAGCCCGTGGTTTTTCCCGTGAGGGTTTCCACGTAAAAATCAAGTGTTATTTAATTTCCGCATATTATACTTGATTTATTGCTTTATCTAGTTTGGGGTAATTTCGTAATTTGACTTAATACGAAAAATTGGGTAATAAGCTTAAAATCTATTCACCCCCCTCTAGATAGTTTTATACACACCGTGCTATAATTTGTTTCAATTGGTATCAGAGCGGGTTCCTAGACATACATAGGTGATCCTTGCTTATTTTGGTGTGTTTTGCATTTTGTGTGATTTTTGATCATTCATACATTTGCATTCATTTCATTCATTCATAAACACTATGAATGGAAACTGTGGAAATGGTGGTGGCCATGAAGGTGCTTCTAGCACAAGGCCTCCACTTCTTACCGGTTTGAATTATTCCCAATGGAAAGGGAAGATGGAATCCTACATATGCCAAATTCATGATCGTGCATGGATGGCGGTGGAAGACGGATATGATCTACCCAAGATGACTCCCGGTGGTGGAGGAGAAGAAGTTTTGAAGCCTAAGGCGCAATGGAACGCGCAAGAGTTTGAGGCTTCAAAGTGGAATAGAAAGGCTATGCATGCCATCATGTGTGCAATGGATGAGAATCAGTACAAGCTTATTCAGAACACTCAGATTGCAAAAGTGGCATGGGAAATCCTTCAAGTTGCACATGAGGGAACCGAGGTGGTGAAGGAGTCTAAGCTTCAAGTCCTCCAAACTCAATTTGAGCTACTTAGGAGTCTAAGCTTCAAGTCCTCCAAACTCAATTTGAGCTACTTAGGATGGGAGAGGATGAATGCTTCAATGACTTCGAAATCAAATTGATGGACATTGTAAATCAAAGCCATCAACTCGGAGACCCGTATTCGGATAGGAGAGTCAAGCAAAAAATTATGAGATCTCTCCCCGATAGGTTTGAATCAAAGGTGACGGCCATAGAAGAAAATAGTGGCTACATGGATATGAAGCCAAGTGAGGTGATTGGACGTCTCCTTGCATATGAGTCTAGGAAGGCTCCTAGCACCACTACTCCTCCTAAGAAGTCTAAAGGAATAGCTTTGAAGGCATCTAAGGATGCAAATGAGGCAAAGCATGAATCGGATGAAGACCTTGCCTTATTCGTGAAAAGGTTTAATAAGGTTATGGGGTTCAAGAAGAAGAAGGGATTTAGGTCAAGAGGACAAGATTTGAAGAAAAAAGGTTCCTTCAAGAAGTTTGAGCCTAGACAAGAGAGGACCGAAAGGAAAGGGGTCCGATGCTTTGAATGTGGTGGGATTGGTCACTTTGCCCCCGAATGTGCTAATCACAACGAAAAGAAGAAAGGCAAAGTGATGGCCGCCACTTGGAGTGGGAGTAGTGATAGCTCAAATGAGGAAGATGAGTCTTCAAGTGAAGAAGAGCTCATGGCTAACTTCCTAGCTTTTGCCTCATCTCACAAGAGCAAAAGTGCTAGTGAGAGAGAGGAAATGAGTCAAGAGGAAATTGACTCTAGTGAAGTAGAAAGTGACTCCTCTTCTAAGTCCATAAAGAAATTTGTGGAGCAAAAGGTGCTTGCTAAATACCATGTCGAGTTCAATGATTTAGCAATTAAAAGCACAAGAAAGATTGAGAGGTTGAGAGAAGAGAACCTTGAACTTTCGGCTCACAATGACCACTTTAGTGAACAAGTGGAAAGATTGAAGAGGAGAAAGGATAAGTTAATTGAGGAGTTAGACTTATCCAAGAGAAGTGAAGAAGGCTAGAAGAGGGAACTTGTAGAAGTTAAAGGGTCCTTGGCTAGGATAGATTCTAGCACCAAGAAGCTTGACCATATGCTTGGTGTTGGAAAGAGTCCATGTGACAAGAGGGGTCTTGGGTATGAAGATGACAAGAAGATCTTTACCTCTAACAAGACCGTGTTTGTCAAGAGCTTGAAGAAAGAAGAAACTTCATTTGTGCAAATTCCTAGGAAGAAGTTAGAAATAGGACAAAGTTCAAATGCTCAAGTGAAGATGGGACCAAGAAGGCAACCTCAAGCTCAACCCCCTAGGGTCCCTCAAGCCAACATTCCTTAACAATTGGCTCACAAAGGAAAGAGACCAATCATGCAACCTCAAGCTTCGAAGCAACCTAGACCGGTTCAACAACGAAGATGGATTGAACCCACTTATCCACGAAGACATGGACGAGCTCCCATACGTGCACAAAGACAAGGTATGATTCCTTTTTTCATCCCTATTTGTCACTTTTGTGGTTGTGATGGTCATATTAGACCAAATTGCTTTCAATATATTAAAATGTGTAGAACACGAAGCATGATTGAAAAGAGAAAGAATAGAGCCAAGATGCATGTTCCTAGGAATGATAATTTTATTTTGCATGATCCTAGGACATCTAGAGCCCATGTACCAAAGACCACTAAGAAAGCTAAAATTGTTGCTAAGTGGATTAGAAAGAATGAAAATGTTTGCCATGTTGCACAAATAGCCTTGAAGGCAAATTCTTCTAATTTTTGGTATTTGGATAGTGGGTGCTCTAGGCACATGACGGGAAACAAGAGTTTCTTCGAGACTCTTGTTATGGAGGAAGGTGGAAATGTCACTTTTGGTGATGGATCCAAAAGAAATGTTGTAGGGAAAGGAACCATTTCCGTTCCCGGATTACCCTCCTTATCCAATGCTTTATTTGTTGACGGCTTGAAAGCTAATTTAATAAGCATTTCACATCTTAGTGATGAAGGATATTCCGTCTTGTTTTCTAAAGATTATTGCTCTATCCTAAAACCCGATGGACAAACCTTGTTGAAGGGCATGAGATCTAGCGACAATTGTTATTGTCTTGAAGCTAGTATTGTATCTAATCATGTGTCCATGGATGAGCAAATTGAGTTGTGGCATGAAAGACTTGGCCACATGAACTTTAGGGATCTATGGACCCTTGGAAAGTTCAATTGTGTGCGTGGCCTCCCTAAGCTTGGGAAGAAAGCCAATGGTGTTTGTGGACCTTGCCAACAAGGAAAGCAAACTAAAAGCATGCACAAAAAGGGTAAGTATCTCACCACCAAGGAGCCTCTTGAGCTTCTCCACATGGACCTCATGGGTCCTATGCAAACCGAAAGTTTGGGTGGAAAGAGATACATTTTTGTATGTGTTGATGATTTCTCTAGGTTCACATCACTACTAGAAAAAATAAGATTTATGACACAAAATAATGATGGTTTTTTAAAAGTATCATAACGTTATGACGCTTTTTAAAAACTATCACAATGTCTTAATGGTTTTTAAAAACTGTCGTAACCTTATAATGCTTTTTTTAAAAACCATCAATATATCATGATGGTTTTTAAAAACCGTCATAACGTTATGACGGTTTTTAAAAACCGTCATAACGATATTATAATATGTGGTCACATAATAATACTATAAGCCCATCCACACCTTAACATACTATAAATAAACTTTAAAACCAAACCCTAGCCATTTGTTTCACACAGCCCCCACACGTTTCTTGTTCTAACTTCTTCTATTTCATTTTAACACAACCACCATACTTCTTTTCTAATTTCTTCTATTTCTCATATCCATGACCATGGATGCCTAATCCTCCCCCCTCAAATCCATAAAAAAAATAATAAAAAAATTAAAAAAAAAGTTCCACCACCATTGAGATTGAAGCTGCAATTGAGGTTTTGTTCTTCATTTTTATTTTTCTCTCTTTTTGTGTGTGTTTTCGTGTATTTATGTGTGCATTTTTTATGTATGTTGAAATGGTTTTATGTGTGTTCCATATATTAATATCTTGTTGGTTCAATTTTTGCAGTTCTTTACTTGGCTTGAAGTGGTTTTGTTCATTATTTGTTTGGAATTAACGGTTTTGACATTTTTTTCCAATTAATTTTTGTTATGTATATTTTTGTGATTATTAATCTACTTATACTCTAATAAAAATTTGCTTATGTGAAACCACCTACTTCTTGCCTACAATCTGTTTGAATAAATGCTTGAATGATAAATTGTATATTTTATTATTAAAACAAATCTTACAGTTATTTATATCACTTTTGTATTAGTTATTGATATTTTTTTTTATGTCTGAATCATGCAGGTTGTCGAGAATTTGTTGGAGGCAATTGATGAAATCAAGTATTATTAGATAATTTGTATAGATGTAATTTGTCAATTGTAACATTTTTTATCTTCTAGCTATGATTTTTTTTCATAGCTATTCATTGTATATGAGAAAAAATTTATTTAACAAAATTTATATTGATTTTCTGAAATATTATGAAAGATCATTGTGTTTTATTTTTTTAATGGTTTATTGATATTAAGAAAATTAATTAATTATATATTTATATATAAATTGAATTTTTTTTTTTTCAAAATGTTTTAAGATTTATGATGGTTTTTAACCGTCATGATTTAATGACGGGTAATAACCGTCAAGATTTTATGATGGAAAAAACCATCATAATTTAAACCATCATAAAATCAGTCTTGACACTGGATTCCTTGACACTTTTAAACCGTCATAAAATAAAAGCCGTCATAAAACACCTTTTTTCTAGTAGTGCATGGACATATTTTCTTAGAGAAAAATCTGAAACTTTTGATAAGTTTAAAATGCTTTGTAATAAAATACAAAATGAAATGAACTCTAATATTAAAAGCATAAAACGGATTAGAAGTGATCATGGGAGGGAATTTGAGAATGCTACTTTTGAAACCTTTTGTAATGGTTTAGGCATCTCCCATGAGTTTTCGGCTCCTAGGACACCTCAACAAAATGGAGTTGTTGAGAGGAAAAATAGGGTCCTTCAAGAGATGGCCCGTGTGATGTTGCTTAGCAACAATGTCCCTAGGAACCTATGGGCCGAAGCCATCAATACGGCTTGCTATATAGGAAATAGAGTTTTCCTAAGGCCCGGTACTAGAAACACCTCCTATGAGTTATGGAAAGGCAAAAGGCCAAATGTTAGCTACTTCCACACTTTTGGAAGCAAATGCTACATTTTGAATGACCGTGATCAACATGGCAAATTCGATGCTAAGAGTGATGAGGGTATTTTTATTGGCTATGCCTTGAATAGTAGAGCCTATAGAGTTTTCAATTTAAAGACTCTAAGTGTTATGGAATCATCCAATGTCGTATTTGATGACACTAGGCTCAAGTCTAATGATCATGAGGAGGAGGTTATTTTTAGTGATGTTTCTCCTTTGGAGAAGGTTGTGGTGTCTCCTAATGATGGGACATCTAATGTCAACAATGATGACACACAACCTATTGATAGAGTTCCTCTCTTGGACTCTAAAGAACCCGCTCCATGGGTTAGGAAACTCCATGATAAAGAAGATATCATTGGAGAGGTTAATGAGGGTGTTAGGACTAGACGTCAACTTTCTAATCTTATTAGCTACACATGCTACACCTCTCAAATTGAACCCAAAAAGGTTGAAGAAGCCTTAAATGATGAATTTTGGGTTCTTGCCATGCAAGAAGAGCTAAACCAATTCGAAAGGAATGAGGTTTGGACTCTAGTTTCTAGGCCTAAGACCACTAATGTCATAGGCACTAAATGGATATTTAGGAACAAATCCGATGAGGATGGCAACATAGTGCGGAACAAGGCTAGACTTGTAGCACAAGGGTACTCTCAAATTGAGGGTATCGACTTTGAGGAGACATTTGCTCCCGTTGCCCGTTTAGAGTCTATTAGGCTTCTCTTGTCCATTTCTTGTGTGCACAAGTTCAAATTGCACCAAATGGATGTCAAGAGTGCCTTCCTCAATGGCTTCTTGCAAGAGGAAGTTTTTGTTGAACAACCCAAGGGGTTTGTGGATGCTCACCACCCCAACCATGTTTATTGCCTCAAGAAGGCTCTATATGGGTTGAAACAAGCACCGAGGGCTTGGTATGAGCGCCTCACTCAATTTCTTGTTGACAATGACTACACACGTGGTAGTGTTGACAAGACACTATTCATCAAAAGAAACAATGATGAGCTTTTCATAGCTCAAATATATGTTGATGATATAGTGTTTGGCTCCACAAATAACACAAAGGTCCAACAATTTGTTGATGTTATGTCTCATGAATTTCAGATGAGTCTTGTTGGTGAGCTTAGTTACTTCCTAGGTTTGCAAATTAGGCAACTAGATAATGGGATTTTCATAACCCAAGCCAAATATGCCAAAAACCTTGTGAAGAAGTTTGGTCTTGAAAAAGCCAAACATTGTGACACTCCTATGAGCACCACTTTGAAGCTAAGCAAGGATGCTAGCAGTAAAAGTGTGGACCAAACCTTATATCGTGGCATGATAGGGAGCTTGCTCTATTTGACCGCAAGTAGGCCCGATATATCATTTAGTGTAGGAGTTTGTGCTAGGTACCAATCCGATCCCAAGGAGTCCCATCTCTCTTCGGTTAAGAGAGTCATTCGCTTTGTGAATTGGACTTCCAACTATGGGATTTGGTACTCATTTGACACTAATCCTAGTCTTGTAGGATATAGTGATGCGGATTGGGCAGAAAATTGTGATGATAGGAAGAGCACATCGGGTGGTTGCTTCTTTCTAGGCAACAACTTGGTGTCTTGGTTTTGCAAGAAGCAAAACTCGATTTCCTTGTCCACGGCAGAAGCCGAGTACATAGCCGCGGGGAGTGGATGCACTCAACTTATATGGATGAAGCAAATGCTAGTAGATTACGGATTCAACCAAGGTACTCTCACTCTCTTTTGTGATAACATGAGTGCCATTAATATTTCCAAGAATCCGGTGCAACATTCTAGAACTAAGCATATTGACATCCGCCATCACTTCATTAGAGAGCTTGTTGAAAATAAATGCATAGTACTTGAACATGTAGGTACTAATGATCAACTTGCGGACCTATTTACTAAACCCTTAGATGCTACTCGATTTAAAATTCTTAGTAGATCTATTGGGATATGTCTTGTGGAGTGATGTTCTATGATTGACCCCATATGGGGAACTCAAGCAAAGAGAGCTAGTTTGCATTCTTGTCACTTGCAAAAAATTTGAAATATCTTATGCCTCTTCTTTTAATTGCTTGAGTAAGCTTGGTTGCACATATGTATATATGTTTTCAATTCAATAAGTGTGAACCTTGCTTGTTTACAATCCATGTCATATTTATGTTCAAACATGCATTTTTGGACTAGGAGATGTATATAGGAAGTATGATTTGAATGACCTATGATTATCTCCATGACATGATGATTCTTTAATAACATGCTAATGTCAAATGAAAAAGCATGAAATTCATATAACATGCTCACATGAAAAGCATGAATTGATGATTGCATATTCTTAAAAATGCAAAACTTGTGTGAAAGCTTATGAGACTCAAAATGAATAAAGGATCTTGTATCCGTTCAAAGGAATTTATATTCCAAATGTCTCTCTTTCTTTATTGGTTGAACATGGCTACTATCATACGGATATCTTATCCGGAAAAATAAAAAAGGGTGCAAAGTTGCTCATGCCATGTTTCGCTTATAAAGTTGGATATAGTTGCTCTTATATTGAAATCAATGTATTCTATATCCTTGCTTTACTCATGACTTTGGTGAAATTGGTTTGAATTCCTAATAGAAACCTTTGTCATTTGCTTTGCCAAATACCATTGTATTTTGGACTTGAATGCTACATGTCTTGTATGCAAAGCATGTTTGATTCACACATTTTCTCTCAAATAAATCTCCTTGTTTCTCTCCAATTAATTGAGATGCATAAAGTGACTTATATTACTTATGCAAATCTTGCATGCTACTATCTCTCGTTACTATGAGTGAACCGGTTGGGGACTACTCCTTTGCCTATATCATGGCAAAAAGGGGGAGTAGTAAATGGTAAGGGGAGATGCAAATTGGTGTTGCAATTGTGCACATTGGGGAGATAACACATTGAGGGGGAGTAACCCTTTGAGGGGGAGCATTGCATTTATCATACATTGCATATATTTTGTAATGTTGTGCCTAAATTCTAAAAATGCAAATGCTTGTTTTGATATCACTTGATTAATCTCACATTTCACTTGTATTGGAAAATATAGAAATCTTATTTACAGGGCTTGATTATTCTACAAGAGATTGAAGACTTGAAGTTTTATTTTCTTATCTCTTTGTGTTGTAGAATATCATAGTTGTCCCGTAGTTTCTATTTCTTTATGAGGAATCAATGTGAGTGGTGGTTTTGTCACGAAATAGCCAAAGGGGGAGATTGTAAGGTTCCCATTTGTTGATTGGCTCATTTCGTGGACAAACCACATGTTGGGGTTCTTTGTAAGGGTAGCCTAAGTATCGGTCTTATTGTTCGAAGCCCTTTGAAGACCTCGTGTTAATAAGCACCGAAGGTAAATTTCTTTGTGCTTACTTTTCTTTGAAGAGATTAGTTGCACACACACACTTAACATTCATTGCATATGTGTGCATTCTCTTCACTTGTCACATTTCACACTTGCACTTATTTATTATATCTTGTTGTGTGTAATTGTGTCCTGTTGTCGTGTAATTCGTTTCCCGATAACTTTCGGAAACGTCCGCGCATGCACTAGAATGTGCTTGGTTTAGCACGAGGACCGCCTATGGAGAATGCCCTTGGCTTCTCCTTGGTTTTCACCTTTCTAGGTGATCGGCGGTAATGATCGGCGGCCTGGCCGCCGAATGAAACCGCCGTTTCAGTCCAGATTGGTCTGAAGCATTTCTGCGGTTAAGATCGGCGGTCACGACCGCCGTTCGAAACCGTCGATTCAAGACCTGATTGATTTATCTCTTGGTCTAATTCGGCGGTTGAATCGGAAGTCACGAAACCGCCGTTCATACCTGATTGATTTTAATCTCTCGGGTTTGATTCGGCGATTGGGATCGGTGGTCACGAAACCGCCGAATTAACTGCCGTTTATGCTCTGTTCTTTACGAGCTCAATTCGGCGGTCATGATCGGCGGCCTGGCCACCGATTGAAACCGCCGATCGGCGCGTTTCTTTGAAACTTACTTAAACGACCACACTTTGATTTGGCCCCTTATATATATATGCCATTTTGTCTTTAGGTCAATTAAGAGAGTTCATATTCAGAATTCATACTTAGGATATTTTTCAAAGAGAAGAAAAATTCCAAGAACTCATTTTTTTATTACTCAAACACTTTTTCATGATCATCAATCATCATCTAGCATCATCCTTGATCTTCTAGATGTCATCTTGCATGGATTCTTCATCATACTTTGCTTGGTAAGCTTTTCACTAATATCTTACATATTTTGTGTTTCTCTTAGCTAGCAATCTCAATTAATTACTTGTATGTTATTTTATATACTTTGAATACAAGTTTGAGATTAGTATGATGTATGTTTGAGAAGTTTTTTTTTGTGATAGCTAATTAAGTTTTGTGCTTAATCTTGATTAGCTAAACTATTTGACATGTCATTTAGTTTTGATATCTATGATTGTTCTAATTGCATTTTAATCATCTTAGATAAGCATATAGGGTTTCCCTTGCTCTATGTTGCATTTGGATATTCATATATTCACTTAGGGTTGTTATTCTCTTCATAGAGAAAGTAAGTCTTGTGTGTTGCATTCGGGATTAGGTTGCTTAGATCGCAAGCAAATTGGACTAGGTTCACTCATACCGGGATTAGGTAGGTGTGTGATTACTTCCGGGATTAGGTTGTAATCGTTTTACACATTTAGTGGATTCGAGGTTTGAGTGTGGCTTACTTACTAGCCCGTGGTTTTTCCCGTGAGGGTTTCCACGTAAAAATCAAGTGTTATTTAATTTCCGCATATTATACTTGATTTATTGCTTTATCTAGTTTGGGGTAATTTCGTAATTTGACTTAATACGAAAAATTGGGTAATAAGCTTAAAATCTATTCACCCCCCCTCTAGATAGTTTTATACACACCGTGCTATAATTTGTTTCACACGGGATATTGCTTGAGAATCAAGCAAAAAGATAAGGAAATGAGGCCAAAGTCATACAATATTTGGTTCGATTAGTGGTGACCGCGAACTAGACCTACATCATACGGTCATCGTAGACATGCAAATCGTTGGTCCATGTGTGAATACTCCTTCAAGTTACCTGAAGAATTTGGCATTTCGAGGTGCATTGGAAAGGGGTCTTTCCTAAGCATTCTGCAGTGAGCTTGCCACTGCTTACAACTCTTCTTCATGGAGTCAAGGGCTTCAGCAAATTGAAATCAAATTTCACGTAAATCCAGGAATTAAAAATACATTATTCAAAACAATGAAACAACTTCCAAAATGTAGTCTAACTACACCCATTGCTCGGGCTGACATGACATTCCCTGACCCAACACGTATAGAAAAGACTCCCTCCTCAAGCTGTGTCCAAGAATCAGTCCATTGCATAGAAGAACAAACATGGTTAGTGGCCCCCAAATCAACTATCCAGGGTGAAGAATCATCGTCCACTATACACGATTCAAGAACAAATAAATCATATTCACCTTTCACCTTCTTTTTCTTGGCTACCTCATCTAGATACTAAGAACAATTCCTCTTCCAGTGTCCAACCTTGTTGCAATGGAAACATTTTCCTTTACCTTGGTTGGTGGAGGTGCCCTTTTTCTTGCCTTAGGCTTACTCTTAGCCTTCCCAGCAGACCTCTTCCTCTTCTTATTACCAGAGGAAGATGGTTCGGTAACATTTGCCTTATCGGTCTTACTTTTGTTGTCCTTAGTCAAGGACTCAAAAGTAGTGAGCTCATTGAGCAATTGAGTGAGAAGGAGAAAAAGAGAATAGGTGTGTGAGGCCAAGCACAAAAAGAAAAAAAAAAGGTTTTATTTTTTAATTTTTCATTCATGGTGGCCGAATTCCACACATAGAAAACAAGAGTTGTTTTCATAGGGTTCTTTCTTCAAGTCTCTTCATCCTCCTCGTTCCTGAGTTCTGTGATGCACCCACACGTCATTACCAGTCTCGGGAGATAGCAAGGAAGATCCGATTGGTTCAGATCAGAAGCAGATCGAATTAAAGAAGAAGGAACCTCCAACGCAGGTATGAAGAAAATTGTTTCTTCTCTTCTCTTTTATGTATTTTGATTTTGATTTCTTGTTTTACTATTCCAAAAAAATAGATCCTAGGGTTTACTAGTCGCAGTATTTCTTTGAAATAATTTTTAAAAGGTTCCTTCCGCTGCGCGATCGGTAAATCGGGGTCCCAACACTCGGTTTGACTTGTCAGCGTAGAACCCAGAATTTGAGGAACAAAATCTCCTTTACATCAGGCCACGTTAACTTAACGGGCCACTCATAGCGATAGTGAGTTGGGATGCACAGAGCAAGTCACCCACTAAAGGAAGCTTCTCGCCGAGGAAGCACCAAAAAGGTGAATTGACTCAAACTTGCCACCCACACAGAAAATATGAGGCATCATTAACGAAACGAGATCTCAGCATATCTTCAACAAAACTCAACCTTATATTAGAAAAGGCAATCACCAACAATCCAGTAGTTGAAAAATCCAGTAATAAATACAAAGATTCAAAGAAATACTCCCACAAGGAATGAAGATCGTAGCACCATAAATGCACGAAGATTCGATTCACCAAGAATATTTCCAAGATACAATCCCCCTGGGATCTTGCACACCGAGGGCTACGACATCACCCTAACCCCTATTTAAGCACATGTATCAAGCAAAGATAGGGCATCAACACATAAACAGTTTATCACTTGTAAGTTATAATCATTCCTACATAGTGAAAGATTCTTTTCTTATCGTTACATCGACCGTGGTTTTTCCCTATATTAAGGGTTTTCCACGTAAAAAATTTGGTGTCTGTAAGGATTCCCATATCTTGATTGGCTTATTTCGTAGACAAACCACATTTGAGGTTTTTGTAAGGGTAAATTAGGCTCTCAAGACCTCAAGAGAAGAAGCACCAAAGGTAAGAAACTATGTGCTTAATTTGCTTTGAAGAGATTAGTTGCACACACACACAACACATGCATAAATCTTATTCTTGTATGTTGTGTGTTTTATATGAGTGCGTTCATGTTCTTGAACATCTCTTCTTACATGTTTTATTTGATTGCATCTTGTACATTGAAATGCCATGACATTTAGGCATTAGAATGCAAAGCCTTGCTTTTGCTTGGCATGAAGGCTGGAGACCGCTGTCAAGAGCATAGTGAAAAGAAAGGGGTCCAATGCTATGAGTGTGGCGGTATAGGACACATCTCACCCAATTGTGGAAATTTGAAGAACAAGAGGGCAAAAGTGATGGCCGTCACTTGGAGTGAAAGTGATGACTCCGGAGAGGGAGACAAGTCATCAAGTGATGATGAGCTTACCATCAACTACATGGCATTTGGAGCCACTTGTGTAGGAGATAAAGTTGTTGGTAAGAATGCCTTGACTAGTGTGATCCCATAGAAGAAAGAGATGAAGAAGTAACTCTAGAGGAGATAGGTATAGCTACTCATTGGGACATGGCTCTCATTAACTCAACAGACCAATGTGAAGGTCTTAATGAGGGAAATGACTCCATAGGTGAGATGGAGAGTGTAGGAGATAACTCAAGTGAAGATGACTCCTCATCTAACTCTACAAATGGAAATGTAGAGAAAATGGATGTTCATGACTTTATAGTCAAATGTGAAAGTTCATTGAAGAAGAACAATAGAAAATTAAGGATTTTAGAGGAAGAAAATCTAGAGCTTTCAACACACAATGTCCACTTAAGTAAACAAGTGGAAACATTCAAGAAGATTGAAGACAAGCTAAGAGATGAGCTCGCTTTGTCTAAGAGGAATGAAGAGGGTTTGAAGAGGGAGCTTGATGAAGCTAAAGAGTCATTGACTAGGATGACATCAAGCACCAAGAAGCTTAACCACATATTTGATGTTGGAAAGAACCCTTGTGACAAGAGAGGTATTGGGTATGAAGATAGCAAGGAGATCTCTACTCTAACCAAGACCATCTTTGTCAAGAGTTTGGGCAAGATGGAAGCCTCGCCGGTGCACACTCCTAGGAAGAAAATTGATCTAGGACAATGTTTAAAAAGTGCATAAGTGAAGGAAGCTCCAAGGAGACAACCTCAAGCTCAACACATTAGAGTCTCTCAAGTCAACATTCCTCATCAAATGACTCTAAATGGAAAGAGGCCAATCATGCAAAATGAACCAAGGAAGCAATCTAGACCGGTTCACCAACAAAGAAGGATTAAACCCAATCAACCACAAAGTCATGGGAAGGCTCCTATGCATGCACAAGGACATGGTATAATTTCTAAATTCATCCCTACATGTCACTTTTGTGGTATTGATGGTCACATTAGACCAAATTGCTTTCATTTCATTAAATTATGTAGAGTCAAAAGCATGATTGAAAAGAGAATGACAAGAGCTAGAATGCATGTTAATATGAAGGAAAAAATTCATGTTCATGATCCTATAATTTCTAGAACTCTTGAACCACTAACCACTAGGAAGAAAAAAGTTATACCTAAGTGGATTAGGAAAGATGAACCCTCCTGCTACGAGACAAACTTGTCTCACATAGGTTCAACCAGGTCCAATGGACTTGGGAGGTCTATAGGACCTCATGACCTTCATTGATGAAGGATGGTGATTGACCCCATATGGGGAACTCAAGCAAAGAGAGCTATTGCATACTTGTTGCATGCAAATATTTGAAAAATCTTATGCTTCTTTGTTGATTGCTTAAGTAAGCTTGGTTGCACATATGTATATATGTTTTCTATTCAATAAGTGTGAACCATGCTTGTTTACAATCCATGTCATATTTATGTTCAAACATGCATTTTTGGACTAGGAGATTCTCATAGGAAGTATGATTTGAATGACCTATAGTTATCTCCATGACATGATGATTCTTTAATAACATGCTAATGTCAAATGAAAAAGCATGAAATTCATATAACATGCTCAAATGAAAAAGCATGAATTGATGATTGCATATTCTTAAAATGCAAAACTTGTGTGAAAAAGCTTATGATACTCAAAATGAATAAAGGATCTTGTATCCGTTTAAAGGAATTTAAATTCCAAATGTCTCTCTTTCTTTATTAGTTGATCATAGCTACTATCATACAGGTTTCATCCCCGGAAAAATCAAATAGGGTGCAAAGTCGCTCATGCCATGTTTCGCTTGTAAAGTTGGATATAGTTGCTCTTAAATTAATATCAATGAAAATTCTATATCCTTACTTATCTCATGACAATGGTGAAATTGGTTTGAATTCCTATTAGAAACCTTTGTCATTTGCTTTGCCAAATACCATTGTATTTTGGACTTGAATGTTACATGTCGTGAATGCAACGCATGTTTGATTCACACATTTTCTTTAAATAAATCTCTTTGTTTCTCTCCAATTAATTGAGTTGCATAAAGTGGCTTACATGATTATGCAAGTATATAGTATGCTACTATCTCTCTTTGCTAAGTGACCCGGTTGGGGACTACTCCTTTGCCTATATCATGACAAAAAGGGGCAGTAAAATGGTGGTAAGGGGAGTTACAAATTGTGGTAGCAATTGTGCATGTTGGGGAGACAATACATTTAGGGGAGTAACACTTTGAGGGGGAGCATTGCATTCATCATACATTGCATGATGTTGCTGTTGTACTTAAATTTCTAGAATGCAAATGCTTGTTTATGCTCTCACTTGATTAATCTCACATTTTACTTGTATTGGAAAGTATAGAAACTTTGCTTTCAGGGATTGATTTTCCTACAAGAGATTGAAGACTTCAAGATGTAGTATTTAAAATATCTCTCTGTAATGTAGAAAATCTTTGTTGACCCGTAGTTTCTATTTTTTGTGAGGAATCAATGTGAGTGGTGGTTTTGTCACGAAATAGCCAAAGGGGGAGATTGTAAGGATTCTCATATCTTGATTGGCTTATTTTGTAGACAAACCACATTTGGGGTTTTAGTAAGGGTAAATTAGGCTCTCAAGACCTCAAGAAAAGAAGCACCAAAGGTAAAAAACTATGTGCTTAATTTGCTTTGAAAAGATTAGTTGCACACACACACAACACATGCATAAATCTTATAGTTGTATATTGTGTGTTTTATATGAGTGCGTGCATGTTCTTGAACATCTCTTCTTGCATGTTTTATTTTATTGCATCTTGTACATTGAAATGCCATGACATTTAGGCATTAGAATGCAAAGCCTTGCTTTTGCTTGGCATGAAGGCTGGAGACCGCTGTCACTACCGCTGTGGCTTCGGTAGCGGTTATGACAGCGGTGTGATGCTCTGTTTGCATCACTTCGACCCCTGTGGATTTTTCACAGCGGTTGGACAGCGGTTTCATGAACAGTGTTCACCGCTGTCATAACCGCTGCGGTAGCCACAACGATTGGTACAGCGGTTTCATACCTGATGCATTTTTAACGTACCGCTGTCGATACCGCTGTGGCTTTGGCAACGGTAATGGCAGCGATTTGCCCTATTTTTTTCAAAACGGCGTTGCATCAATTGGGACACCTATATAAACATTGCTTCAACTTTAGGTCGTCTCTAATGACTCAAAAATCATATTTTTAATTGAGAGCATTTTCAAAGAGAGCTTTTTCATCAAGAACTCTTCTTTGATCATCCTTGATCACTCAAATCAAAATTTATATGCATCAATCTTCATCTAAGCATCATCCATGATATCTAGGATGTTCTAGTGCATAAGTATTCATCATCACACATGATATGGTAAGTTGAACACTAATTTCATCTAATTTTAGTGTTTTTATTTATCTATCTATCTTTTTGATTTCTTGTATGTTTTAGATCATATGCTAAATACAAGTTAGAGATTATTTGTGATGAATATGATTAAGTGTTGTATTGTGATAGATAATTAGGTTTTTGCCTAATCTTGATTAGCTAAGCTTTTTGACATGTCATTTAGCTCTTGATATTTAAGATTGATTTAATTGTTATATCATCATCCTAGATAAGCATCTAAGGTTCCCTAACCTTGTTTGTTATTTGAATATTCATACATATTCACATAGGTTGTATTATCTCTTCATTGAGAATTAAGACTTGGGGCTAAGATTGCTTAGGCCTCAAGCAAATTGGACTAGAGCCACTTTTAAAGGCCCACGTAGTAGAAGTGGGGGTTATTGACCGGTGTGTTAGACGAGGTCTACATAGGTTGTAAACTCCATTTCAATTAGTGGATTTCGAGGTTCGAGTGTGGTGCACTATACAGCCTGTGGTTTTTCCCAATGGTAGGGTTTCCACGTATACATCAAGTGTTATTTAATTTCCGCACCATATTACACTTGTTTGTATTTTTGACTAGTAGGGGCATTTTCGTAAAATTAACTTGTATACGAAAATTGGGTAAAAGTAGTTAAAATCTATTCACCCCCCCAGATTAATATATCATACACACCGTTAATTTGTTTCAGTGTCTTTATTATTTCCGCACTTATCTTTTATCTATATCCTTTCATCAATTCACACACATATCGATGAGGCGACCTGATCACATTTCAGAAGTTGAATCAGGCGCCAATCTGCATAGATCACCCAAAAATCGACGTCAATAATTAGTTTAGGCAAACTTGTAGGATCTAAATTATTTACTTCTTGTATAAAGCTACTGTACAAACATGAATATGAATATATTATAATTCATACCAATTCTATAGCTTTCTCAAATGGTATCAGAGCACAAACGCTCTTGGTGACCTAAAAATTTCTTTCAAAGCAAAGAGACCAAACAAAATCATATCCTAGTCATATTCCTCTCATACCATGGTTAATGATTTTGAAACCAGCAGGGGATGCTTAAACAAATATGAGATTATCAAATATGAAAAAAATTATAGCACATGGAGTCGTGCTATGACAACTGCCCTGAGTGTTAAGAACAATGTCAGTTTTGTACTTTTGTTAGTGGATCCATCAAGAAACCAGATAACATGTTGGAAACTGATACCCAACAATGGGAAAGATGCAATGATTTGGTTTTGTCATGACTGCTCAACTCAATGTCTCAAGACATAGTAGAAAGTATTATATAATATGACACGGTTCACAAGATATGAAAGATCAATTTTCTCGGGTAAATAAAGTTAATCTTTTTCATGTTGAGCAAGCCATACATGATTGCATTCAAAATAGCATGACTATTGCATCATACTTCACCAAGCTCAAAGGGTTATGGGATGAAAGATCTGCCCTTTGTAAAATCCCAGCTAGTAAGTGTGGTTTTGTTAAATAAGTCTTTCAATACCAGCAAGATCAAAAGACAATGAAGTTTTTAATGGGACTCGATGAGTCTTACGCTGCTATGCGAGGACATATTCTTCTAATGGATCCCTTTCCTACTTAGAATCGTGCTTATTCTCTCATACTTCAATATGAGAGGCAACAAGAAATAGCACATGGGAAGCCCACCACCATTCCAGACTCTGCTGCCCTCGCAGTAAGAGACAACTTTAAGGGACCTCATAAAGGGTCCGATGCAGGTAATAGAAACTAAAATATAAAATGTTGGGTTTGTGATAAAATTGGCCATATTGCCAATGTATGTCGATCACATCTGAAATGTGAATATTGAGAAATGGAATGACCATACTATTGACACATGCCACAAGATACAAACACAAGAACAATATAATGCCAAGCCAAATCATGAAGAACGCTGCAACTTTTCTTCAAAGGCAAACCATACAAATTCGAAGTGTGCTAATCAAAGGGAAGTGTTAGCCCCTCAAACCATTTATGTTGCCCTCACTCCAGTAGAGTATTCCCAATTTCTCAGCATTTTACGCATCAACAAGAGTATCTATATGGCTAATCATGTTGGTACCTTTTCTGCCATTAGTGATTTATAAGGTAACATCACTTTTTTTTTTTTTTTTTTGTCATTGACAAGAACACCACTTAGATCATTGATAGTGGGGAAACCGATCACATGGTTTGTTCCCCTAGTCTTTTAACTAAATTTTCTCCTGTCAAAAATTGTACAGTACAACTACCTAATGGAACACATGCCATTGTTACACATATCGACAGTGTTGCATTCTCTACTCATTTGATATTAACTAATGTGCTTTGTGTTCCCTCGTTTCACTTGAATCTTATCACCATTAGTAAGCTTGTTTCTAATGTCCATTATCTAGCCATTTTCACTCATAATACTTTTGTGATTCATGACCAACACTCGAGGTAGATGATTAGGACGAGCACTGAACAAGGAGGCTCATATTACCTTGATGTCTCAGAGGGAGCTGCTTGTCACTCCACTACTGCAATCAATGCATCTTCTCATTATCTTTGGCATCAACATCTTGGGCATCCCTCTGATAAAGTTTTGCAACTCCTTTCAAATTCTGTCAAAAGTGTTGAATTTTGTGATATTAATTATTTAATCCGTCTCTTAGCAAAATAAACTCGTTCCATGTTTCCTTTAAGTTCTATCACTAGTACTCAAGCTTTTAAATCGATTCATATTGACATATGGGTGGTTATTATGTTAAATCCATTTCTAGAACTTAATATTTCCTCACTATTGTTGAAGACTATACTCGATGCACTTGGATATATCTTATGCATTATAAATTAGGCACATAACATTTTCTTACTTCATTTATTAACCTTGTTGAAACACAATTCTCATATAAGGTTAAAATTGTTGGAAGTAATAATGGTTATGCGTTTACTCTTTCCAATTTTTTTCCATTAAAGGCATTGTTCAACAAACAAGTTGTGTCACCATTCCCTAACAAAATGGAGTGGCTGAGAGAAAACATCGCCATATATCAAATGTTGCATGAGCTCTTTTTTCCCAAGTTAATCTCCCTAAGCGGCTTTGGGGAGAAGCCATTCTTATAGCAACCTACCTCATCAATAGAATGCCTACACCACTTTTACAAGGTAAATCACCATATGAACTTCTTTTCCACAAATAGTCCACATACCCATTTGAAGGTTTTTGGTTGCTTATGTTTTGCTTCCACACATGATAAGCGACCCTCCAAATTTGATGCCAGAGCAACTCATGATATGCTCTTTTATGAAAATATATTTCCATATTCTGTTACTTCCGCTACTGAAACTCATATAGTCATTCTAAATTTCACTGCTTCATCAGACATGCTTGATGATGAGATAATCCCTTCACCCATGGCTGATACAACACTACCATCTGATACACAATCATTTGATATGCCACCAATTCCTTCACTATTGGCATCACCACAGCTTAATACTTCTCCTACAGTAGCATCACTAGAATGATGACTTTCATGTGTCACCCAAGTTCCTGCACACCTTTGAGACTTCCAAGTTATAGACTCTCTTCCTTTACATGGTCAATCCTCCTCATCATCCTCAGTTTTGGTTGGACACACAGGTACCTCTCACCCTCTATCCAAATTCATATCTTATGATAAGTTGTCTACTTTTCACCATGCTTTCACCTCCTCTGTTTCTATGGCTATAGAACCATGTTCTTATTCTTAGGCTGCCATAGATCTTAAATGGCGTCTGTCCATGCAGAATGAACTTTCTACTCTTGAGACAAATCTTACTTGGTCTCTTTAACTATTGCCTCTCGATAAAAAACCTATCGGCTACAAATGTGTTGATAAAATCAAGCTCAAATCAGACAATACCATTAAGAGATACAAAGCCAGGTTGGTGGCTAAAGGCTATAATCAAGGTTGAAGGGCTTAACTATCGAGAGACGTTTGCACTGGTTATAAAATTTATGAATGTTCGTGTCCTTCTTGAAGTGACAGCCACTCAACACTATCATCTCTATCAATTAAATGTCAACAATGCATTCCTTCACGGTGATCTTAAAAAGGATGTCTGCATGTCTTTGCCTCTTGGGTTCGAATGAAAGAGGGAGACAAGAGTGTGCAAACTTCATTAGTCTTTATACGGGCTTAAATAAGCAAGCTGAGAATGGTTTTTCAAGCTCTCATAAGCTCTTAAATCAGCTGGATATTCATAATCTAAGACTGATTATTTATTATTTGTTTGATCCCAAGGCACTTAGTATATTGCAATTCTAATTTACGTGGATGATGTGATCCTAGTAGGCAACGATTTACAAGAAATCAAGACTCTCAAGGAATTATTAAATCAGTGGTTCAAATTAAAAGACCTTGGGCAGTTACAATATTTCTTGGATATATAGGTCACTCAATCCACCAAAGGAATTGCATTATCACAAAGAAAATATGCATTGGAAATTCTTGAAGATTCTAGGTACCTCAATGCAAAACCAGTTACTTTAAATATGGAGCAAAACTTGACTCTCTATAAAATTGAAGGAGATGAAATTGAAGATCCTTTTTCATATAAAGACTTGTTGGGCGCTTTATATATCTGACTATCACTAGACCAGACTTAGTTTACGTGGTTCACATCTTAAGTCAGTATATGGATAAGCCTATAGATTGCCACATCTGGTAAAAGCCCACAAAGTCTTGAGATATATTGAAGGGACACCAGGCCTAGGCAATTTTCTTTTAGCCTCGAGTTAAATCCAACTCAAAGCTCTTTGTGACTTTTATTGGCCTGTTGCATAGACTCAAAAATATATTATAGGGTATTGTATCTTGATTGGCCAATTACTTGTTTCCTATAAAACCAAAAAGCAAACTACTGTGGCTCTATCATCTGTAAAAGCCGAATATCGATCTATGGCCACAATTTGTTGTGAAATTACTTGGTTGAGGTATATTCTAGATGATTTGCGCATAAGGCATGCAAGCACTTCACATTTCATCCAACCCAGTCTTTCATGAATGAATTAAACACATTGAAATAGATTGCCATTAAGTTCATGAGAAAATACAAAAAGGTTTGATCAAGACCTCTCATATATCAACACATGCTCATCTAGTTGATCTCTTCACAAAGGATTGAGTCTTTCACAGTTCCAAACTTTACTTACCAAGTTGGGTGTCATCAATATCCACTCCAACTTGAGGGAGAGTGTTAATGAAAGAAAAGTTAAATAACATATATCAAGGAGATTCTTATTGATTGTATATACGGTCAACTGTATTTATTTCCACCCTTTGTTAGCTATGTAATTCAGTTAGTTTATGCAAACTTATATGAACTAAATTATTTACTTTTTGTATAAAGCTGTTGTACAAACATGAATATGAATATATTAGAATTCATACCAATTCTACAACTTTCTCACACTTGGAAACGTATCTCTGTTTAGGAAGTCAGGAATAGTCCCTGTGACATTAGCCCCATTGGCAGACAAAATCTGAAACCGGAGGCATGCTAAAAGCTCTCAAGTATTTACCAAGGCAAGAAGGGATTGTAATTGATTGCTCTATAAATGTTCACATTTTGAGCACTCTTTTCCTAGCTTTTGTGCTCGTTTTCGAGTGTTTTTATGTATATAACGTGTGTTTGAGCCATGTGTAGGTAAATGTTCCCTAAAGATGGTGTTTGTGCTTAAAGTGAAGAATTGAGGGCAAAAAGGGACAAATATTCAAGATAAAGCTAAGTGCGGGAAATAGGCTGCACTAAGGAATCTGCACTGAAGACTAGAAGAATGTGTGAGAAGGACAGTGTGAGCAACAAGCCGCACTCAACATCAGAGGAATATGCGATTTGGAGAGTGTAGGCAACAAGCCGCACCAAAGATTAGAGACTTATGCGAGTCCAGCCAATACGGGCAACAAGCTGCACCACAAAGTTGCACTGCCCAGTGCGGGATGTCTGTGTTAGGATTATGCTCAATAGCAAGAGTGTAATGTTGTAATTAACAATCTTTTTCATATTAATAAAGTGATTTCTGGTTTAACAAATCGTATAGCATTTATAGTTTAATATTATAATTGTCAAAGTAAATAATCATAAGGTCTAAAGACTATGAGAAAAGAAGAATTGTTCGTACATCTGGATATGTATGTGGTAGACACAATTCTTTAGTTAGTCTTGAATAATGTTCACAACTTAAGTTAAAGGTTGGGCACCTTTATCTTGTTAAAGTTGTAGAATTCTTTTGCTAGCATTTGAGAGGGATCAAATGAGATATGATGAGTCTAAATCATCGGAGTGTCTTCGAGCAAAAGGATCTAGTGCACTGGGTGCATTGAACAGGATCACAATGAAAAGCTTTATCTAGAACCGTCAATAGATAATAGTCTTTTCATTATCAGGACAATCGGAGAGTCTATCTTAATCCTGAGATAAATGATGGACTTATGGTTGCAAGTGATATCATTTGAGTTATCAATGAGTATGATTATATTGCATAGTCTATCCTCGATAGTTTGGTGATATTCATTTGTTAATCGATAGAGGACTTCATTTATAGATATGGACATCGTGGCTCCATTTAATTAAATGAGAGTATAATATCATCATATGGATGTTTTGAGGTAATTGGATATTAAATCTCAACGTTGAGTTTTCGATAGTGTCTATTGAAAACATGGCTTCTGGACAAGTCAAAATATCCAAGTTCAAAACGTGGTCATATGAGTAAATATGGTAACTTGGAGAGTTATAGGCGGTCTATGAACTCTTGGTGATTACTGATATTAATCACGAGGATACACTATCTCCTATATGATTGTCTAGGGTATGAATGAGGAGCATCTTCCTTTTCTATCTTTATTTAAGAGTTCAATTTTAGCTCTTTAGTGGAATGAGTTAAAATTAATGGATCGGACCTAAGTGAATCATTTGTTGATTGTGATTAGGTTATGTCTATTGAAGCTTAAATTTAGATGGCCCGCCAAGATCCCAATCCACACGGACTTGCATGGATCACTTGATATATTCTACTGGACCAATTTAAGGGTCCATCAAGAATTGCATTTAATATATTAAGAATATAATTTGCACATTATTTAAGTAATGGGCTGCTCAATTATATTTATATATTAATGAAAGACATGTGGGCTTGTTTCTTTTAGTAAGAATGGGTCTGGTTCACATGTGGGCTTTTTATTTAAAGTCCAATGGATTAAATGAAATAAGAAAATAATATGTTGGCCCATTTATTCAAGTGGGGCGGCAAGGTTAAGTTTTAACCTAATATATTATTTTGTTTCATTTGTTTTAATTAAATAAGAATTAATTAATTTATTAATTAATTGTTTAATTAAGAAACAAATCTTTTCTGATTAGGAAATATGATTCCTAATGTTATACTATTGTTGGTAGTATACTAAAAGTAAAAGACTTATTTGGTAAGAAAATAAATAATTAATTTTATTTATTTAATCAAATAAGAAGTCTTTTAATTTAGTCATTAAAAAGAATAAAATAACTATGAGTTGGATTAGGGTTAGAAGTCTATTCTTTTATGGAAATTAGGGTGCAACACAAACCTTTGGAGGTGGTGATTTGCGGCAACCCTAGTGCAAAAAGAAGAGAGATTTCGGCAACCCTAAAAGACAAGGAGAGGAAAATTTAGGCCACCTATATATTCCCACATATAGATTTCGGCCACCCTAAGTTGTTCAAGAGACAATTTTTCTTCTTCTTCACAATTCATAGAAAGCTTTTATTCTACTAAAACAAATAGGAGTGTTAGATTATTCTTTGATAGTATACTATTTACTTAATCATCAATAAGCTTGTGTATACGATATCGATCTAGGTTCACGCGAGTTTCGATCATTAGATTGAGAACTCAAAAGTGACCGGAATAATCTCAGTCATTCTTTTGATTGTTTTTGTGACTAACAAAGAAAAGAAAGTTTGTTTTGTCCATTCACAGGTTTGCAATTCAAAGAAAAAGGGAGACCACGCTCCTAGGTGATCCACGTTCGTGCTAGGATTGAAGATCTTGCGGATTACCATCGACGTAAGTCAATCGGATCACGCGACAAAAGGTATTCTACTTTTTGGTTATTGTATATGCATGTTTAATTAATTAAAGGGTTTAAGGTTCATAAAGGAAAAATTTTAAAAGTCACTAAATCTTATTTTTAGTCTCGCTTCCGCTGCGTGTACTACGGTATTTTTCCCTACAGTCTGTGCTGGCTACAAGTTGCACATCACCCGTCAATTTTGAAAACTCATAAATTATCAAGGGCATCTTGGTTTTTTCCATCCAAAATCATGCCCTAACTTGCCCAGTCTATAAATACACCTTCTTTTCCTCCTCTCAAAAGAGATCCTTCTTTAACCATTATTAGAACATCTATCACAAATTAAGAGAGAGAAAGAGAAGCTTCACACTCCCATGGAGGTCTTCTTCCATGGGAGCATCACCATTCACCACCTTCTGCACTTCTTCCACCCATCTTAGAGTATATTGCAAGGAGAAATGAGGGCTCTCTTGAACAAATCCGAGCAAAGCAACAACAATAGAAATGAAAACACTTTGGATGGACTTCTTTAGTAGGGTTTTCTCTTATATCTCATTCTCTTTGTATTTCTTGATTCTTTGATGTGTAATACCCATTTGGGAAACTTTGTAATCCTACACTTGTGCTATTTATGTATGATTTATTCTAGATTCGATTTGGGTTTTGTTATATTCTTAACTATTATTATGAATTAATTTCTTATTGTTACATGCATGTGTATGGAGGGTTAGAAATTGATGCGTATTCATGAATGATATTATGAGTAGTTTAACTTAATTTAGGAGTAGTGTAATGTAACATCCCATTCTTGTATGTATGTTGATGGATGATTCAAAATGCCATGTTTGGAATGATTTGAGTGAATGTGAGTTAATTAAGATTGTGCTTTTGGATGACCTTCCGAGCATGATCTTGACTATTAGCTCTAGAGAATGGGAAAAGCTTGTTTTATGCATGACCTTGCTATTATAGGTTTGGTTCTATGTTCTTGTACATTATCGGTCTTCGGCTATTGCTCATTCTATGACCATAAGTGAGTGATGGTTGAAGACACAATTGCTCTTCCATGCCCTTTGGAGAGTGATGATTTGATTTTGGTAATTTTCGTAATCAAGAGAACGAACCATGAACTTGAATTGAATGTGCTTAATTGTTTAACAATCAACTTGATATGCATATTTGTTCAGTGAACTCATTTCCCTTGTGTGACCTTTATCTTGCATCTCTCCAATCCACCCAAGCTTTTGTTGTTTTGTTTTGTTTTCGTAATTCGGGTGCATAATCGCCCTCCAAATGTTCACATTTAGCGCTCACTTTTCCTATCTTTTGTGTTCGTTTTCGAGCACTTTTGTGTATATAATATGTGTTTTAGCTATGTGTAGGTAAATATCCCTCAGAATGGGTATTTGAACCTAAACGGAAGAAAATAGGGAAATTCAGGGGTAATTATGTCATTGTGGAGAATCAGGGGTCAAAGTGAAATTCTAGAGATAGTATTGCAGATTCGGTGATTAAGGGAGAGATCAGGGGTGCATATTGTAATTATCTGTGCAAAGCACAGCACCAGCGCCATGTCACTAGAAAAACGGCATCGTTTTGGCATAGGTGCACGTCAGCGTGACGTCTGGATGACGTCAAGTCATCTTCAAGCTGCAGCCGGGAGACTCGACCCGCGTTCGACCCGGTCATGACCTGACTTCAACCTAACGTGTTCAGGCCATTTTCTGATGGTTTTTCCAGCTGTTCTCTGCCCAGATCGGTAGCCGGTCTCCTTCCAGTCACGATGGACCCACTTTGAGCCTCCCATGCAAAGGTTTCACTCTCCACCAAATCCTCCAAACTCCATGGCCATTCAAGATCGCAAGCTTGGTTTAGCGGCTTCTTTCCAGCGAACCAACACGTCCAAACCCGCAGATTCTTAACGGTTTCATGTAGCAGGAAGAAGCCAGCAGTCCAGAAGGTCCAAACTCATGGATTTCTTGTTAGGATTATGCTTAATAGCAAGAGTGTAATATTGTAATTGACAATCTTTTTCATATTAATAAAGTGATTTCTAGTTTAACAAATCTTATAGCATTTATAGTTTAATATTATAATTGTCAAAGCAAATAATCATAAGGTTTAAAGACTACGAGAAAAGAAGAATTGTTCGTATATCTGGATATGTATGAGGTAGATACAATTCTTTAGTTAGTCTTGAATAATGTTCACAACTTAAGTTAAAGGTTGGGCACCTTTATCTTGTCAAAGTTGTAGAATTCTTTTGCTAGCATTTGAGTGGGATCAAATGAGATATGATGAGTCTAAAATCATCGGAGTGTCTTTGAGTAAAAGAATCTAGTGCACTGGGTGCATTGAACAGGATCACAATGAAAAGCTTTATCTATAACCGTCAATAGATAATAGTCTTTTCATTATCAGGACAATCGGAGAGTCTATCTTAATCCTGAGATAAATGATGGACTTATGGTTGCAAGTGATATCATTTGAGTTATCAATGAGTATGATTATATAGCATAGTCTATCCTCGATAGTTTGGTGATATCCATTTGTTAATCGATAGAGGACTTCACTTATAGATATGGACATCGTGGCTCCATTTATTAAATGAGAGTATAATATCATCATATGGATGTTTTGAGGTAATTGGATATTAAATCTCAACGTTTAGTTTTCGATAGTGACTATTGAAAACATGGCTTCTGGACAAGTCAAAATATCCAAGTTCAAAACGTGGTCATATGAGTAAATATGGTAACTTGGAGAGTTATAGGCGGTCTATGAACTCTTGGCGATTACTGATATTAATCACGAGGATACACTATCTCCAACATGATTGTCTAGGGTATGAATGAGGAACATCTTCTAATTATATCTTTATTTAAGACTTCAATTTTAGCTCTTTAGTGGAATGAGTTAAAATTAATGGATCGGACCTAAGTGAATCATTTGTTGATTGTGATTAGGTTATGTCTATTGAAGCTTAAATTTAGATAGCCTGCCAAGATCCCCAATCCACACGGACTTGCATGGATCACTTGATATATTCTACCGGACCAATTTATGGGTCCATCTAGAATTGCATTTAATATATTAAGAATATAATTTGCACATTATTTGTTTAATGGGTTGATCAATTATATTAATATATTAATGAAAGGTATGTGGGCTTATTTCTTTTAGTAAGAATGGGTCTGGTTCACATGTGGGCTTTTTATTTAAAGTCCAATGGATTAAATAAAATAAGAAAATAATATTTGGCCCATATATATAATGTGGGGCGGCAAGGCTAAATTTTTAGTCAAAAATATTATTTTATTTTATTGTTTGATTAAATGAGAATCAATTAATTTATTAATTAATTATTTAATTAAGAAACAAAATCTTTTTATAATCAGGAAATATATTTCCTAGAGTTATACTAAAGGTAAAATACTTATTTGGTAAGAAAATAAATAATAAGTTTTATTTATTTAATCAAATAGGAAAGTCTTTTATTAAGTCAATAAAAAGAATAAAAACACTTATGAGTTGAATTAGGGTTAGGAGTCTAAAGTTGATGGGAATTAGGGTAAAGCACAAATCCTTTTTTGTAGAGGATTTTTGGCCAACCCTAATAGAATCACTAGTAGATTTCAGCAACCCTAAAGGAAAAGAGAAGTGAATTTCGGCCACCCTATATAAGCAATCATATAGGGTTCGGCCACCCCTTAGTTTTTACTGGATCAATTTCTTCTTCTTCTCATACTCATAAAAAAGTGTTTGATTATTCTGCCAAGACAAAAAAAAAGAGAAGAGATTATTCTTTTGATAGTACACTAATTGCTTGTTCATCAATAAGCTTGTGTGTACAACATCGAATTAGGTTCACGCGAGTTTCGATCATTAGATTGAGAACTCAAAAGTGACCGGAATAATCTTTGTAGTCTTTTGGTTGTTTTGTGACTAACAAAAAGAAAGAGAAAGTTTGTTTATCCATTCTCAGGTACGCAATTCAAAGAAAAGGGAGACCACGCTCCTAGGTGATTCACGTTCATGCTAGGATTGAAGATCTTGCGGATTACCATCGACGTAAGTCAATCGGATCACGCGACAAAAGGTATTCTACTTTTTGTTACTTTATATGTATGTTTAATTAATTTAAAGGGTTAAGGTTCATCAAAGGAAAAATTTTAAAATATACTAAATCGTTTTTTAGTCTCGCTTCTGTTGCGTTGACCGTATTTTTTCCCTACAATTGATATCAGAGCCTAGGTTGAACCCTTTTAATTAATTAACGCATATATACATGAATCTATTTCTTTTTATTGTGATTATGCATGTTTAGAAAGAGATGGCACTCTAGGTATTCGCATATATAATTACATGTGGATGTATGGTTTTATATATGTTTTTTATGTGGATTGTTATTGCTCGATTTTGGTCCTAGATTTTCAATGTATTTTTTTGTTATGGAATTGTAACAAGAAGGGTGGTCTATCATCGCCATAATTCCTTCTTGGTAGTTGCTAGTTTTTCTTTTATTTTTATTGTAATATTAAAGTGCAGTTTTTTAGGTATTATAATTTTCTGCAGTTTTTATTCTATTTTAAGTGTAGTTTTTTTTGTAAAAAAAAAAAAAAAAGTACTACATTGAATAAAAAAAAAAAAAAAAAAAATTACTGCAGTATTTTATTAGTTTAAATAATGCTGTAATATGTTCAAGCATTGAAGATTCGAAGACTTGAAGAAAAAGGAAGCAACTGGAACCTAGAACGAGCACCGTGCGCACCCTAGGAGTCCAATTGCTTATATGTAACTTTTGTGGATTTAATGGTTATATTATACCACATTGCTTTCGATATATTAAAATGTGCAAAACTAGAAGCATGATTAAGAAGAAAAAGAAAAGAGCCATGATGCATGTTCCTAGGACTGATGATATTGTTATGCATGATCCTAGAACATCTAGAGCCCATGTACCAAAGACCACTAAGAAAGCAAAGATTATTTCTAGGTGGATTAGAAAGAATGAAAATGTTTGCCATGTTGCTCAAATAGCCTTGAAGGCAAATTCTTCTAATTTTTGGTATTTAGATAGTGGGTGCTCTAGGCACATGACGGGAAACAAAAGTTTCTTTGAGACTCTTGTTTTGGAGAAATGAGGATATGTCACTTTTGGTGATGGATCAAAAAAGAAAGTTGTAGGGAAAGGAACCATTTCCGTTCCCGGATTACCCTCCTTATCCGATGCTTTATTTGTTGATGGCTTGAAAGCCAATTTAATAAGCATTTCTCATCTAAGTGACGAAGGATATCCCGTCTTGTTTAGTAAAAGTGATTGCTCAATCCTAAAGCCCGATAGACAAACCTTGTTGAAAGGTATGAGATCTAGCGACAATTGCTATTGTCTTGAAGCTAGAATAGTCTCAAACAATGTGTCCATGGATGAGCAAATAGAGTTGTGGCATGAAAGACTTGGCCACATGAACTTTAGGGATTTAAGAACCCTTGGAAAGTTCAATTGTGTGCGTGGCCTCCCTAAGCTTAGGAAGAAAGCCAATGGTATTTGTGGCCTTACCAACAAGGAAAACAAACCAAAAGCATGCACAAAAAGGGCAAGTATCTCTCCACCAATGAGCCCCTAGAGCTTCTCCACAAGGATCTCATGGGTCCTATGCAAACCGAGAGTTTAGGTGGAAAGAGATACATTTTTGTTTATGTTGATGATTTCTCTAGATTTACATGGACATATTTTCTTAGAGAAAAATCCGAAACTTTTGATAAGTTTAAATGCTTTGTACTAAAATACAAAATGAAATGAATTCTAACATTAAAAGCATTAAACAGATTAGAAGTGACCATGGGAGGGAATTTGAGAATGCCTCTTTTAAAAGTTATTGCAATAGCTTAGGCATCTCCCATGAGTTCTCGGCTCCTAGGACACCTCAACAAAATGGAGTTGTTGAGAGGAAGAATAGGGTCCTTCAAGAGATGGCCCGAGTGATGTTGCTTAGCAACAATGTCCCTAGGAACCTATGGGCCGAAACCGTCAATACGGCTTGCTATATAGGGAATCGTGTTTTCCTAAGGCCCGGATCTAGAAACACCTCTTATGAGTTATGGAAGGGTAGGAAGCCAAATGTTAGCTACTTCCACACATTTGGAAGCAAATGCTACATTTTAAATGACCGTGATCAACTTGGCAAATTTGATGCTAAGAGTGATGAGGGTATCTTTATTGGCTATGCCTTGAATAGTAGACCCTATAGAGTTTTCAACTTGAAGACTCGAACCGTCATGGAATTATCGAATGTTGTTATTGATGATACAAGGCTCAAGTCTAATGACCATGAGGAGGAGGAAGTTTTAGAGGATGACTCTCCTTTGGAGAGGGTTGTGGTGACTCCCAATGTTGGGATGTCTAATGACAATAATGAATGAGGGTGTTAGGACTAGGCATCAAATAGCTAATCTCATTAGCTTTACATGCTACACCTCTCAAATTGAACCCAAAAAGGTTGATGAAGCCTTGAATGATGAATTTTGGGTTCTTGCCATGCAAGAAGAGCTAAACCAATTCGAAAGGAATGAGGTTTGGACTCTAGTTCCTAGGCCTAAAAGCTCACATGTGATAGGCACCAAGTGGATTTATAGGAACAAATCCGATGAGAATGGCAACATAGTGCAGAACAAGGCTAGGCTTGTAGCACAAGGGTACTCTCAAATTGAGGGTATCAACTTTGAGGATACTGAAACAAATAATAGCACGGTGTGTATAAAGCTATCTAGAGGGGGGGTGAATAGATTTTACGCTTTTTACCCAATTTTTCGTGTTAGTCAAAATTACGAAAATGCCCTCAAGATAATATAACCAAGCAATTGTAATATGGTGCGGAAATTAAAACAACACTTGGTTTTTACGTGGAAACCCTCACGGGAAAAACCACGGGCTATGTAAGTAAGCCACACTCGAACCTCGAATCCACTAAATGTGCAAACGATTACAACCTAATCCCGGAAGTAATCACACACCTACCTAATCCCGGTATGAGTGAACCTAGTCCAATTTGCTTGCGTTCTAAGCAACCTAATCCCGGATGCTACACACAAGACTTACTTTCTCTATGAAGAGAGTACAACCCTAAGTGAATATATGTAAATATCCAAAATGCAACATAGAGCAAGGGAAACCCTATATGCTTATCTAAGATGATTAATATGCAATTAAGAACAATCCTAGATATCAAAACTAAATGACATGTCAATTAGTTTAGCTAATCAATATTAAGCACAAAACCTAATATGCAAGCACAATATAAAATCTCAAACATACATCATACTCATCTCAATATTGTATCTAAAGCATACAAAATAACAAACAAGTAATTAATTGAGATTGCTAGATAAGAGAAACACAAAACATGTAAGATATTAGTGAAAAGCTTACCAAGCAAAGTATGATGAAGATTCCATGCTAGATGACATCTAGATGATCTAAGATGATGCTAGATGATGATTGATGATCATGAAAAGTGTTTGAGAATCAAGAATGGAGTTCTTGGAATTTTTCTTCTCTTTGAAAAATATCCTAAGTATGAATTCTGAATATGAACTCTCTTAATTGACCTAAAGTCAAAGTGGCATATATATAGGGGGCCAAAACAAAGTGTGGTCGTTTAAGTAAGTTTCAAAGAAACGCGCCAATCGGCGGTTTCAATCGGCGGCCAGGCCGCCGTTAATGACCGCCGAATTGAGCTCGTGAAGAACAGAGCATAAACGGCGGTTAATTCGGCGGTTTCGTGACCGCCGATTTCAACCGCCGAAACAGAACAGAGAGATCAAAATCAACCAGGTATGAACGGCGGTTTCGAACGGCGGTTTCATGCCCGCCGTTTCAACCGCCGAATTAGACTGAGAGATAAATCAATCAGGTCTTGAAACGGCGGTTTCGAACGGCGGTCGTGACCGCCGATATTAACCGCAGAAATGCTCCAGACCAATCTGGACTGAAACGGCGGTTTCATTCGGCGGCCAGGCCGCCGATAATAACCGCCGATCACCTAGATAGGTGAAAACCAAGGAGAAGCCAAGGGCATTCTCCATAGGCGGTCCTCGCGCTAAACCAAGCACATTCTCGTGCATGCGCGGACGTTTCCGAAAGTTATCGGGAAACGAATTATACAACAACATGACACAATAACACACCATAAAATATAAAAAATAAGTGCAAGTGTGAAATGTGACAAATGAAGAGAATGCACACATATGCAATGAATGTTAAGTGTGTGTGTGCAACTAATCTCTTCAAAGAAAAGTAAGCACATAGAAATTTACCTTCGGTGCTTATCAACACGAGGTCTTCAAAAGGGCTTCGAACAACAAGACCGATACTTAGGCTACCCTTACAAAGAACCCCCACATATGGTTTGATCACGAAATAAGCCAATTAAAAACAACGGGAATCCTTACAATCTCCCCCTTTGGCTATTTCATGACAAAACCATCACTCACAATGATTCCTCACAAAAAATAGAAACTACGGGACTATAATGATATTCTACATTACAAAGAGATAAGCTAATGCAACTTGAAGTCTTCAATCCTCTTGTAGAATAAACAATCCCTGAAAAGAGTTTCTAACATTTCTAATACAAGAAAAGTGTGAGATTAATCATGTGAGAACAATACCAAGCATTTGCATTTTTAGAATTTAGGCACAACATTACCAAATGTATGCAATGTATGATAAATGCAATGCTCCCCCTCAATGTATGTTCTCCCCAAAGTGTACAATAGCTTCTATATTTTGCACCTCCCCTTACCATATCCTACTCCCCCTTTTTGTCATGATATAGGCAAAGGAGTAGTCCCCAACCGGGTCACTCATAGCAACGAGAGATAGAAGCATGCAAGACTTGCATATACATATAAGTCACTTTATGCACTTCAATTAATTTGAGAGAAACAAGGAGATTTATTTTGAGAAAATGTGTGAATCCAACATGCTTTGCATACAAGACATATAGCATTCAAGTCCAAAATACAATGGTATTTGGCAAAGCAAAAGACAAAGGTTTCTAATAAGAATTCAAACCAATTTCACCAATGTCATGGGAAAAGCAAGGATATAGAGATTATTGATTTCAATTTAAGAGCAACTATATCCAACTTTATAAGCGAAACATGGCATGAGCGACTTTGCACCCTATTTGATTTTTCCGGATAAAATTATCCGTATGATAGTAACCATGTTCAACTAATAAAGAAAGAGAGACATTTGGAATGTAAATTCCTTTGAATGGATACAAGATCCTTTATTCATTTTGAGTCTCATAAGTTTTCACACAAGTTTTGCATTTTTAAGAATAAGCAATCATCAATTCATGCTTTTCATGAGAGCATGTTATATGAATTTCATGCTTTTTCATTTGACATTAGCATGTTATTAAAGAATCATCATGTCATGGAGATAATTATAGGTCATTCAAATCATACTTCCAATGTAAATCTCCTAGTCCAAAAATGCATGTTTGAACATAAATATGACATGGATTGTAGACAAGCAAGGTTCACACTTATGGAATTTTAAAACATATATACATATGTACAACCAAGCTTACTCAAGCAATTAAAAGAAGAGGCATAAGATATTTCAAATTTTTTGCAAGATACAAGAATGCAAAATAGCTCTCTTTGCTTGAGTTCCCCATATGGGGTCAATCATAGAACATCACTCCACAAGACATACCCCAATAGATCTACTAAGAGTTTTAAATCGAGTAGCATCTAAGGGTTTAGTAAATAGGTCCGCAAGTTGATCATTAGTACCTACATGTTCAAGTACTATGCATTTATTTTCAACAAGCTCTCTAATGAAGTGATGGCGGATGTCAATATGCTTAGTTCTAGAATGTTGCACCGGATTCTTGGAAATATTAATGGCACTCATGTTATCACAAAAGAGAGTGAGAGTACCTTGGTTGAATCCGTAATCCACTAGCATTTGCTTCATCCACATAAGTTGAGTGCATCCACTCCCCGCGGCTATGTACTCGGCTTCCGCCGTGGACAAGGAAATCGAGTTTTGCTTCTTGCAAAACCAAGACACCAAGTTGTTGCCTAGAAAGAAGCAACCGCCCGATGTGCTCTTCCTATCATCACAATTTCCTGCCCAATCCGCATCACTATATCCTACAAGACTAGGATTAGTGTCAAATGAGTACCAAATCCCATAGTTGGAAGTCCCATTCACAAAGCGAATGACTCTCTTAACAGAAGAGAGATGGGACTCCTTGGGATCGGATTGGTACCTAGCACAAACTCCTACACTAAATGATATATCGGGCCTACTTGCGGTCAAATAGAGCAAGCTCCCTATCATGCCACGATATAAGGTTTGGTCCACACTTTTACCGCTAGCATCCTTGCTTAGCTTCAAAGTGGTGCTCATAGGAGTGTCACAATGTTTGGCTTTTTCAAGACCAAACTTCTTCACAAGGTTTTTGGCATATTTGGCTTGGGTTATGAAGATCCCATTATCAAGTTGCCTAATTTGCAAACCTAGGAAGTAATTAAGCTCACCAACAAGACTCATCTCAAATTCATGAGACATAACATCAACAAATTGTTGGACCTTGGTGTTGTTGGTGGAGCCAAACACTATGTCATCGACATATATTTGAGCTATGAAAAGCTCATCATTGTCTCTCTTGATGAATAGTGTCTTGTCAACACTACCTCTTGTGTAGTTATTGTCAACAAGAAATTGAGTGAGGCGCTCATACCAAGCCCTCGGTGCTTGTTTCAACCCATATAGTGCCTTCTTGAGGCGATAGACATGGTTGGGGTGGTGTGCATCCACAAACCCCTTGGGTTGTTCAACAAACACTTCCTCTTGCAAGAAGCCATTGAGGAAGGCACTCTTGACGTCCATTTGGTGCAATTTGAACTTGTGCACACAAGAGATGGACAAGAGAAGCCTAATGGACTCTAAGCGGGCAACGGGAGCAAATGTCTCCTCAAAGTCGATACCCTCAATTTGAGAGTACCCTTGTGCTACAAGTCTAGCCTTGTTCCGCACTATGTTGCCATCCTCATCGGATTTGTTCCTAAATATCCATTTAGTGCCTATGACATTAGTGGTCTTAGGCCTAGGAACTAGAGTCCAAACCTCATTCCTTTCGAATTGGTTTAGCTCTTCTTGCATGGCAAGAACCCAAAATTCATCATGTAAGGCTTCTTCAACCTTTTTGGGTTCAATTTGAGAGGTGTAGCAAGTATAGCTAATAAGATTAGCAAGTTGACGTCTAGTCCTAACACCCTCATTTACCTCTCCAATGATATCTTCTTTATCATGGAGTTTCCTAACCCATGGAGCGGGTTCTTTAGAGTCCAAGAGAGGAACTCTAGTAATGGGTTGTGTGACTTCATTAAATGTCCCAACATTGGGAGTCACCACAACCCTCTCCAAAGGAGTGTCATCCTCTAGAACATCCTCCTCCTCATGGTCATTAGACTTGAGCCTAGTATCATCAATGACCACATTTGATGATTCCATGACGGTTCGAGTCTTCAAGTTGAAAACTCTATAGGCTTTACTATTCAAGGCGTAGCCAATAAAGATACCCTCATCACTCTTAGCATCAAACTTGCCAAGTTGATCACGGTCATTTAAAATGTAGCATTTGCTTCCAAATGTGTGGAAGTAGCTAACATTTGGCTTCCTACCCTTCCATAGCTCATAGGAGGTGTTTCTAGAACCGGGCCTTAGGAACACACGATTTCCTATATAGCAAGCCGTATTGATAGCTTCGGCCCATAGGTTCCTAGGGACATTGTTGCTAAGCAACATCACTCGGGCCATCTCTTAGAGGACCCTATTCTTCCTCTCAACAACTCCATTTTGTTGAGGTGTCCTAGGAGACGAAAACTCATGGGAGATGCCTAAGCTATCACAAAGGCTTTCAAAAGAGGCATTCTCAAACTCTCTCCCATGGTCACTTCTAATCCGTTTAATGCTTCTAATGTTAGATTTCATTTCATTTTGTAATTTAGTACAAAGCATTTTAAACTTATCAAAAGTTTCGGATTTTTCTCTAAGAAAGTATGTCCATGTAAATCTAGAGAAATCATCAACACATACAAAAATGTATCTCTTTCCACCCAAACTTTCGGTTTGCATGGGACCCATGAGGTCCATGTGGAGAAGCTCAAGAGGCTCCTTGGTGGTGAGATACTTACCCTTTTTGTGCATGCTTTTAGTTTGCTTTCCTTGTTGGCAAGGTCCACAAACACCATTGGCTTTCTTCCCAAGCTTAGGGAGGCCACGCACACACTCGAACTTTCCAAGGGTCCGTAGATCCCTAAAGTTCATGTGGCCAAGTCTTTCATGCCACAACTCAATTTGCTCATCCATGGACACATTGTTTGAGACTATTCTAGCTTCAAGACAATAGCAATTGTCGCTAGATCTCATACCTTTCAATAAGGTTTGTCCATCGGGCTTTAGGATCGAGCAATCATCTTTACAAAACAAGACGGAATATCCTTCATCACTTAGATGTGAAATGCTTATTAAATTGGCTTTCAAGCCATCAACAAATAAAGCATCGGATAAGGAGGGTAATCCGGGAACGGAAATGGTTCCTTTCCCTACAACTTTCTTTTTGGATCCATCACCAAAAGTGACATATCCACCTTCCTCCATAACAAGAGTCTCGAAGAAACTCTTGTTTCCCGTCATGTGCCTAGAGCACCCACTATCTAGATACCAAAAATTAGAAGAATTTGCCTTCAAGGCTATTTGAGCAACATGGCAAACAATGTCATTCTTTCTAATCCACCTAGAAACAATCTTAGCTTTCTTAGTGGTTTTTGGTATATGGGCTCTAGATGTCCTAGGATCATGCATAATAATATTATCATTCCTAGGAACATGCATCATGGCTCTTTTCTTTTTCTTCTCAATCATGCTTTGTTTTCTACACATTTTAATATATTGAAAGCAATTTGGTCTAATATGACCATCACAACCACAAAAGTGACAAATAGGGATGAAATAAGAAATCATACCTTGCCTTTGTCTTTGTGGATGAAAGGGTTCAATCCTTCTTCGTTGTTGAACCGGTCTTGGTTGCTTCCTAGCTTGAGGTTGCATGATAGGTCTCTTTCCTTTGTGAGCCATTTGAGGAGGAATGTTAGCTTGAGAGACCCTAGGGGGTTGAGCTTGAGGTTTCCTTCTTGGACCCATCTTCACTTGTGCATTAGAGCATTGTCCTACTTCTAATTTCTTTCTAGGAGCTTGCACAAATGAAGTTTCTTCTTTCTTTAAGCTCTTGACAAACACGGTCTTGTTAGAGGTAGAGATCTTCTTATCATCTTCATACCCAAGACCCCTCTTGTCACATGGACTCTTTCCAACACCAAGCATATGGTCAAGCTTCTTGGTGCTAGAATCCATCCTAGTCATAGAATTTCTAACTTCTTCAAGCTCACTCTTTAGACTTTCTTCATTCCTCCTAGATAAAGCTAACTCCTCTCTTAGCTTATCTTCTATCTTCTTGAATTTTTCCACTTGTTCACCTAAGTGGTCATTATGAGATGCAAGCTCAAGATTTTCTTCTCTCAACATCTTGATCTTTCTTGTGCTCTTGATTGCTAAATCATTAAACTCGGCATGGCATTTAGCAAGCACCTTTTTCTCCACAAAACTACTTATGGAGTTAGATGAGGAATCACTTTCTTCTTCACTTGAGTCATTTTCCTCTTGACTCATTTCCTCTTTCTCACTACCACTTTTGCTCTTATGTGAGGAGGCAAAAGCTAGGAGGTTAGCCATGAGCTCTTCTTCACTTGAAGACTCATCTTCCTCATTGGAGTCATCACTACTCCCACTCCAAGTGGCGGCCATCACTTTGCTCTTCTTCTTATCATTGTGATTAGCACATTCGGGGGCAAAGTGACCAATCCCACCACATTCAAAGCATCGGACCCCTTTCCTTTCGGTCCTCTCTTGTCTAGGCTCAAACTTCTTGAAGGAACTCTTTTTCTTCAAATCTTGTCCTCTTGACCCAAATCCCTTCTTCTTCTTGAACCCCATAACCTTGTTGAACCTTTTCACAAATAAGGCAAGGTCTTCATCCGATTCATGCTTTGCCTCCTTTGCATCCTTAGATGCTTTCAAAGCTATTCCTTTAGACTTCTTGGGAGGAGTAGTGGTGCTAGGAGCCTTCCTAGACTCATATGCAAGGAGACGCCCAATCACCTCACTTGGCTTCATATCCATGTAGCCACTATTTTCTTCTATGGCCGTCACCTTGGATTCAAACCTATCGGGGAGAGATCTCATAATTTTTTGCTTGACTCTCCTATCCGAATACGGGTCTCCGAGTTGATGGCTTTGATTTACAATATCCATCAATTTGATTTCGAAGTCATTGAAGCATTCATCCTCTCCCATCCTAAGTAGCTCAAACTGAGTTTGGAGGACTTGAAGCTTGGACTCCTTCACCACCTCGGTTCCCTCATGTGCAACTAGAAGGATGTCCCATGCCACTTTGGCAATCTGAGTATTCTGAATAAGCTTGTACTGATTCTCATCCATAGCACACATAATGGCATGCATAGCCTTCCTATTCCACTTAGAAGCCTCAAACTCTTGCGCGTTCCATTGCGCCCTAGGCTTCAAAACATCTTGTCCTCCACCATCGGGAGTCATCATAGGGAGATCATATCCGTCTTCCACCGCCATCCATGCACGGTCATGAATTTGGCATATGTAGGATTCCATCTTCCCTTTCCATTGGGAATAGTTCAATCCGGTAAGAAGTGGAGGCCTTGTGCTAGAAGCTCCTTCGTGGCCACCACCATTTCCACCGTTTCCACTCATAGTGTTTATGAATGAATGAAATGAATGCAAATGTATGAATGATCAAAAATCACACAAAATGCAAAACACACCAAAATAAGCAAGGATCACCTATGTATGTCTAGGAACCCGCTCTGATACCAATTGAAACAAATAATAGCACGGTGTGTATAAAGCTATCTAGAGGGGGGTGAATAGATTTTACGCTTTTTACCCAATTTTTCGTGTTAGTCAAAATTACGAAAATGCCCTCAAGATAATATAACCAAGCAATTGTAATATGGTGCGGAAATTAAAACAACACTTGGTTTTTACGTGGAAACCCTCACGGGAAAAACCACGGGCTATGTAAGTAAGCCACACTCGAACCTCGAATCCACTAAATGTGCAAACGATTACAACCTAATCCCGGAAGTAATCACACACCTACCTAATCCCGGTATGAGTGAACCTAGTCCAATTTGCTTGCGTTCTAAGCAACCTAATCCCGGATGCTACACACAAGACTTACTTTCTCTATGAAGAGAGTACAACCCTAAGTGAATATATGTAAATATCCAAAATGCAACATAGAGCAAGGGAAACCCTATATGCTTATCTAAGATGATTAATATGCAATTAAGAACAATCCTAGATATCAAAACTAAATGACATGTCAATTAGTTTAGCTAATCAATATTAAGCACAAAACCTAATATGCAAGCACAATATAAAATCTCAAACATACATCATACTCATCTCAATATTGTATCTAAAGCATACAAAATAACAAACAAGTAATTAATTGAGATTGCTAGATAAGAGAAACACAAAACATGTAAGATATTAGTGAAAAGCTTACCAAGCAAAGTATGATGAAGATTCCATGCTAGATGACATCTAGATGATCTAAGATGATGCTAGATGATGATTGATGATCATGAAAAGTGTTTGAGAATCAAGAATGGAGTTCTTGGAATTTTTCTTCTCTTTGAAAAATATCCTAAGTATGAATTCTGAATATGAACTCTCTTAATTGACCTAAAGTCAAAGTGGCATATATATAGGGGGCCAAAACAAAGTGTGGTCGTTTAAGTAAGTTTCAAAGAAACGCGCCAATCGGCGGTTTCAATCGGCGGCCAGGCCGCCGTTAATGACCGCCGAATTGAGCTCGTGAAGAACAGAGCATAAACGGCGGTTAATTCGGCGGTTTCGTGACCGCCGATTTCAACCGCCGAAACAGAACAGAGAGATCAAAATCAACCAGGTATGAACGGCGGTTTCGAACGGCGGTTTCATGCCCGCCGTTTCAACCGCCGAATTAGACTGAGAGATAAATCAATCAGGTCTTGAAACGGCGGTTTCAAACGGCGGTCGTGACCGCCGATATTAACCGCAGAAATGCTCCAGACCAATCTGGACTGAAACGGCGGTTTCATTCGGCGGCCAGGCCGCCGATAATAACCGCCGATCACCTAGATAGGTGAAAACCAAGGAGAAGCCAAGGGCATTCTCCATAGGCGGTCCTCGCGCTAAACCAAGCACATTCTCGTGCATGCGCGGACGTTTCCGAAAGTTATCGGGAAACGAATTATACAACAACATGACACAATAACACACCATAAAATATAAAAAATAAGTGCAAGTGTGAAATGTGACAAATGAAGAGAATGCACACATATGCAATGAATGTTAAGTGTGTGTGTGCAACTAATCTCTTCAAAGAAAAGTAAGCACATAGAAATTTACCTTCGGTGCTTATCAACACGAGGTCTTCAAAAGGGCTTCGAACAACAAGACCGATACTTAGGCTACCCTTACAAAGAACCCCCACATATGGTTTGATCACGAAATAAGCCAATTAAAAACAACAGGAATCCTTACAGATACTTTTGCTCCTGTTGCCCGTTTAGAGTCTATTAGGCTTCTCTTCTCCATCTATTGTGTGCACAAGTTCAAATTGCACCAAATGGACATTAAGAGTGCCTTCCTCAATGGCCTCTTGCAAGAGAAAGTGTTTGTTGAACAACCCAAGGGGTTTGTGGATGCACACCACCCCAACCATGTTTATCGCCTCAAGAAGGCTCTATATGGGTTGAAACAAGCACCGAGGGCTTGGTATGAGCGCCTCACTCAATTTCTTGTTGACAGTAACTACACAATAGGTGGTGTTGACAAGACACTATTCATCAAGAAAGACAATGATGAGCTTTTCATAGCTCAAATATATGTTGATGATATAGTTTTTAGCTCCACCAATAACACCAAGGTCCAATAATTTGTTGATGTCATGTCTCATGAATTTGAGATGAGTCTTGTTGGTGAGCTTAGTTACTTCTTAGGTTTGCAAATTAGGCAATTAGATGATGGGATTTTCATAACCCAAGCCAAATATGCCAAAAACCTAGTGAAGAAGTTTGGTCTTGAAAATGCCAAACATTGTGATACACCCATGAGTACCACTTTGAAGCTAAGCAAGGATGTTAGTGGTAAAAGTGTGGAACAAATGTTATATCGTGGCATGATTGGTAGCTTGCTTTATTTGACCGCAAGTAGGCCCGATATCTCTTTTAGTGTGGGTGTGTGTGCTAGGTACCAAGCGGATCCCAAGGAGTCCCATCTCTCTTCCATAAAGAGAATCATTCGCTATGTGAATGGGACATCCAACTATGGGATTTGATACTCTTTTGACACTAATGCTAGTCTTATAGACTTTAGTGATGCGGATTGGGCAGGAAATTGTGATGATAGAAAGAGCACATCGAGCGGTTGCTTCTTTCTAGGCAACAACTTGGTTTCTTGGTTTTGCAAGAAGCAAAACTCGATTTCCTTGTCCACGGCTGAGGCCGAGTACATAGCTGTGGGGAGTGGATGCACACAACTCCTATGGATGAAGCAAATGCTAGTAGACTACGGATTCAATCAATGTACACTTACTCTCTTTTGTGATAACATGAGTGCCATTAATATTTCCAAGAATCCGGTACACCATTCTAGAACTAAGCATATTGACATCCGCCATCATTTCATTAGAGAGCTTGTTGAAAATAAATGCATAGTACTTGAACATGTAGGTACTAATGATTAACTTGCGGACCTATTCTTAGATGCTACTCGATTTAAAACACTAAGTAGATCTATTGGGATATGTCTTGTGGAGTGATGTGATTTGTGATTGACCCCATATGGGGAACTCAAGCAAAGAGAGCTATTTTGCATTCTTGTAACTTGTAAAAAATTTGAAATAACTTATGCCTCTTCTTTTAATTGCTTGAGTAAGCTTGGTTGCACATATGTATATATGTTTTCAATTCAATAAGTGTGAACCTTGCTTGTTTACAATCCAAGTCATATTTATGTTCAAACATGCATTTTTGGACTAGGAGATATACACAGGAAGTATGATTTGAATGACCTATAGTTATCTCCATGACATGATGATTATTTTATAACATGCTAATGTCAAATGAAAAAGCATGAAATTCATATAACATGCTCACATGAAAAGCATGAATTGATGATTGCATATTCTTAAAATGCAAAACTTGTGTGAAAGCTTATGAGACTCAAAATGAATAAAGGATCTTGTATCCGTTCAAAGGAATTTATATTCCAAATGTCTCTCTTTCTTTATTGGTTGATATCTTATCCGGAAAAATCGAATAGGGTGCAAAGTCGCTCATGCCATGTTTCACTTATAAAGTTGGATATAGTTGCTCTTAAATTGAAATTAATAAAATCTCTATATCCTTGCTTTTCTCATGACAATGGTGAAATTGGTTTGAATTCTTTTTAGAAACCTTTGTCAATTGCTTTGCCAAATACCATTGTATTTTGGACTTGAATGCTACATGTCTTGTATGCAAAGCATGTTTGATTCACACATTTTCTTCAAATAAATCTCCTTGTTTCTCTCTAATTAATTCAGATGCATAAAGTGACTTATATTGATTATGCAAATATCTTGCATGCTACTATCTCTCGTTGCTATGAGTGACCCGGTTGGGGACTACTCCTTTGCATATATCATGACAAAAAGGGGGATTAGGATATGGTAAGGGGAGTTGCAAATTGTAGTAGCAATTGTGCTTGTTGGGGAGAATATACATTGAGGGGGAGTAACCCGTTGAGGGGGAGCATTGCATATACATACATTGCATAATGTTGTGCCTAATCTTTTAATATGCAAATGCTTGTTTTTTGTTCTCACTTGATTAATCTCACTCTTACTTGTTTTGGAAAGTTTAGAAACTTTATTTTCAGGGATTGATTATTCTACAAGAGATTGAAGACTTCAAGTTGCATTTTCTTATCTCTTTGTAATGTAGAATATCATTGTAGTCCCGTAGTTTCTATTTCTTTGTGAGGAATCAATGTGAGTGGTGGTTTTGTCACGAAATAGCCAAAGAGGGAGATTGTAAGGTTCCCATTTGTTGATTGGCTCATTTCGTGGACAAACCACATGTTGGGATTCTTTGTAAGGGTAGCTTAGATATTATGTTCAAGTTCTATGCCCTTTGAAGACCTCGTATTGATAAGCACCGAAGGTAAATTTCTATGTGCTTACTTGTCTTGAAGAGATAGTTGCACACACTCACAACTCATGCATATGTTTAATCCTTATATGTTGTGTGTCTTATTTTTGTGTATTAATGTTCATTAACATCTCTTCTTGCTTGTTATTTTGATTGCTTCTTGCATTGTCCATTGCCTTAACATGATTAGGCTTAGAAGTCATGCATTGCAAAGGGCGCTATTCAAAGCGCTCTACAAGGCGCTGTTCGAACAGCGCCCACATGACCTGATTGAAAAATGGTCATTTTAATGCATCAGGTATGATGCATTTTGAAGAGGCGCTGTACACAAGCGATGTTCGTACAACGCCCAACTGAGACCTGATTGAAAATGTTCATTTTAATGCATCAGGTCTGATGCTTTTTGGGTAGGCGCTGTACGAGCGCTGTACGTACAGCGCCACTCTGTTTTCCCGAGAGAACAGAGTTGGGGCGCTGTACAGGCGCTGTACAGAAGCGCTCCACGTACAGCGCCCAAGGCAAAATAGTGGTGTCACTTATCAAAACGACCACACTTTATTTTGACTCCCTATATATATATCACTTTGACTTTAGGTCAATTAAGAGAGTTCATATTCAGATTTCATACTTAGGATATTTTTCAAGAGAAGAAAAAATTCCAAGAACTCATTTTTTTATTTACTCAAACACTTTTTCATGATCATCAATCATCATCTAGCATCATCCTTGATCATCTAGATGTCTCTTTGCATGGATTCCTTATCACACTTTGCTTGGTAAGCTTTTCACTAATATCTTACATATTTTGTGTTTTTCTTAACAAGCATTCTCAATTTATTACTTGTATGATTTTCATATATCTTTTGATACAAGATTGAGATTAGTGTGTTGTATGTTTGAGAAGTTGTATTGTGATAGCTAATTAGGTTTTGTGCTTAATCTTGATTAGCTAAACTATTTGACATGTTATTTAGTTTTAATATCTAGGATTGTTCTAATTGCATATTCATCATCTTAGATAAGCATATAGGGTCTCCCTTGCTCTATGTTGCATTTGGATATTCATATATTCACTTAGGGTGTTATTCTCTTCATTGAGAAAGTAAGTCTTGTGTGTAGCTTCCGGGATTAGGTTGCTTAGATCGCAAGCAAATTGGACTAGGTTCACTTATACCGGGATTAGGTAGGTGTGTGATTACTTCCGGGATTAGGTTGTAATCGTTTTACACATTTAGTGGATTCGAGGTTCGAGTGTGGCTTACTTACTAGCCCGTGGTTTTTCCCGTGAGGGTCTCCACGTAAAATCAAGTGTTATTTAATTTCCGCTTTTTATACTTGATTTATTGCTTTATCTATTTAGGGGTAATTTCATAATATTGACTAAACTCGAAAAATTGGGTAATAAGTTTAAAATCTATTCACCCCCCCTTTAGATAGTTTTATACACACCGTGCTATAATTTGTTTCAGGGTTCGTTCTTAAATTAAGTGCGATTAACTTACGAACATATTAACAGGCATGATAAGCTTTACCACACATCAAGTTAAAGAACAATGAGCCATAACGTACGAGCATATTAACAGGCATGATAAGTTTTACCCATTCAATTGAAAAGTGATTGAGAGTGGCAACGTAACACACTCAAACTCAATCATTAAATTATCACAACCCTATATTCCTGCTGAGCATATTAACAGGCATGAGCAATAATAAAAAGTTATGACATAAAATGAATTGAATGAATCAAAACTTGAATTAAGAAAATATAGTCAATTCTAACAAAGAGTATTCATAGAGGTTCACATTGATTCCCCAGTATGGAGTTAGTTACACATCATGAAAATAACAAGACAAGAGATAGAAAAGATAAAACTCATTGTGGCCTTTAACGAATTCTTCCAATCTTCGATGATGAAATCGTCTTCTTCGTCTTGCAAACCCTCGATGTGTAAAGATGGATGATGGATGATGGTGATGGGGGACGGCCCCTTGGTGGCTTGGGACCTCCCTTGGCTGGCTCTCTAGCTGGTCTCCCGAATTTAGGATTTACAAGAGGTTTAAATAGGTGTAAATGCAAGGCCATGTCCTTAAACAACAAGGAAATCTATTCCCTTTGAGAATACAAGCCTATTTCGAATTCTATTTCTTTCCTAATCCATCCAAATTGATTACTGATTGAAGGAAGATAAGGATTAGATGTCTACTTGCTTCCCAAGACTCTCACACATGTCCAAGAAGGTAATATTTCCCGTTCCGACAACTTGCAAAACAAATCCCGAAAGTATTCACGGATTTTATGACTGACAGATCTGATCTTTGGGCACTAAAACGGGCATATCTTATTCTAGAAAATTTGGATTGATAGGCCGTAAGCTGGGTTGGACACTAGACTTCCGGGGCTTCAAATACATAGATGGTAGGACACACAATTCAATCAGAGTTGAGAGATATGGGCCCTGTAATATTGATGATTTGCACTGTGACGGGCTACCGCTGCGACTACCGCTATGAAAGCCAAAGCGGTGTTCGCAATGGTCTACACTCTTATTGAGAGCGCTCTAAGCGCCGCTGCAGAAATCCATAACGGTTTTCATGGTGGTTGATGGCCAATTGCATAAACGTCCCTTGAATCTACCAAAATCACCTTTTTCCTCTGAAATACTTCAAACACCTCATTTAGATCCAATAACTTGAAAATGCTCAAACACATAAATTAAAACCCTAAAAGACTCGAGAAACAAGCAATTGATTGGAGGATTGGGGATAAAAAACATATACAATAAATGACCGATCACTGGCCAAGATAGCTACAACTGGAGGACAAGCATTGCCAAGAGGGATACCACTCCAACTTCTACCCCAACCCAGCATAGCCACGGGTTAGAAGTGAGCCCGGTTGACCGACTTCCTTACTGGATGTATCCTATAGCTGATTACCTCCAAAATGACACTCTTCCAGAAGATCCGGATCAAACATGCAAGCTCAAAAGGACTACTACCCGGTATTGCTTGGTAGAAGGATACATCTATCGCAAAGGAAAGTCTTTTCCATTGCTAAGATGTCTGCATCCGAATGACGCTCAATGGGCGCTAAACGAGGTACACGCAGGGGACTACGGAAACCATGTATCAAGTGAGACCTTGGCTTACCAAGTTCTTAGAATGGGTTACTTCTGGCTGATTGCTTTAATTTCTACACATAGTGTAGCCCCATTTCCGTATCATTTTGTGTTCATTTCTCGGGTAAAACCGGGTATTTAATATAATAAAATAAGTGTTTTAGGTATTTATGAAGTTCAAGGGCATTGGAGTAATTTTGAAGAATCAGGGTTGAATGTGCAAAGTTTGGAGAAATTATTAAAGATTCGGTAATTAAAGGAGAGTTGAGGGCTGCCTTTTGTAATTTGCCAGGCAAAGCACCGCAGCGCGCCACGTCTATTAGTGAAACGGTGCGTTTTAGCGTTGGGCCTGACCTGACCTGGACCAGACCCGGTTCGCCAAAAGAAGAGACCTGACCCGGTACTGAGTGCACCCCGGCCCAGTACTTAGCGCGCCCCGCCACATCAGTGTGATGTCATGTCGTCTTCTTCATTGTGCACCCGGTTGCAGACCCGACAGGGTCAACCCGACCCGGTAGCGACCCGTTTTTTGACCCGGTCAGTTCCGACCGTTTTCGGTGCCGTTTCTGACCGTTTTTCACCCAGATCGCCGGCCGGTTGTCCTCCCATCCATTTAGCACCAGTTTCGAGACCCCATGCACACTTTTTCCAAGCCCTCCAAGCTTCCCAAGCTTCCATGATTTCCAAGCTTTTCCAAGCTTCGTTTCTCACAAACCTTGGCATGCAAGCGGCGTCCCGAGCGACAGAAACTCCCCTTCGTCGCCGCGGTTGAAGTGTCGCGGTCCCAAACAGTAGTAGTCGAGCGACAGAGATTTTTTCGAGCTTGCCGCGGTCCAACCGCCGCGGTCGTCACCCAGACCGCGGCAGTCCGTCTCCACGTCGTTTTGGGTGAGATTCTTGCCTTATTTTGAGCCTATATAAATACAACTTATGTTCTTTCATGAGGGGAGAGAGAGCCACACACACAAATCCGAAAATCCACTCCAACTCTCCCAAAAACTCTCTCTTTTCACCATCTCTTCCACACACCATCACATCCACCATTTCCATCTACCACATCCACCATCACTCCACCTTTTTGGGCAAGAGATAGTTGAAGAAAGATAGAAGGAGAAGAAGATCCAAAGAAGAAGAGAAAGCTCTCCATTTAGTTTTCTCTAATCTCTTTCTGTTTTATTTCTTTATTGTAGCCATGTATTTATTTGAATTTATTTATCGTATGGCTATTTTGTGTAATATGATGAGCTAAACTTTGATTGCTAGGATTTGATGAAACCTCATCCAATGACTATATATTTATATTGATTCTTGTTTATCCATTTATGTGCAACTTGTGGTTTGTATGGGTATTTTTGTATGCTTAAAGCTTTCAAGTGATTGATCTCCATTTGATTGATTTATTGTGGTGTGTTATGTATTGACCGGAGACGCACACCACGTGTTCGTTAAAATGCCCTCTATGCATGTCTAGAAAAGCATACCCACTTAGGCTAGCGTATAGGATTCGTTAAGTGTACCAATAAACTTAATGAACTTGTTCGTATATTCCGGGTAATCGAGAGATAGGCTTGGGTACGTTTCGGGTGTAATCTACTCTGCTTGACCAAGATTGTAGGTTAATATTAGGGTGCATGAATCTATAAATTGCATGAGCATATTTTGGGTGAATAATTGAGTCTAAAACGGAAGTCAATTGAGGGTGGGGTGTAGTCAAGTCCTAGCATGTTTTTCTTCGATATTAAACTTGTGTTTATTTTAGTGTTATTTTATTTCTTGCATTAGCATTAATCCTTAGGTTTAATTTAGTTTAATTTACTTAGTTTGAAAATCTTTTTTCGCTTGTTTGAATAGCATCTAGGCTAATCAATTTCGGTAATCGATCACTCGATCCCTGTGGGAACGAATCTTATTCATCATTGTGCTACTCTCCGACCTCGTCCTATTGCGAGTGTCGCTCACTAAAAGATAGCGTAGCCAATTTTTGGTGCCGCTGCCGGGGATTGAGCGGATGATTGATATCGATACTAATTAGTTTATTGCTAATTTGAACTTTTTAATTTAGTATTCTTTTTCTTATTTTTTTTTTTTTTAGGTTTCTATGGATTTCTTCATGCAAAACTCTTGGCCAAGCTCCTCGCCAATGAGCATGTCATCGGAAGATAGGAAGATAGGATGATAAAGCTCTTGCAAGATGCTATAGACTCTCAATCGGAAATCACACCGAATTTCAATAACGATATGTCACCTAGCTGGCCAGACCAATCAATAGAGACGACATTTGGAAGGAACCTCAACAACTCTTACAACCAAGTGGAGAGGAAGCCTAACCTCGAGGAAATGTTCTCTAGAATCATGGGCAAGTTAGACACTAGGATGGAGACCCAAGACTTAGCCTTAAGAAAGCTTGATACGAAGATTGACCAACTTGCTAACCATTCTCAAGCCTCGATCCAAAACTTAGAGATACAAGTCGGTCAACTAGCTAAGGGCAACAAGGAAGACAACAAGGGTCTTTACCAAGCGACACAGTGGTTAATCCTAAGGAACAATGCAAGGCCATTGCCTTGAGAAGTGGTAGAGAGGTGGAATTGCCGGAAACTTCCCGAGAGAAAGAAGAAATGAGGGAAGAATTTGAGAAGAAGTTACAGCTCATGAAGAAGGAATTTGAAAGTGAGAGTGCCTTGGAAATGGAAAAGGCAAATAAGCTTCAAGAGCTAAACAATAAACTCATACTTGAAGTGATGACGCTCAGAGTTGAAAATGGCACACTAAAGAAGATAAATGGCGAAGTCTCCAAACAGAATAAAGGTTTTGAAGAACAAATTGAGAGACTTGAAGCTAAGAAAAATGAAGCATTGAAAGAGTTACAAGACTTGACAAGGTCATCAAAAGAATTGGAAGATGAGGTAGCTCGCAAGTCGAGAAAGATGCAAATGGAAGTCGAGCTCAAGGTCAATGCATTGGAGGAAGTCAAAGAAGTCTTCAACAAAAACAAAGAATTGGAAATACAAGTTGAGAGACTTGAAGTTGAGAGGAATTCCGCATCAAAGGAATTCGAAGACCTTGCAAGGCTATTTGAAGAATTTGAAGAAGAATATGCAAAGAAGACAAGGAAATTGCTTTTGGAAAAAGAGCAAAAAGTAAAAGCTTTGGAAGAAACGAATGAAGCACTTGGTAGGAAGGATAAAGCCCTCAAAATAGCAAAAGTCAAGGAGTGTGACTACATTGTCTATTTAGACAAGGTGGAAAAAGAGGTCAAAGCGCTACAAATGAAGCAACATCAAAGACTTCATAGTCACCTACCAAGAGGGAGTTTTCTAAACCATCCTCCTACTTGCTATTTTTGCTTTCAAAAAGGGCACTTAAAAGCTCATTGTTTTAAATTCCATAAGCATGGAAAATTGAGAAAATCTAGGAATAGGAAAAAGCCACCTAGAGTTAAGCAAATTTTGGTAAGAAAAGACTTGGTTAACCAAGTTAGGCCCGAAAGAAAAGAAAAGAAAAGGGGAAATCAACTCAACTTGTTTGGGTTGTGAAAAAGGATCAATTTCCAAACTTGGTAAAACCTCCTTTAGTTGATGACACCCCTAGCACAAGTACATAATTTAGAAAAATTCTTTTTGTGCATTTTATTTTTATGCTTTATTTGTTTAGGTTGTTTCTTTTGTGTTCCAAACTCTTGTTGGCAATTGCATGTATTGAGTTTATGTTTATTTGCCGGAACTTTTTAATTTGCTTAGTGCTTGTGTAGATTTTCTATTGCTTCTTGAGGAAGTATGTTGTGTTGCTTGTGCGTCAAGTAAGGTTCTTTATCTTTTGGGATGAAACAAAGACAACTTGCGAGTCTTGGAGGGACGAGCAAGCCAAGAATGCTCATAAAAAGGGCGAGGACCTTATCCTAAGGTTGCAACATTTTGGAGTTCGAAGAGCTTGAGCACCATACCACGTTTAGCCGAGACGTTAAATCAAGCACTTGGTGGGAGGCAACCCACCTAGGTAACTTTTCTAATTTTAAGTTTCTTTTTGTTTAATTTTAATTTTATCTTTGTTGAGTCTTATTTTTTCTTGCTTAGTTTAAGTGTGTGGCGTTGTATTGTGCCTAGTTTTTAGGTTTTCAACGTGCTTGTTTAGGGTTGAGTTTGGCTTCCCTCCTGCTTCTAAGCTTATGTTGTCCAATCCGCTTTTGTGCAAACATTGGGGACAATGTTTCGTTTAGGTTTGGGTGTGCGGCCATTCTATGACCATTGTTTGCATGATTGTTTTGCGTGTGCTTATTTTTGTGAAATCTTTTAAATTTTTGCATGATTGTGTGTTTTTAGAGTCTTGTTCTGCCCGTTCTCCTGTTTTGAGCCAAATTTTGGAGCATTAGCTTTCTTTAATGAGATGCTTTTGGGTTGTGCCGTTTGAGGCAATTTTTGCATGTGTTGATTCCCTGAGTCTAAGCAAAGGTTGTGCTAGTTAAAGCTACACCACATTGCTTGCACGCACCCTACCAGACTCGAAAGTGTCTAAGTAATTGGGTATCGCGCTTAAGATGTCTAGATCATTATTGGAGACTACCCATGTGAGGCTAGAGCCTAAATAGCATCCTTATGACTGTGAATTATTTCATTGTTTCATCTTAAACACTCTTCTAGTAGATATTTCAGCATAAAAATAAAAAGGACCTCACTCCATACTTTGGGCATTAAAGAGCGCCATTTTAAGAGCATCACCGTGGTTTTGCCTTTGTTTGCTTGCTTGCTTGACTCGTACCTATAGAGATGACGTAGGCAATGTGTGTTAAGTCACTATAAATGTCTCAAACACGTCCCATGCCTTGTGTGTGTGCTTAAATATCCTATCTATGTTGACCTACACACTAAACCCCATCACTATATCCTCCCATATCATACATATCACCATATCTTACATAAACACTAGACCATCCCATTTGCTACGATTATGGCTTGTTATCATATCACAATGGAATCCAAGAGAAATCAAAAGTCTAAAATAGCGTGTACTTAGGCTAGATGTGTAAGTTGTGCAAAGACCAAGGCTTGATTTGTAAAAAATAAAAATAAAAAAAATAAAAAAAATAATTTTTTTTTTTGCAAAAGCCTTCTAAGCTCTCAAGTGTAAAGGTTGCTAAAATATAAAGCAACTTAAAGATGAGCACAAGATGATTAATTGAAGAATCCATGCCTAGACGCTTGTTTTGTGAAGAGTGTGCCTAATAGAAGTTTAAAGCATAATCAGTAGCTAACCTATAATCCCATATCCACCTAACCTCTCCACCACCATCTCACCATAGCATCACTTGAACTTTAAAAAAGTCCTAATTGATCTTTAAGAAGAGTTTTAGCTTGTTGATGAAAGCATCAAATGGTGTTTGCTCTTGTTCTTAATGTTCAAATCCGTTCTTGTGGTCCATTTGCATTTAAACATTATCGGTTTTTCAAAATGTGTCATATGCATGTAATTTGAAAATTCTTGTGCTTAATTTCCAACCGCATATGTTAGTTGAGTGAGCTTAGGTTCTGAGTGGTAAAATGAGAGAAATCCGGAAAGGTATAGAGTCGAGGCGAAATGCTATCATAAGACTCTTGTGTTCGATGCTTTTTAAAGCTTTGTTCACTAAGAAGTATGGAATTGCAATCTTTCTTGTTGTAGCACCTTAGCTTGCACTTCCCAAGCTTTTTCTTAGGGGTCTTAGCATGCATGCGCCTCAATTTGGTTCACCCATTATTGCATCTCTGTCTTTAGTTGGCTCAGTAGGAAAGACGTTTGTGGGTGTCGTACTGTAAACCCTCACAAGACTTCACTCGTCCTACTAGGGATCGCCTAGGGGTTTAAAAGACTTATCCGGATGTTTTATTTCTTTTTCTTTTTATTTTCTTTTGTTTTAAGTTTTCTTTTTGTTTCTTTGTTTTGGTTTTGCTAAAGGACGACCAAAAGATAGGTTTGGGGGTGTTGATTGCTTTAATTTCTACACATAGTGTAGCCCCATTTCCGTATCATTTTGTGTTCATTTCTCGGGTAAAACCAGGTATTTAATATAATAAAATAAGTGTTTCAGGTATTTATGAAGTTCAATGGCATTGGAGTAATTTTGAAGAATCAGGGGTAAAAGTACAAAGTTTGGAGAAATTATTGAAGATTCGGTAATTAAAAGAGAGTTGAGGGCTGCCTTTTGTAATTTGACAGGCAACGCATCGCAGCGCGCCACGTGTATTAGTGAAACGGTGCGTTTTAGCGTTGGGCCTGACCCGACCCGGACCAGACCCGGTTCGCCAAAAGAAGAGACCTGACCCGGTACTGAGTGCACCCCGGCCCAGTACTTAGCGCACCCCGCCACATCAGCGTGACGTCATGTCGTCTTCTTCCTTGTGCACCCGGTTGCAGACCCGACCGGGTCCACCCGACCCGGTAGCGACCCATTTTTTGACCCGCTCAGTTCCGACCGTTTTCGGCACCGTTTTCGACCGTTTTTTGCCCAGATCGCCGGCCGGTCGTCCTCCCATCCGTTTAGCACCAGTTTTGAGACCCCATGCACACTTTTTCCAAGCCCTCCAAGCTTCCCAAGCTTCCATGGTTTCCAAGCTTTTCCAAGCTTCGTTTCTCCCAAACCGCGGAATGCAAGCGGCGTCCCGAGCGACAAAAACTCCCCTTCGTCGCCGCGGTTGAAGTGCCGCGGTCCCAAACCGCGGCAGTCGAGCAACAGAGATTTTTTCGAGCTTGCCACGGTCCAACCGCCGCGGTCGTCGCCCAGACCGCGGCAGTCCGTCTCCACGTCGTTTTGGGCGAGATTCTTGCCCTATTTTGAGCCTATATAAATACAACTTATGTTCTTTCATGAGGGGAGAGAGAGCCACACACACAAATCCGAAAATCCACTCCAACTCTCCCAAAAACTCTCTCTTTTCACCATCTCTTCCACACACCATCACATCCACCATTTCCATCTACCACATCCACCATCACTCCACCTTTTTGGGCAAGAGAGAGTTAAAGAAAGATAGAAGGAGAAGAAGATCCAAAGAAGAAGAGAAAGCTCTCCATTTAGTTTTCTCTAATCTCTTTCTCTTTTATTTCTTTATTGTAGCCATGTATTTATTTGAATTTATTTATCGTATGGCTATTTTGTGTAATATGATGAGCTAAACCTTGATTGCTAGGATTTGATGAAACCCCATCCAATGACTATATATTTATATTGATTCTTGTTTATCCATTTATGTGCAACTTGTGGTTTGTATGGGTATTTTTGTATGCTTAAAGCTTTCAAGTGATTGATCTCCATTTGATTGATTTATTGTGGTGTGTTATGTACTGACCGGAGACGCACACCACGTGTTTGTTAAAATGCCCTCTATGCATGTCTAGAAAAACATACCCACTTAGGCTAGCGTATAGGATTCGTTAAGTGTACCAATAAACTTAATGAACTCATTCGTATATTCCGGGTAATCGAGAGATAGGCTTGGGTACGTTTCGGGTGTAATCTACTCTGCTTGACCAAGATTGTAGGTTAATATTATAGTGCATGAATCTATAAATTGCATGAGCATATTTTGGGTGAATAATTGAGTCTAAAACGGAAGTCAATTGAGGGTGGGATGTAGTCAAGTCCTAGCATGTTTTTCTTCGATATTAAACTTGTGTTTATTTTAGTGTTATTTTATTTCTTGCATTAGCATTAATCCTTAGGTTTAATTTAGTTTAATTTACTTAGTTTTAAAATCTTTTTTCGCTTGTTTGAATAGCATCTAGGCTAATCAATTTCGGTAATCGATCACTCGATCCATGTGGGAACGAATCTTATTCATCATTATGCTACTCTCCGACCTCGTTCTATTGCGAGTGTCGCTCACTAAAAGAGAGCGTAGCCACTGGCCTACTTTTCATCAAGATGCCAAGAAATTTACGCAATCCTGTAAACCTTGTCAAAAGACAGCAAACCTTCATCATCTACCTCCGGAAAGACTCACTTCAATCAGCACAACTTACCCATTTGCTATCTGGGGGTTGGACCTGATCGGGCCACTTCCTACTGCTCCTAGTCAAGCCAAGCACGCTGTAGTGGCCATAGACTACTTTACCCGATAGGTGGAATCAAAGTCTCTGGCCTAGATAATTGAAACAAACACCACGAGCTTCATTAAGGAAAACATTATCTACCGATTCGGTACCCCGATGGCCATAATCACTGATCTGGGTAAACAGTTTGACAATGCCAACTTTAGGTTTTTCTGTGAAGAGTGGGGTATCAACCTTCGTTTTGCCTCAGTAGCCCATCCACAGACTAATGGGTTGGTGGAAGCAACGAACAAGACCATCAAGAAGCTCCAACAAAAGAAAAGGAAGTGGGTTGAAGAACTTCCAAATGTACTGTAGGCATATCGGACTACCAAGAGGACTGTTACTAGGGAAACTCCCTACTCATTGGCGTTTGGAACAGAAGCAGTCTCGCCTATCGAGCATAGACTGACATCTTTCAGGGTCCAACACTTTGAATTAGAAGACAATGAAATGAGATTAAGAGCCAGTCTAGACCTCCTCGAGGAGAAGCAAGACAGGGCTGTAGAACGGGTAGCAGCCTACCAGAGCAAGATATCTCGATGTTTCAATAGAAAGGTGAAGACTCGAAACTTTAAAGAAGGGGACTTGGTCCTCAAGAAGGTAACCCAGAATACCCGGAAGAGGTCTGACGGGGTACTATCCCCCAACTGGGAAGGTCCCTACCTGATAAAGATGGTGGTTTGAAAGGGGCCCTACAAGCTGGAAGACATGGATAGCTACCTGGTAGACCACACCTGGAATGCTGATCACCTCAAAAGGTTCTACCCTTAAAGTTTGAAGAAAGATTTATCTCGGTTTGTATATTTCTAAATATATACCCTGAATTTGCTTTGTATCGCTTCTTAAGAAATTCAATAAAAGTCATTTTTGTTCCCCTACATGATTCTCCTGAGTTCACCTTGCAAATTTCGCCATTACTGATCGCCTCAAGACCAAGAAAGGCCACATGGCATCCCCACTGCCTTGGTCGAGGTATACCCTCCTCCAGGAAGGATCTGGTGCTTAAATGCCTAAGTGGCGTAGTCGCCTACCAAACTAAAGATCCGAATTGGCGACCCTATCTGCCCCTCGCATCCTCAAGACCAGGATGGCCTATATGGACCTCCTGAAGCATCAGACAGGGAATACCCCTCTCCAGAAAATCTGGTGCTAAAATGGCTTTAGTTGCCTACTAGGACAGATCGCCAAAGGATCAGGATACCTTGTAAGATCCTAAATCTTTGTTGGTTGATTCCATTGCAAAACACTCTTTATTTGTAATGGTTAGTTGCTTAGGTGATTCTTGGTGAAAAGAAGCTTCAAAGAATAAAGGCAACTTCTCATGCAAATATCATCTTCAAGAGGAAATGCGTTTACTTGGATGCTAAGGTATCAAGGTACTTCTTCCTCTTGCAAGGCGTAAGCGCACACATACACAATTCACACATGTGTGTCCCTACATCATTGTGCAACTTTTTGTATGACACATTCACACACATTTAAGTATGCACATGCATTGGTCTCTTATAGACAAACATTGTAGAATTGCATGTTTTATGACTATCGCGTAGATATGGCATACTTGTGTGACATTGTGTTTATATGTTTGTGTTTCTTGTATTTTGGACTTTAAAATGATCTCATATGATTCCTTATTGAGTCCCGGTCATTTCGGTTACTCACTCATTAGGTTTCGAGTCCAAACGATGTAGCTACGCTACTTTGCATTCTCATTCGTTGAGTTCTCTTTGTCGTTGTTTTCCTAGATGAATTCTCAACCTTTTGTCAAAGTTTTGTAGTCATCGTTATGCGTGAGGGAGTCACGATTCGTAATCTAAAGACAGATTCAAAATCAAAGTTCGGAGGCTCGGATACGGCCGAAGAAAGCGAGAGGTGCGTGAGAGGAGGTTGCTTCGCCAAAGGCCAAGTGTTGGAAGCCCACGTGTGGCACACGGCCAAGCAGTCCCTCTGCCCACGTGTGCCACACACACCCCACACGGGGATTGTGAAGTGTCACACTCTGATTGGCTCGTATTCTTCCCTCCTTGAATTCTTTTAAAAGCTCTCCTCCTTCCCTTCAAACATAACTTGAGAAATTTGAAGAACTTGAAGATATGTGCAGACTTTTCTCTTGATTTTTAGTATCTTGTTTCAATCATAACTTTCTCATTTGAACTCGGAATCACTTGATTCGTAAGCCAAAAATGTTGGTCTTGATGAGAGCTACAAACCCAAAGCATTTTCAGAGTCAAATGATTTCGTGATTGGTCACAGCAAACTGATTTCAGTCCGAGATTATACTTTTGTAGGTGAAACATTTTCATATCACTTTCTCTTTTGATCATCTCATTCAATCTTTGAAAGTTCTCATGGTGTGTAAACTATTAATTAAGGGGGGGGGGGGGGGGGGGGGGGGGGGGGGGGGGTGAATAGATTTTAACTAATTTTACCCAATTTTCGTTTAAGGACAAGATTACGAAAATACCCCTAATAGTCAATAAAGTATAGCAGGTGTAATATTGTGCAGAAATTAAAACAACACTTGATATTTACGTGAAAACCCTCACGGGAAAAACCACGGACTGTTGAGTGAGCCACACCCGAACCTCGAATCCACTAAATGTGATGAAATTACAACCTAATCTCGGAAGTAATCACACACCTACCTAATCCCGGTATAAGCGAACCTAGTCCGATTGCTTGCGAATTAAGCAACCTAATCTCGGTCACAACACTAGACTTAATTCTCTAAAAAGATATTAACACCCTAAGTGAATATATGAATATTCAAATGCAACATAGAGTAAGGGAAACCCTATATGCTTATCTAAGATGATGAATTTGCAATTAAAAACAATCCTAGATATTAAAGCTAAATGACATGTCAATTAGCTTAGATAATCATAGATTATAGAAACCTAGATATCTATCACAAAAACAACACTCAATCAAATCAACACAACAATCCCTATCTTGAATATTATAATTTAATCTAAGAACAATCAAGTAATAAAAGAGATGCCATAATAAATAAAACACTAATTATATATGATAATAGTGAAAAACTTACCAAAGCAAGAGTGATGATAAAAGACCCATGCAAGCAAGCATCCTAGATATGCTAGAGAATGCTAGATGAACTTTGATGCAAATGGATTTTTGGTTTGAGTGTTTAATGAGCAAACTTGGTTGCTTTCTCTCTTAAAACTCTCTCTTTTGAAAGTAGGGTTCTTGATGATTGAAGAGTCACATTCAGAACAAGAGAAAGTGATGTATTTATAGGCATGAAAAACAGAGCATGTGGAAAGACAAGTTTGCCCCTGAAACGCACTGATCGGCAGTTTCAATCGGCGGCCAGGCCGCCGATCATAACCGCCTAATTGGACCCGAGAGGAACAGGGGACCAACGGCGGTTTCATTCGGCGGTTTCGTGACCGCCGATCTAACCGCCAAATCAAACCGAGAGATAAAATCAATCAGGTATGAACGGCGGTTTCATTCGGCGGTTTCGTGATCGCCGAATCAAACCGAGAGATGAAAGCAATCAGGTCTTGAACGGCGGTTTCGAACGGCGGTCGTGACCGTGACCGCCGATCGTAACCGCAGAATTGCTCCAGATCATAACCGCCGATCACCAACATAGGTGAAAACCAAAGAGAAGCCAAGGGCATTCTCCGTAGGCGGTCTTCGCGTAAAACCAAACACATTCTAGTGTATACGCGGACGTTTCCGAATACTATCGGGAAACGAATTACAAGACTACAAGACACAAATACACACAACAAAATATAACATATAAGTGCAAGTGTGAAATGTGACATATGAAGAGAATGCACACATATGCAATGTATGTTAAGTGTGTGTGTGTGCAACTAATCTCTTTAAGGAAAAAATAAGCATTAGAGATATACCTTTGGAGTGCTTGTCACCTTGAGGTCTTGAAATGGCTTGAGCAATAACAACAACACCTAAGCTACCCTTACAAAGAACCCCAACATGTGGTTTGTCCACGAAATGAGCCAATCAACAAATGGGAACCTTACAATCTCCCCATTTGGCTATTTCGTGACAAAACCACCACTCACATTGATTCCTCATAATAAAAAATAGAAACTACGGGACTACAATGATATTCTACATTACAAAGAGATAAGAAAATGCAACGTGAAGTCTTCAACCTCTTGTAGAATAATCAATCCCTGAAAATCAAGTTTCTAACATTTCCAATACAAGTAAGAAGTGAGATGAATCAAGTGAGAGCAAAAACAAGCATTTGCATTTAAGAAATTAGGTACAACATCATGCAATGTATGTATATGCAATGTTCCCCCTCAACGGGTTACTCCCCCTCAATGAATGTTCTCCCCAATATGCACAATTGCTTCTATATTTTGCAACTCCCCTTACCATATCCTACTCCCCCTTTTTGTCATGATATAGGCAAAGGAGTAGTCCCCAACCGGGTCACTCATAGCAATGAGAGATAGTAGCATGCAAGATATTTGCATAATCAATATAAGTCACTTTATGCATCTCAATTAATTGGAGAGAAACAAGGAGATTTATTTTTAAAAAAAATGTGTGAATCAAACATGCTTTGCATACAAGACATATAGCATTCAAGTCCAAAATACAATGGTATTTGGCAAAGCAAATGACAAAGGTTTCTAATAAGAATTCAAACCAATTTCACCAATGTCATGAGTAAAGCAAGGACATAGAAAATATTGATTTCAATTTAAGAACAACTATATCCAACTTTATAAGCGAAACATGGCATGAGCGACTTTGCACCCTATTTGATTTTTCCGGATAAGATATCCATATGATAGTAGCCATATTCAACCAATAAAGAAAAAGAGACATTTGGAATATAAATTCCTTTGAACGGATACAAGATCCTTTATTCATTTTGAGTCTCATAAGCTTTCACACAAGTTTTGTATTTTAAGAATATGCAATCATCAATTCATGCTTTTCATGTGAGCATGTTATATGAATTTCATGCTTTTTCATTTGACATTAGCATGTTATTAAAGAATCATCATGTCATGGAGATAACCATAGGTCATTCAAATCATACTTCCTATATACATCTCCTAGTCCAAAAATGCATGTTTGAACATAAATATGACATGGATTGTAAACAAGCATGGTTCACACTTATTGAATTGAAAACATATATACATATGTGCAACCAAGCTTACTCAAACAATTAAAAGAAGAGGCATAAGTTATTTCGAATTTTTTGCAAGATACAAGAATGCAAAATAGCTCTCTTTGCTTGAGTTCCCCATATGGGGTCAAATACAAATCACATCACTCCACAAGACATATCCCAATAGATCTACTTAGTGTTTTAAATCGAGTAGAATCTAAGGGTTTAGTAAATAGGTCCGCAAGTTGATCATTAGTACCTACATGTTCAAGTACTATGCATTTATTTTCAACAAGCTCTCTAATGAAATGATGGCGGATGTCAATATGCTTAGTTCTAGAATGTTGAACCGGATTCTTGGAAATATTTATGGCACTCATATTATCACAAAAGAGAGTGAGTGTACCTTGGTTGAATCCGTAATCTACTAGCATTTGTTTCATCCATAGGAGTTGTGTGCATCCACTCCCTGCGGCTATGTACTCGGACAAGGAAATTGAGTTTTGCTTCTTGCAAAACCAAGACACCAAGTTGTTTCCTAGGAAAAAGCAACCGCCTGATGTGCTTTTCCTATCATCACAATTTCCTGCCCAATCCGCATCACTAAAGCCTACAAGACTAGCATTAGTGTCAAAAGAGTACTAAATCCCATAGTTGGATGTCCCATTCACATAGCAAATGATTCTCTTTACGGAAGAGAGATGGGACTCCTTGGGATCTGCTTGGTACCTAGTACACACACCCACACTAAAAGAGATATCGGGCCTACTTGCGGTCAAATAAAGCAAGCTACCAATCATGCCACGATATAACGTTTGTTCCACACTTTTACCACTAGCATCCTTGCTTAGCTTCAAAGTGGTACTCATGGGTGTATCACAATGTTTGGCATTTTCAAGACCAAACTACTTCACTAGGTTTTTGGCATATTTGGCTTGGGTTATGAAAATCCCATCATCTAATTGCCTAATTTACAAACCTAGGAAGTAACTAAGCTCACCAACAAGACTCATCTCAAATTCATAAGACATGACATCAACAAATTGTTGGACCTTGGTGTTGTTGGTGGAGCCAAACACTATATCATCAACATAGATTTAAGCTATGAAAAGCTCATCATTGTCTTTCTTGATGAATAGTGTCTTGTCAACACTACCCCTTGTGTAGTTATTGTCAACAATAAATTGAGTGAGGCACTCATACCAAGCCCTCGGTGCTTGTTTCAACCCATATAGAGCCTTCTTGAGGCGATAGACATGGTTGGGGTGGTGTGCATCCACAAACCCCTTAGGTTGTTCAACAAACACTTCCTCTTGCAAGAAGCCATTGAGGAAGGCACTCTTAACGTCCATTTGGTGCAATTTGAACTTGTGCACACAAGAGATGGACAAGAGAAGCCTAATGGACTCTAAATGGGCAACGGGAGCAAATGTCTCCTCAAAGTCGATACCCTCAATTTGAGAGTACCCTTGTGCTACAAGTTTAGCCTTGTTCCGCACTATGTTACCATCCTTATCGGATTTGTTCCTATAAATCCACTTAGTGCCTATCACATTAGTGCTTTTACGCCTAGGAACTAGAGTCCAAACCTCATACCTTTCGAATTGGTTTAGCTCTTCTTGCATGGCAAGAACCCAAAATTCATCATTCAAGGCTTCATCAACCTTTTTGGGTTCAATTTGAAAGGTGTAGCATGTAAAGCTAATGAGATTAGCTATTTGACGCCTAGTCCTAACACCCTCATTCACATCTCCAATAACATCCTCTTTGTTATGGAGTCTTCTAACCCATGGAGCGGGTTCATTAGAGTCCAAGAGAGGGACTCTAGTAATAGGTTGTGTGACTTCATTATTGTTATTGGACGTCCCAACATTGGGAGTCACCACAACCTTCTCCAAAGGAGAGTCATCATCTAAAACTTCCTCCTCCTCATGGTCATTAGACTTGAGCCTTGTATCATCAATAACAACATTCGATGATTCCATGACGGTTCGAGTCTTCAAGTTGAAAACCCTATAGGCTCTACTATTTAAGGCATAGCCAATAAAGATACCCTCATCACTCTTAGCATCAAACTTGCCAAGTTGATCACGGTCATTTAAAATGTAGCATTTGCTTCCAAATGTGTGGAAGTAGCTAACATTTGGCTTTCTACCCTTCCATAACTCATAGGAGGTGTTTTTAGATCCGGGCCTTAGGAAAACACGATTCCCTGTATAGCAAGCTGTATTGACGGCTTCGGCCCATAGGTTCCTAGGGACATTATTGCTAAGCAACATCACACGGGCCATCTCTTGAAGGACCCTATTCTTCCTCTCAACAACTCCATTTTGTTGAGGTGTCCTAGGAGCCGAGAACTCATAGGAGATGCCTAAGCTATTGCAATAGCTTTCAAAAGAGGCATTCTCAAATTCCCTCCCATGGTCACTTCTAATCCGTTTAATGCTTTTAATGTTAGAATTCATTTCATTTTGGATTTTAGTACAAAGCATTTTAAACTTATCAAAAGTTTCGGATTTTTCTCTAAGAAAATATGTCCATGTAAATCTAGAGAAATCATCAACACAAACAAAAATGTATCTCTTTCCACCTAAGCTTTCGGTTTGCATAGGACCCATGAGGTCCATGTGGAGAAGCTCTAGGGGCTCCTTGGTGGAGAGATACTTGCCCTTTTTGTGCATGCTTTTGGTTTGTTTTCCTTGTTGGCAAGGTCCACAAACACCATTGGCTTTCTTCCCAAGCTTAGGGAGGCTTCTCACACAATTGAACTTTCCAAGGGTTCGTAAATCCCTAAAGTTCATGTGGCCAAGTCTTTCATGCCACAACTCAATTTGCTCATCCATGGACACATTGTTTGAGACTATTCTAGCTTCAAGACAATAGCAATTGTCGCTAGATCTCATACCTTTCAACAAGGTTTGTCCATCGGGCTTTAGGATAGAGCAATCATCTTTACAAAATAAGACGGAATATCCTTCATCACTAAGGTGTGATATGCTTATCAAATTGACTTTCAAGCCATCAACAAATAAGACATTGGAAAAGAAGGGTAATCTGGGAATGGAAATGGTTCCTTTCCCTACAACTCTCTTTTTGGATCCATCACCAAAGGTGACACATCCTCCTTCCTCCATAATAAGAGTCTCAAAGAAACTCTTATTTCCCGTCATGTGCCTAGAGCACCCACTATCTAAATACCAAAAATTAGAAGAATTTGCCTTCAAGGCTATTTGAGCAACATGGCAAACATTTTCATTCTTTCTAATCCACCTAGAAACAATATTTGATTTCTTAGTGGTCTTTGGTACATGGGCTCTAGATGTCTTAGGATCATGCACAACAATTTTATCATTCCTAGGAACATGCATCTTGGCTCTATTCTTTCTCTTTTCAATCATGCTTCGTCATCTATACATTTTAATATATCGAAAGCAATTTGGTCTAATATGACCATCAAATCCACAAAAATGACATGTAGGAATGAAATATGGAATCATACATTGTCCTTGTGCACGCATGGGAGCTTATCCATATCTTTGTGGTTGAGTGGGTTCAATCCATCTTCGTTGTTGAACCAGTCTTGCTTGCTTTTTTGCTTGAGATTGCATGATTGGTCTCTTTCCTTTGTGAGCCAATTGTTGAGGAATGTTAACTTGAGGGACCCTAGAGGGTTGAGCTTGAGGTTGCCTTCTTGGCACCATCTTCACTTGTGCATTTGAACATTGTCCTAGTTCTAACTTCTTCCTAGGAGTTTGCACCGATGAAGCTTCTTTGATCCTCGAACTCTTGACAAAAATGGTCTTCTTGAAAGTGGAGGTCTCCTTGCCATCTTCATACCCAAGACCCTTCTTGTCACACGGATTCTTCCCAACACTAAGCAAATGATCAAGTTTTTGAGTGCTAGAGGTCATCCTAGACATAGACTCTTTTACTTCTTCAAGTTCCCTCTTTAGACCTTCTTCATTCCTTCTAAATAAGTCTAAGTCCTTTCTTAGCTCATCTTCTATCTTCTTAGACTTTTCCACTTGTTCACATAAGTGGTCATTATGAGATAAAAGCTCAAGATTTTCTTCTCTAAACATCTTGATCTTTTTCGTGCTCTTGATTGCTAAGTCATTGAACTCGGCATGGTATTTAGCAAGCACCTTTTTCTCCACAAATCCATTTATGGAGTTAGAAGATGAATCACTTTCTTCTTCACTTGAGTCATTTTCCTCTTGACTCATTTCCTCTCTTTCACTAGCACTTTTGCTTTTATGGGAGGAGGCAAAAGCTAGGAGGTTAGCCATGAGCTCTTCATCGCTTGAAGACTCATCTCCCTCGTTAGAGTCATCACTACTACCACTCCATGTGGCGGCCATCACTTTACCCTTCTTCTTGTCATTGTGATTAGCACATTCGGGGGTAAAATGACATATGCTACCACACTCGAAACATCGGACCCCTTTCATTTCGATCCTTTCTTACCTAGGTTCAAACTTCTTGAAAGGACCCTTTTTCTTCAAATCTTGACCTTTTGATCCAAAGCCATTTTTTCTAAACTTCATAACCTTGTTGAACCTTTTTACAAACAAGGCAAGGTCTTCATCCGAGTCAATCTTCTTTGCCTCTTTTTCATCCTTGGAGGCTTTTAAAGCAATTCCTTTTTACTTTTTAGTGGGTTTGGAGATAGGACCTTTCCTAGACTCATAAGCTAGAAGTCTCCCAATCACCTCACTCGGCTTCATATCCATATAACCACTATTTTCTTCTATAGCCATCACCTTTGATTCAAACCTATTGGGGAGAGATCTCATGATTTTCTGCTTGACTCTCCTATCCGAATACGGGACTCCGAGTTGGTGACTTTGATTAACGATATCCATCAATTTGATTTCGAAATCATTGAAGCATTCATCCTCTCCCATCCTAAGTAACTCGAATTGAGTTTGGAGGACTTGAAGCTTGGATTCCTTCACCACCTCGGTTCCTTCATATGCAACTTGCAAGATATCACAAGCCACTTTCGCGATTTGAGTGTTCTGAATAAGCTTATACTGATTCTCATCCATTGCACAAAGGATGGCGTGCATCGCCTTCCTATTCCACTTTGAAGCCTCAAACTCTTGCAGACTCCATTGTGCCTTAGGCTTCAAAACTTCTACTCCTCCACCATCGGGAGTCATCTTGGGTAGATCATATCCGTCTTCCACCGCCATCCACGCACGGTCGTGAATTTGACATATGTAGGATTCCATCTTCCCTTTCCATTGGGAATAGTTCAACCCAGTAAGAAGTGGAGGCCTTGTGCTTGAGGCACCCTCGTTGCCACCACCATTTCCACCGTTTCCACTCATAGTGTTTATGAATGAATGAAATGAATGAAAATGTATGAATGATCAAAAATCACACAAAATGCAAAACACACCAAAGTGAGCAAGGATCACCTAATTATATTTAGGAACCCGCTCTGATACCAAATGAAAGTTCTCACGGTGTGTAAACTATTAATCTAGAGAGGGGTGAATAGATTTTAACTAATTTTACCCAATTTTCGTTTAAGGACAAGATTACGAAAATACCCCTAATAGTCAATAAAGTATAGCAAGTGTAATATTGTGTGGAAATTAAAACAACACTTGATATTTACGTGAAAACCCTCACGGGAAAAACCACGGGCTGTTGAGTGAGCCACACCCGAACCTCGAATCCACTAAATGTGATGAAATTACAACCTAATCCCGGAAGTAATCACACACCTACCTAATTCCGGTATAAGCGAACCTAGTCCGATTGCTTGCGAATTAAGCAACCTAATCCCGGTCACAACACTAGACTTAATTCTCTAAAAAGATATTAACACCCTAAGTGAATATATGAATATTCAAATGCAACATAGAGCAAGGGAAACCCTATATGCTTATCTAAGATGATGAATTTGCAATTAAAAACAATCCTAGATATTAAAGCTAAATGACATGTCAATTAGCTTAGATAATCATAGATTATAGAAACCTAGATATCTATCACAAAAACAACACTCAATCAAATCAACACAACAATCTCTATCTTGAATATTATAATTTAATCTAAGAACAATCAAGTAATAAAAGAGATGTCATAATAAATAAAACACTAATTATATATGATAATAGTGAAAAACTTACCAAAGCAAGAGTGATGATAAAAGACCCATGCAAGCAAGCATCCTAGATATGCTAGAGAATGCTAGATGAACTTTGATGCAAATGGATTTTTGGTTTGAGTGTTTAATGAGCAAACTTGGTTGCTTTCTCTCTTAAAACTCTCTCTTTTGAAAGTAGGGTTCTTGATGATTGAAGAGTCACATTCAGAACAAGAGAAAGTGATGTATTTATAGGCATGAAAAATAGAGCATACGAAAAGACAAGTTTGCCCCTGAAACGCACTGATTGGCGGTTTCAATCAGTAGCCAGGCCGCCGATCATAACCGCCGAATTGGACCCGAGAGGAACAGGGGACCAACGGCGGTTTCATTCGGCGGTTTCGTGACCACCAATGTAACCGCCGAATCAAACCAAGAGATAAAATCAATCACGTATGAACAGCGGTTTCATTTGGCGGTTTCGTGACCGCCGATTCAACCGTCGAATCAAACCGAGAGATGAAATCAATCAGGTCTTGAATGGAGGTTTCGAACGGTGGTTGTGACCGTCGATCGTAACCGTAGAATTGCTCCAGACACTTCTGGAAGCAAACGGCAGTTTCATTCGGCGGCCAGGCCGTCGATCATAACCGCCGATCACCAACATAGGTGAAAACCAAGGAGAAGCCAAGGGCATTCTCCGTAGGCGGTCTTCGAGTAAAACCAAGCACATTCTAGTGCATACACGGACGTTTTCGAATTCTATCGGGAAACGAATTACAAGACTTCAAGGCACAAATACACACAACAAAATATAACATATAAGTGCAAGTGTGAAATGTGACATGTGAAGAGAATGCACACATATGCAATGTATGTTAAGTGTGTGTATGCAACTAATCTCTTCAAAGAAAAAATAAGCACTAGAGATATACCTTTGGAGTGCTTGTCACCTTGAGGTCTTTAAAGGGCTTGAGCAATAACAACAACACCTAAGCTACCCTTACAAAGAACCCTAACATGTGGTTTGTCCACGAAATGAGCCAATCAACAAATGGGAACCTTACAATCTTCTTATTTGATGATGCAATGTGTTAAGAATGATGTTAGTTCACATGCTAGGTTTGTATGATTGATTGATTGATTGAGTTTTAGCCTTTTGATCTTATTTGAACATATTTTGCTAAACTTGATTAAACTTGGAATTGATTCTAGAAAAGACTTGTATGATGTGCTTAATGATGTTTTCTAGGTTTAATTTCATGATCGAAGAACAAAGCATTCTTAAGTGATATATTGTATATTCTTAACTTGTTCTTATTGATTAACATGCATTGATTTTTAGGATCATTTGTGATTGTTTGTTGAAAGCATATCCTAGAATATCTCTAAGCATGTTCATAAAGTTTGATTGATCATCATGCTTTATTTGATTGTGATTTGCATCATTTGCATGACCTAGATCATTGCCTTGTTAAAAGGTTGAAGTCTCCTGATTAAAGTCAGTGAAGCTTTATCTTGAGCAAGAAGACTTGGATAGGAAAGGATTCCGGATAGCCAAGTGAGGAGTCTTAGTTAGGATCAAGAGGATCCGGATAACTAAGTGAAAGACTTAGCTAGAAGTACTGTGATACTCCGGATGGTGTAGCTAGGGAAGCTTGACTAGGATCTTTGGATCTAGATAGCTAAGTAAGGAAATCTTCCTAGAGGCTTGAGAGCCTTGGATAGAAAGTTGCTTCCTAGAGGTGAAGGACTCACCTTGGATTGGAAGTAATGTAGTGATTCACTAGGTCTTGTGAATAGACTAGGAGTTGATTACATTGAGTGTGTATCTCTTTCTTTCATAGTGAATTGCTTTACCGATTGTTGTGGTATCAACCCGTGGATGTTCCATCTTTGAGGTTTTACCACGTTAAAATCCTTGTGTCTATTTTTTGCTTTACTTTTCATTATCTTCCATATCATGTATTGATTGTTTCTCTTGTATATTGATTTTCACATGTATTGAAACATACTATACCATTGATTAAATCATATCAAGTGCACGTTTCATTCTTGTAATCCGCATATTTTTAATATTGGAAGAATTTGGGCCTATACCTATTCACCCCCCCCCCCCCCCCCCCCCCCCCCCCCCCCCCCCCCCCCCCCCCCCCCCCCCCCACTCCCCCCCGAAAAATTTCATGGTTGAAGTTTGCTGGTTTGCCAATAAGGGTTGGTTCGGCATCAGGATTCCTTATGTAGGGATTATCAAGTATCTGGACGTGCAGTGTCCGGATTAGAGTATCTAATCAACCTTAGCCTCCTACTGGGATCGTCTTGCTCTAGCCAGGTTCATTCCATACTTGGTTAAAATTACCTAATCAATATTCTTTGCAAAGCTTATATTGAATCCTACAAGGGGACTATCTTCAGAGATTATTCAAGTTTGGGTTCCCCTATGGCCAGGCGAACAAGCTTGAAGCTTAGTACTAGCAGCATCTCAAGTTTCATTTGGTTTATTAGCAAACGTGACCAGATTCTACCAAGGTGAATTTTAAGCAAGTAAAAACAATATAGTTGCAAAAAATAAAGGCTTTCCATTAATCAAATAGGGTGCCCAACCCCCATTTTCGGGCTACAAAAATGGAATGAATATAAAGAAAAATATAGCGAAGATAAATAAGTCATGCGTCCCCCTTCTCCTCTGCTTCATTCTCCTTGCCGGTTGCATTAGATTCCCCAACAACTCCGGCTCTCGCATCAGCTTAGACTTCCCCAGCTCTTGACATCCCGGCTTCAGTAGGAACTCCTGCTTCATCCAATGATACAACCTCGGTAGGATGCGCAGAATCCTACACTTGATTGTCTTGAGTAGTAGGAAGATCCTGTGCTCCTTTCTCGGTTGTTTCTACCAAGTCAACATCAGGCAAACCAGGTCCCTAATGAGGAGGAGGATCTGAGATGGTGGCAGCTTGAGAGGGACCCCCTGGTCTGGATCAGCATCTGAAAACTGGGCAGCCCTATCCATGATTTGATCCCAGTCCCAATTGAGGGTAGTCTATAGGTCAAAAGGAGGAGGGAAAGCCTTGGCAACCTCGTACGAGGCAGTGAAGTATCCGTCCATGAAAGAGGAGTCCGCCCTAGCCTCCAAGATGTTCATAGAACCCCGTAAAAACCGGTTCTCATCTAGAAGCATGGCCTTCTCCGCCTTCATAGTCTCCCTCTCAGCCCGACGGCGTGTTGACTTGATTGTCTCTGTGTCATAAGCACGCTTCATCCGCTCCAGCTCCACCAAGGCAGCCTACCTACCGATTTCAAATTCAATGGCAAACTAGACCAAAGAGGTCACACTCTCCTCAGCTCGGGCTAGATCATCTCTAGCCTCTTCCAGCTTAGCCTAAAGTGCAAGATTGGCCTCTTTCAAAGCTGTAACCTACTGCCCCATAACCAAAGCAAATTTAAAGCCCTACAAAGAGAAGAAAACAGTAAGTACCTTTTCAAGAATTATACCAAACAAGCTGGGAAGTCAAGGTTCATACCTCAACAAGCAGAGAAGCCCCCTTGGTAACTAGGATGTCAGTGGGCAAGGAAGATATTGACTGCAAGCCTTCCCCAGGACAAGCAGCGATGAACATGGACACAACATCTTCCTGGCTGTAATCTCGTGACCCTGATCCAGAGGGAAGATCAGCAGAATGAGTGGCCACAGTAGCAGCACTTTTCTCTTTTTCCACCCTGGCTGGGCGCCTAATAGATACATTTGGGGGAGGAGGAGGAGGAGGAGGAGGAGGAGGAGAAGCCACTGTAGCAGGCCTGGTAGCAGCAACACTGGAAGCCTGCCTCGGGATTTGGATTGGTGAAACCCGAGCCTTGGCAGCCCGTGCCAACATCTCGCCCAGGGTCGGGCGTGCTGGAATATGAGTGGGAAGAGAGGCAGGAGAGTGTGAAGGTAACCTCGCAGAAGCTAGATGAGGGGTTAATGCAGGCAATCTAGACCCGAACGTAAAGCCGACACTAGAAGGTGGAGAAAGAGCAGAAGAATGGATTGGAAGGGGATCTGGGAATCCAGACCCTGAAGAAGAAGAAGAAGAAGAAGAAGAAGAAGAAGAAAAAGAAAAAGAAGAAGGGGGCAAGAAAGGAGTGGCAGAAACTGCTAAAAAAAGGATCAGCACCACATAAAAAAAGAAGCAAGAAGGACAGAACCACATACCCGGATGAGCGATAGATATCCTAAGATATCAGTCCAGCCTAGCTCCCTCATAAGCATCATTGGAGGGGTACTCCAGATTCGTATACATCCTCTCATGGATCCTTATAAGGACCCCCCCCCTGGACTCCGCTGAATTCCCCCTTGTCATTGGGGAACTCTCCTCTGAATCTACCTTCTCTATATTAAGGAGGTCATCAATGCTGTCAGGAGGGTTTGGAGAAGTTGGGCGAGGGTTTGGTGAAGCTAGATATGGGTCTTATGAAGGTGCAGGAAGGTCTAATGGAGTTGCCATTGTAGAAATATGAAGAAGAAGAAGAAGGAAATTTGAGAGGTCGTTAGTAAAAATAAAAAACAAGAAAGCTAGGGTTGTGCTTTTTGAATTTTGAAATCGGCGTGAGAGAAGGAAGAAAGTTGGATTATTTATAAAGGAAGGTAGGCGGTTACCTGAATAAACAAGGAAACCGGAATTGATGACCGGAAACGTGTAGGAGACGGTTTCAAGAAAATCGTGCCAAAAAATGGTCCATTCAAATAAATGGACCACTCAAGACTCGACACGTGGATTATTCATTTATTATGAGTGTGCTGAAGAAGAATTTACGTGCTGAAGGAGGATTTCCTCCAAAATAGTGGAAACCAGCTAGACAGGATAAGGAAAATCCTTCATGTATCCAGGTATCCTGACTCCAACCCCAACAAGGTACCAGTGTTCAAGTCAGGGGGGACTTCTGTTAACCGCCAAAAATGGCAGGGGATCTAAAAAGAATTTTCCATCAACATTGGGAAATAACTGAACTAGAAAGACACCGTAAAAGAGCATCCCGGCACCTCCATTTAAAATTGGCAGGGTACAACCTCCTACCAGTCCAAATCAGGATCAAAGATTCTTAGACTCAAAGGTGCCAGGAAACAAAGAAGCCAAGTTCCAGGGACTCCACTACTGCAGGATCCTAGTACCCCGCTACCATCCGACATCCCAGTATCCCGGTACCCCGGTGCACTTATACTAAGCTTAATAATCAGGTAGAAAGCGAGATACCTATGTACCTCGTTTTCTCCTAAAGCTGGCCAACCAAGCAGCAAGTATCAGATTAACAGACTACAAAGTATCAAGGTATGACCAGGTACGCCGAAGATCAAACTACATAGAAAGACAATGTGATGACAACATTTTAATAAACAAGAAAGTTGATTTCTTTCTCGCCACTCAAGAGTTCTATTTGAAATACAAGTCAACTCTATCATAATTCCGCCAAATAAGGGATCGCTCGATTCCTAGAAGGAAAGGGACGATCTTCTTGCCAATCGCCACGAAACGTCCCGAAAAACTCTAGGTCACTAGACCGAATTTAGAGAAGTGATGGGCAAGTATTGGGACATATATATACATCGTGTTATCATACAGAAAGGGGATCACAATTCCGAGTCATGAACCCTACTTTATGTTTTCCACTTATCGACATGCACGAGAGCTCCATCGCCATCGCCAACTAAGCCTTTAACCCTATCACCATAGCCATATGGATATCTTCATTTGTATCTTCGTTATATGTTTACTATCAAGAAAGAAGTTATATGTGATTCTATTGCTACGTTAATTTTCATTCACCATTATCATTGTCTTCTATTGGTTTTATTAAGAAGCTAAAGTGATGCAGCAGCCTTGGCATTGGATTACATGGAGGGGTGGGATCGAAAAAAGACCAAGGAAAAAGGGCAAATCATTCCTACTAGTCTGGGTGACAGAGTCGGAATGATGTGAAATTTACATAGTTTAAGTGTTTTGGCGAGCATGCCCATTTTTAGCCAAATTCCATCGTTTAGGCCCTGAAAAGGCCGTTTTTGCCGTTTTAGGAAAGTTTTGTTTTCGCAATAGCTTTTGTTTTCCAAGTCTGAATCGACTTCCGTCAATTCTGGCTTGCTTAGAATCTTTTGTTTTATTTGTTTCCATGTTTATCTCAAATTTGCCGTTTTTGGTAATTTTCGTTATTTAGGGGTTTTAGGCCGTTTCCTTGTTAGACAAGGTTCCGGATTAGGATTAGGGTTTGTTTTCTTTAAATAGACCTATAAACTGTTTTATTTCGGAGTTTTTGGTTTAATAAAATTTCAGAGAATTGATTCTCAAATATCCAATTACACATCCTTCGTGCGCGAAGTCTATCGTATTTGAAGCCTGACAACAATCCTTCGTGCACGAAGTTGATCGTTGCCAGTAGGTTGTTCTAATTGTTTCTTGTAGGTTTTTCTCGTAGAGCTTCCGCTACACCATAAAGGTATCGAACTTCTTGATATCTCTCCGACTGAGATCTATCCCGATTCCAGTCACTAGAGTTGTTAATTGGAAAAATCACCCCAAGTGACAATTTTCGGTTAACACTTATATATACCAACAATTTATTTTTTGAAAAACAAAGTTACACCTTAGATACCGGAATAGTACGTAGAGAAAAATACTTTAAAATTAAAAGAGAAAAAGAGAACGCAAAAGGGGCTTATGATCATCAGATAAGGACAGAAACACCCATGAATTTAGGCAAATCGATAAATGAATTCGATATGTTTGATAAGCATAAAAATGGGTCATTTAACCAATTCATTGAATTGAAATCGAAGAGAACTCCAACAAGGCAACAATATAAACATGTACACACTTATCAGAAACTAACAAAATGAAGCAAAAACTTAGTTCTCTTGCGTGCAAAGTTCAACTTAAACCTTAAAATCTGCTATTATACTCTTTCGTGCTATTTGAATATTCATCACTTGATAATTTTGGTCCCCAAAACTGAGTCAACTTTCCATTGATCTTCTACAACAATTTGCACACTGAGTTTTATTTTTGTTATCAAATCTGTACAAAACTTAAAGCATAAAATAATGGAGGTGGAGTCATGAGAAAGAGAAAGATCCCACCAACATTACTATATATATATATATAATCAACAGATAAAATGCATGGACCTGTGCTAAAGCATAAACAGTGTAAGGACATGAATATGATAAGAGACCATATGCATGTTTTCTGCAACAATTGTCAGCCATGTAATTATTTATTCACATTTTTAAGAGACAAATATAATGAATGTTTTGTATTAAAAAATTTGGTGCGAAACAAAATTGTGATTTGAAATTTAAATTAAAGAAACTTTGGCTCATATTTTAAAACTCAATATATTTTTTTCTCTAATGCTACATATTAAAACTAGGAGTAATGATAAGCTTTCCAAAAAAATTGCTCAAATTCATTCACAAGTGATGTGGCATGCCACATCATTTTAAATGAATTTGGACAAAATTTTTGGGAAACCTAGCATTACTGTAAAACTAAATAGATTGATAAGATATTAAGATGCACAACACTATATGACAGTGAACTAATAAATCCATTGTATTGACATGGCTCAAAGACTTTTAACTGTTGGGTTGTAAAGTCTAAATCAAAATATTGCGCCTCTGAAGTCTGAACAAAATTTTATAAGTATCATGTCTTATTCATGAATGGTGTCCTTTTTTTATTTAGGAGTGACAGGTTTTACCATGTGTTTTAGTATTTAATCCATTGTATTCTTAGGGTTTTAGATAGTAGAATTAGAGAGAGAGAGAGTGGTAAACAACAATTGAGTCTTGGAGTGATCCGTAGATGTAAGCTTACGCTGAATTATATAAAATCTCATCTATCTTTGTTATTCTTTATTTGTTTTTGTGTGTGATTGTTTGATTTCCTTTGGTTTACATATTCTAGAACACTGACAGCAGTAGAATAGTGAGTTTTCTTGAAGCTTTTAATTTTACTTCATGGTATATTGGGCAAATTGCTAGGTTGCGGAAATTAAATAGAATTACTTGGAATTTTTTTATTGCGACGAGCAAAAGGTGAGAAGGATGCTACGATGTGATATGCAAAACCTTATGTGCAGCCATCTCACTTTCATTGGCTCTCCAATCATCAGACAAGATTACCGACACCCATTACAAAAGGAAAAAGCAACCATTGTTTCATGCCTTGGAATAAAACAAAACGCTCTATAAAACAACAAAACTTAATCACAAATTGTTTGCCAAATCATAATCCATCTTAAACGAACCTTTTTATGACTACTGGTAATAATATCTAGGACAGATGTTGTTTCATATAGAATAGTTTCAGAGCTTTTGTCGATTATGATACGTATAGCTCATTCCACTACATAGCCGTCCAAAAAAGATAGATTAGGTAGGGCTAATTAACCTGATAAATTTAGGGTTTTCTTTTTAAGTTGACCTTTAACAGTATCTCTAATTTGCTTTTTTTTGTTGTATAAATCTAGGGTTTTCCTCACATTTTATCATCAACTTGAGCAGCTTTCATAGTTTCTGCACAGTCCTTTACAATCCATAAAATGGATATAAACCTAACCTTAAAGGAGACTATAACTTTGAAACCATGTCAACAGTCCGATAGAAAAACTGTCGAGCTTTCCGGTCTTGACAGGGTATCTCCTGCCATTCTCTACACCATCTTCTTCTATAAGTCTCAGCAGCTGAAAAATGAAGCTGAAAACCACGTGGAGAGAGCCAAGAGATCTCTTCAAAAGGTGTTAATTTCTTGGTACCCGGCCGCCGGGAGGTTTAAATTCAATGAGACTACAGGGAAGCTAGAGATAGATTGCAACGATGAAGGAGTCATATTCACAAGTGCTGTGACTGGTTCAAAACTTGAAGAGCTTGCTTGTTTGCATGAATACAAACCTTGCTATGAAAAGCTGGTTCCTAAGCTACCTCAAGCCAATCATATATCAGAAAATCCTCTCGTTGTTGTGCAGGTTTGGATTTCATTTTCATCATGAAAAAAAAAACCAAAAAAAAAAAATACCCCTAGATTTGAATACTCTTTCTAATTACTTTACCTGAATTATAATTTCTAGATTTAAACTTTGATCAAATTAATATGAACATTAGTCTAGTTATTTGTAAGTCTTGTTGGTCATGAAGGTTTTGGTTAACTCTTACTTTATGAAAGTAATATTGCAGTTTTCTTTTTCAGATTCTACTGCTGCCATAAATAAATAAATTCATAAGAGAAAGTTGCACTTGTGACTTGTGATCGTATAGGTGTAACTGAAGAATTTATCACTTAATTTTCTTTCAGTTGTTTTATCATCTAAGTTAGTGGCAGCATATATCTCTGTTTTTTCATGAATAGTAAAACCCTAACCCTAGCTAGGTACATGCCTTATCTTTCAATCACTTCTCCTATATATGCTAGCAACAGGGTTACATACATCTCGCTTTGCTTGATTGAAGTAAGGTTGCACTAGATAAGATTAAAAAGATTAAAAATGATCAAATAAGTACTGATGGGCTAATAATTGGATCACCATCATTGCTTATATTACACTCCTGAAAAAAAAGATAGATTATCCCACTAAAACATCATAACCATTGATGGTGCTGCAACTTTCATGAATGAATAATTGTTTTATACACCAGGTGAGGACGAAAAGAAAAAAAATAAAAAATCTAGACACGCTTGAAAGGGAGAGACTAGAGGACAGCCACGTAAAGCTCATAATTTTTATTTTTTATTTTTATTATCTTTATCTTTATTTTTATCATTTTTTGTAGCTCGTAATTTAACATAACTTTTTTTTATCCAATTTCTACTAAAAAGGTGAAGCGTTTTCCATCTAATATTACCTTCCAAATTCTTGTTGAAAGCAAAATTAGTTTCAATATGCATAGTAAGGCTAGGTGTAGTAATTTAGTATTTCTTTCAATAAATTTCATTAGTACCGTGAGGACGTGAGGTTTAGAAGCAGAATGTCAAGAGAGGCCTTACACTGAATATGTCTGCAGATTACAATGTTCTCTTGTGGGGGAATTTCAATTGGTTTTGGTGGTAGCCATGCGTTGTTCGATGGCATCGGCGCATTCAACTTTCTGGCATCTTGGGCTCACATATCAAGTGGGAAAGATGACTCTGATCTTACATTGCCAAACCATTCGAGGGATGATCTTTTGCATGCAATTAATTCTCCTAATTCATCAAGACCTTCAACAACTTCATCAATATATGAACAAGAGCACATCACAGCTATCCAAGATCTCTACGGCATACCAATGCAAGCCGTGGCCTCTGATGACCGATGCTGGGAAACCGCACTATCAAGATTTGGCCAGATCGACCCTCAAGGTGGGCTTGTTCTTGTTACACTAAGCATGAAGAAGGAAGCTATAGAGACTTGGAAAAGAGTAGCGATTAAAAAGGGAAAACTCTCTAAGTGCTCTACCTTTGATGTTTTATGCGCACATGTGTGGAAGGTAACATTTTTAATCATAGTTGTATGTATTGGTTCTCGCGTGCATAAATAATTACAACAATCTTTTTAACTTAAATGTAGCCGGACTCTTAGGACCACTATAACTCCACAAGTCTTTGGAGTACAATTTAGTTTTAAAAAAGTGAAAGTTTATTGTCTGATAACGAACTTGGTTTACTAACATTCAAATTTAAATTCAATAATGTCAAGGCGATTTGCTTTTCTTGTAAACAAATTGTAAAAATGGATTGATAATTTTGAGCATATCAATCGAGGAGGGAATTGATTCAGAGGACGAATTCACTTATATATACAAAGACAATTCCGATTTTTTTTTAATTTATTTCATCTTCTAGTATTTATATGTTAGAGTAATTAGCTTAAATACTATATAGTTGATCCATTACTTTACAGTTTAAATTTTTGAATCTTATCATATCTAGTATGATATCAGGTCATATTTGATCTAGCTAATAGTCATCATCAATTTAATTTCAAAATATCTTGATTTTATCCAAGATATTATAATTGGTAATACTTATACTTTTCTTATATTAATGAATTTTGAATTATCAAAACATGTTATAGCATGCATATATAACATCTCTTGGCTCAGCTAAAGACAAAATATAATTTTAATGTTCTTAATTAATCACAATATCACATGTACATGTATAGTCTACTCAAACATCTTATCATAGTGATCGTTGTTGTGGAGATCTTGTACTAACAACTCGACATAGTGTTTATACAGGCAAGAGTTATGGCACTTAAGCTACATTCAAATACCAATATATGTCTACAATTCCCAGTGGATTCCCGGAGCAGGCTCCGACCCCCACTAGGTGAAAACTTCAGCGGCAATGCCTTTGTTCTTGCCTCAGTGTCATGTTTGGTGAAAGATCTACTAGAAGAGCCACTTCATTGCACAATTCAAAGAATTCAATCAGCGAAGAATGTGATCACCAACAAATATATTAAATTATACGCGAAGGCTCTTGAGTCCCCGGATAAGTTTTTCCCTTCTATGCGAGAATTGACAATCATAACGGATTGGTTGAGGTTTCCCTTCCATGCCCTTGATTTTGGATGGGCAAAAGTTTCCAGTGCAGCTCTTTTAGCAACTCCTGTGCCAGAAACAGCTTTTCTGATGTTAAATCTTGAAGAATCTGGAGGATTTCTTGTTCGAATTGGTATCGAAAAACAACATGCGGACGACCTTATCAGCAACTTCAATAACTTAAACTACATATCAATTGGCAGCTCTTCCTCCTCTGATTGATATCATGGTTACGTTCATGGATATATATCCTCTAGTAATTAAGTCTGCACTTTATATATATTTTCTTGTGATGATGGCCTTCCGTTTGATTTCATAAGTTGTTATAAAATGAAATAACTTTAATGGAATTGTGTTTGTGTGTGATGTTGTAATTGTAATTGGTTGATTTTGGGCTTGTTTTCTAGGGATCGATCGAAGTGTGACATATGTTAATGACTATATCAGTGTGTGCAAATGTTTTTTGTGTGAAAATTTGTACTGTCCATGTAAATGTGATATAATATAATTGTTATATATAAACCTTATGACCATGTAAATTTATGTGATTATTGTTGTTTGTAAATCAAAAATAATTCTGGTTCGAATCTGGAAGAAACAGAAAGTAATAAACCAATAAACACCACGTCAGAAAACAGTTTAAAGAAATCGAGGCCCGTGTTTCACATGGTATCCTTAAGACAATTTCACCAGTTAACACCCTATGTATATAGCGATTGTCTCCCAGGATACAACAATTTAACAGTGGCCGTGTAAAGCACAATCCACCCTCAGCAAACTCAAATCAAGTTTAAACTTACCAAGAATTCAGAAAGAGAAGAAATAATATTTTTGCTCTATATTTCGTGATTCTGAGAGAATGAGTCTTTGAAGAGAAGACTAGGGTTTTTATATAAAACCAAATCAAGAGGATTGATATGGAAATACTTGAAAATCACGTTTTTAATGAAAAAGGATATTAATTAAGAATCAATCTTCAAGAGATTTATTCCTAATTAAACACTGATTCTGTTTTCTTATTGATCAAGTATCATAATCCAAAACGGAAATTAATTATTTCCTTATCATTAAAACGTCTGACTTAGAGAAAATGGAAATTTAAAATAGTAGCAAAAGGTCGGTTGTGCACACACGGTCCAATCGGTGTACATAGGACGCGCCCACACACGAGTGGTCCAACCGAAGGTTTGAGGTTCATGATTCACACCCCGCCCCCCTGTGCACGAGAGAAAGCCTCTATGCTTCACACATGTGTTAAGCTACTATTACACATTCACTTATATACTACATATAAATGTTTTCCCTAACCAATATGGGATTCACATTTTTTTCCCTACACAATGGGCTTACTTTGAGATTCAATTTCTCATTCACCCATTTATCATTTTGGGAGTTTGAGTATCCCAATTCGATGCTCTCACGGAGGAGAATTCGAATATACTTTGATCTTCCATTTTCATGAAATCGATCATACTCAAATAACACTCTCAAAAGGCATGTTTATCATAAAAATTTTCCAACAATCCCCCACATGAATGAAATTGACCTAGGAGACACGAGAAATGACTTTTGATAAGTTCAAATGGTCGAAACCTACATAGGATAGGTAGGTGTTAACCTTTGAACCTTCCCTCGTAAAGGTATGTTTACTTTACTAGTTGATAAGTAGATATGATATCTTTGAATTGTTCTATCATTTATGTAAATGATAGCACACCTTACACAAGTATCTTCCAAACCCAACTTGGTTCTCATTGTTATGTTCATTTTGGCCATGAACATGCTACTGGTTCTGTGAGAGTTGCTGGAGAATATAACCCTTCACTATTCTCTTTTAGAATCGGCCCTACATCCCTCTCACATTTATAGGTGATTTCTTAATTAAGAGTAACCCGCATTACTCTACTCGGATTTCCATTGCTTGGAATTCCAACGCATAAGAATCAATAAGACATAGTTTAACCTTTTCCCTACGGGCATCGCTGTTTCATCATAGGAATGGACATGAGGGTAACCCCCATAGTGATCCAACTAGGTCTTACAACTTGGTTGTCTCATTGAACCAAGATATTGGGATCTCAAGTCAACTAGGTTAGGTTTCCATTGTATCGACTTACTATTTCTTGGGCTTTAGTCCCATTCCCCTCGATGATATATCAACTAATTCTTTATATAACCCTTTGGTTAACGGATCCGCAATGTTATATTTTGAACCTTTACGTAGTCAATAGAGATAACTCTAGTTAAGAGTAGTTGTTTAATGGTATTATGTCTTCGACATATATGTCTAGACTTCCCATTATACATGTTGCTTTATGCTCTTCCTATTGCTGATTGACTATCACAGTAGATGCAAATCGCTGGCACAAGCTTTGGCCATCTTGGAATATCCTCTAAGAACTAGCATAGTCATTCGGCCTCCTCACCACATTTATCTAAAGCAATAAACTTAGATTCCATGGTGGATTTGGCTATACATGTCTGTTTGGAGGATTTCTAGGATACAGTTGCGCTTCCTAGTGTGAACACATACCCACTAGTAAATTTTGAATCTTTCATATCAGATATCCATTTTGCATAAGTGTATCCTTCTAGAGCAACAGGATATCTGGTATAATACAGCCCATAATTATTAGTGAATTGTAAGTACATCAGTACTCTTACTATTCCTTTCTAGTGATCGGTTCCTGGATTACTCGTGTATCTACTTAATTTGCTAACTACATTAGCTATATCTGGTCTTGTATAACTTGTTAAGTACATCAGACTTCTTATCCCTCTAGAATATTCTAGTTAAGAGATGCTCTTTCATTTATTCTTGGATAGGTGTAGATTTGTATCTACAGGTGTTCTAGATATTCCATAATCGTTTTTGTTGAATTTTTCAAGAATCATGTCAACATAGTGTGACTGACTTAGAATAAGTCTGTTCGATGCCCTCGAGATTTTCATTCCTAATATTACATCAGTCGGTCCCATACCTTTCATGCCAAACCTTGATTTCAACATATCCTAGGTAGATTTGATCACTTTATCATCACTACCAACAATAAGAATGTCATCAACGTAAAGACACAAAATGACATAGTCATTTCATGTGTCCTTGATATAAACACATTTGTCTCATTCGTTGATTTTTTAAAACCATTTGACATCAGAACATTATCAAATTTCTCATGGCATTATTTTGGTGCTTGCTTCAGACCATATAAAGACTTCACCAATTTACAAACTTTCTTTCGTTGCCCTGGAGTGGAAAAACCCTCAGGTTGTTTCATATAAATCTCTTCATCTAGATCTCCATTTAAGAAAGATGTTTTCACATCCATTTGATATACTTCAAGATTTCATAATGTGGTGATTGCAAGTATCATCCTAATGAAGGTTATTCTAGTCACAAGAGAATACGTATCAAAGTAATATAGGCCTTCTCGTTGATTGTAACCTTTAATTACAAGTCTAGCCTTATACTTATCAATTGATCCATCCGCTTTCATTTTGCTCTTGAAAATCCATTTTGGATCCTAGTGGTTTACATCCCGGTGGAAGATCCACTAATTCCCAAGTATGATTTTGTAGAATGGAATCAATTTCACTATTAATAGCCTCTTTCCATAATAGTCCTTCTGAAGAGCTCACCGCTTCTTTGAAAGCTTAAGGTTCACCTTCTAACAAATAGCTCAAAAAATTGATCTGGACCAAAAGATGTTTCTGTCCTAGCTCTTTTGCTATATCTAGGTTCATCCTCAATTTCATTTACTTGTTCTTGGTCCTTACGTAGGGAAAAATCCGTGCACGCAGCGGAAGCAAGACTAAAATAGAGTTTAGTATAGTTTAAATTTTTTCCATAATTTGAACCTTATCCCTCTAATTAATTAAACATATATATATATATACTAAAACGTAGAATACCTTTTGTCGCGTGATCCGATTGACTTTGCGTCGATGGTAATCCGTAAGATCTTCCAATCCTATCACGAACGTGAATCACCTAGGAGCGTTGTCTCCCTTTCTTTGAATTGCGTACCTAAGGATGGAAAACAAAATCTCTCCTCCTGATCGTTAGTCACAATAAAATCCAAGAAAACTAGAAAGTATGTTCCGGTCACTTTTGAATTTAACAACCGTTAAGATTGAAACTCGCATGAACCTAATTCGAAGTTGTGCACAAAGCTTTTTGATATTCAAGCTTACAAGTGCACTATCGAAATTAGAACTCCCTTTCTCTATTTCTCTCTTGGCCGAATTAAACACTTGTCTAGAGTATGAATTATTTTTCTAAGCAAAAGAAATAATTCACTCAAGCTAGGAGAAGAAGAAGAAGGTGGCCAAATGCTATCCTATCAAATACATAGGGTGGCCGAAATCTTCATGTAGTGTTATTAGGGTTGGCCGAATTCTCTTGTGTTAGGATTTAGGGTTGGCCGAATTCTCTCCCAAAGAGGATTTGTGCTTTACCCTAATTCCTATCAACCTTAGAATCCTAACCCTAATACAACTCATAAGTGCTTAATCATATTATGACTTATTAAAATACTTCCTTATTTGATTAGATAAATAAACCTTATTATTTATCTTCTTACCAAATAAGTCTTTTATCTTTAATATACTACTACCAATAGTATAACTCTAGGAAACATATTTCCTTATCAGAAAAAGATTTTGATTCTCAATTAAATGATTAACTAATAAATTAATTAATTTTCATTTAATCAACCAATAAAATAAAATAATATTTTAGACTATTATTCTAGTCTTGCCGCCCACACCATATACATGGGCCTAATATTATTTTCTTATTTTATTTAATCCATTAGACTTTAATCAAAAAGCCCACATGTAAACCAGACCCATTCTTACTAAGAGAAACAAGCCCACATGCCTTTCATTAATATATTAATATAATTTATCAGCCCATTAAATAAATAATGTGCAAATTATATTCTTAATATATTAAATACAATTCTAGATGGACCCATAAATTGGTCCGGTAGAATATATCAAGTGATCCATACAAGTCCGTGTGGATTGGGGATCTTGGCGGGCTATCTAAATTTAAGCTTCAATAGACATAACCTAATCACAATCAACAAATGATTCACTTAGGTCCGATCTATTAATTTTAACTCATTCCACTAAAGAGCTAAAATTGAACTCTTAAATAAAGATAGAATAAGTAAATATTTCTCATTCGTACCCTAGACAATCTTATTAGAAATGGTGTATCCTCGTGAAGAATATCAGTAATCGCCAAGAGCTCATAGACCGCCTATAGCTTTCCAAGTTACCATATTTACTCATATGACCACATTTTTAACTTGGATATTTTGATTTGTCCAAAAGCCATGTTTCAATAGACTCTATCGAAAACTTAACGTTAAGATTCAATATCCAATACCTCAAAAACATCCATATGATGATATTCTACTCTCATTTAATAAATGGAGTCACGATATCCATATCTATAAATGAGGTCCTCTATCGATTAACAAATTAATACCACCAAACTATCGAGGATAGACTATGCTATATAATCGTACTCATTGATAACTCAAATGATAACACTTGCAACCATAAGTCCATCATTTATCTCAGGATTAAGATAGACTCTCCGATTATCCTGATAATGAAAAAACTTTTATCTATTGACGGTTCTAGATAAAGTATTTCATTGTGATCATATTCAATGCACCCAGTGCACTAGATTCTTTTACTCGAAGACCCTTCGATGATTTCAGACTCATCATATCTCATTTGATCCCACTCAAATGCTAGCAAAAGAATTCTACAACTTTAACAAGATAAAGGTGCCCAACCTTTAACTTAAGTTGTGAACATTATTCAAGACTAACTAAAGAATTGTGTCTACCTCATACATATCCAGATGTACGAACAATTCTTCTTTTCTCATAGTCTTTTGACTTTATGATTATTTACTTTGACAATTATAATATTAAACTATAAATACTATAAGATTTGTTAAACCAAAAATCACTTTATTAATATAAAAATATTGTCAATTACAATATTACACTCTTGCTATTGAGCATAATCCTAACACCTTACTACTTTCAACTTGTGTTCGTTTTGACGAACTTGCTTCATCATTGGATTTATACGGAAATACATGTTCAAAGAACGATGCATTTCTAGATTCTATTATCATGTTTTTTGTGTATATCTGGGATGTCATACTTATACAACAAAATTCGATAAGCACTACTGTTATTTGCATATCCAATGAAGATGCAATCAACAGTTTTAAGACCTATTTTCACCTTCTTAAGTGTAGGTACAACCACTACAATATTAAAAGTAGGAATATGATTTAAGTTAATTAGTCTATGCAAGATATCATAATTAACGTGTCCTAGTCTACCATGCCATAAATTGGAAGACTCAAGCAAATAAACTAAAGCATTATCGTTATTGATATTTCTTTTAACAACAGATACATTAAGCTTTAAAAGCTCTTTAGTTACATATCCCTTTCTTACATAAAGTCCTTGCTTAGTCACTGTAACCTTATTTGATTCAAATGCCATCTTGAACCCACACTGATTCAGTAATGAACTAGATACCAAATTCTTACGGATTTCAGGCACATAGAGCACATTTTTAATCTCATGTCTCTTCTAGATATCATCTTGAGAATCACTTGATCATGTCCCTCTATGTTAGATGTGGTTGAGTTACCCATATATAGCTTCTCTCAATTCCCTACTACTTCAAAAGTACTGAACATTGTTTTGTCATAGCATATGTGTCGATTGGCTTCAGTGTCTAACCATCATTCCCTCGAGTTTGACCCGACCAAATTTGCCTCTATCACTAATGTAAAAAGGTTGATTTTTGAGACATCTTTAGAAATCCCAGCAACCATGTTTGCCTCATGGTTTTTCTTCTTCTTCTTCTTTGGCAACTTGCACTCAGAATATTTGTGACCCAGCTTGTCACAGTTGAAGCACTTCTCTTGAAACTTTGGCTTCTTAGAGACTCCTCCCTTTGGACCCAACTTGGACCCTTTCCCAGACTTGTTCTTCTTAGATTTGGAACTTTGTCCAAGCTCCATAACATTAGTCTTGGCTTCAGGTTGACTAGCATCTTTCTTCTCAGACTTCTTATGATCTTCTTCAATTCGAAGCTTGGCGATGATATCCTCGATCTTTATCTCCTTTCGCTTGTGTTTGAGATAGTTCTTGAAATCCTTCCATGTAGGGGGTAGCTTCTCAATGATAGCAGCTACCTAGAAGGTTTCACTCACGGTCATCCCTTTGGAATGAATCTCATGCAGAATCACCTAAAGCTTTTGGACTTGACTGATAACTGTCTTGGAATCCACAATCTTGTAATCAAGAAACCGGCCTAAAACAAACTTTTTGGATCCATCATCCTCATTCTTGTATTTCCAGTCTAATGATTCCCACAGTTCCTTGGCTATTTTCTTGGAAGAGTATACGATATATAACGAGTCTGACACCCCTTTCAGTATGTAGTTTCGGCACAGAAAATCCGAATGGTTCCATGTATCAATAGCATTCCATACCTGAACATCTCGCTCTTCACCACTATTAGGTTTAAGAGCATCTTCGGTCAAAAACCAAGCTAGGTTCAGCATGGTCAAATAGAACAACATCTTCTGTTGCCACCACTTAAAATTCGGTCCACTGAACTTATCAGGCTTCTCCATGTGATTCATCGATAACGAAACCAAATTCATATATGGATTTGCCATTGTTACATTCCCTTGACTCACATACTGGCTCATCACATGATTTGGCATGTTTCTCACGAATGAGCCGATGGCCGGAGTTGTTGTTGCCATACTAGGCAACATAATAGGCACTTTACCCACAAGCGAAGAATTAACAGCTGAATTGTCTAATCCCACACTTGGATTAGCATTCGAAGTTTCTAGTGGAACACTTGAGTTCACGTTTGAATTATCCGTCATAATATCTAAAACAAAACACAATTGTTTTAGAATCACAATAATATCATAAAATATATATGCAGCACCGATATTAATTACTTGATATCTAACTAGTGGATCAATAATTGATTTCACAAATCACAATCAGTGTTTGGTATCACAGAACCGATTACTAAGTTGAAATCACACTTGATTTCCAAACTAATGTCTGTTAAACATACCCGATTTTCCAAAATTAAAATCAAAGATTTATTTGAAATCAGTATCTTTAAACAAACCCAATTTCCATGGTATTTAATAAATCGATATAGTGATGTTTGATACACACCGTGTAAATCAAGTTCGTCATAACCTGAAGCAATACCAGAAACTAGAAAGTTTGAAGAAAAAAAAATTGTCTTAAGATTGCTGTTTGTAAATCAAAAACAATTCTGGTTCGAATCTAGAAGAAACAGAAAGTAATAAACCAATAAACACCACGTCAGAAAATAGTTTAAAGAAATCGAGTCATGAGTTTCACACGGTGTCCTTAAGACAATTTCGCCGGGTAACACCGTACGTGTATGGTGATTGTCTCCCAGGATACAAGGATTTAACAGTGGCCATGCAAAGCACAACCCACTCTCAACGAACTCAAATTGAGTTTAAACTTACCAAGAATTCAGAAAGAGAATAAAGAATATTAATTTTTGCTCTATATTTCGTGATTCTGAAAGAATGAGTCTTTGAAGAGAAGACTAGGGTTTTTATATAAAACCGAATCATGAGGATTGATATGGAAATACTTGATAATCACGTTTTTAATGAAAAAGGATATTAACTAAGAATCAATCTTCAAGAGATTTAGAGGTTAATTAGTTGTGCACTCACAGTCCAATCGGTGTTGACATTCGTGTACGTAGGACACTCCCACATGAGTCGTCCAACCGAAGGTTCAAGGTGTGTGATTTGCACAATGGGCTAACTTTGAGATTCAATTTCTCATTCACTCATTTATCATTTTGGAAGTTTAAGTATACCAATTTGATGCTCTCACGGAGGAGAATTCGAATATACTTCAATCTTCCATTTTCATGAAATCGATCATACTTAAATAACACTCTCATAAGGCTTGTTTATCACAAAATTTTCCAACAATTATATATATGTTTACATGACTACTGTTATGGGTAGAAAAAGCTAAAGACTATCTATAAAAATTAAAATTCCGTAAAGGATTTAATTCATTGCCACAAATGATGTGGTGTAAAATTACATTTATATATATATATAGTCTTTCTATTGGCAGTTTGTCCTGATAATAAATATATCAGGACGAAGAATGTGGACCATAGATTGTGGAGAAGTTTTAACAAGTGCATACACTTTGAGTCAAAGTATGTAAATCTAGTGGTCCATATTCTTCGTCTTGATATATTTATTGTCATAACGAACTGATAATAGAAAATCTGTATATATATATAAAGTTATAAATAGGTTAATTTGTAGATAAAGAAGGAAATTAGCAACGGTAAAATAATAAAAAAGAAAAAAAAAAGAATTTAACAAGTTACTTAACAAAGAAAGGAAAGAAAGCTAGAATCTTGTCACTAATGGGTGAGTGATTCTCACGCTAATGCCCCTCCTGAAGTTCGGGTGTAGTCGAATCACATGGATTGGATTGGAAGAATACAAAATTAAACTTAATTAAACTAAAAGAAAAAAAAATAGATAATTGAAAGAGAGCTTCTCCTTATAATCTAAAAATTATCTATTTAGAGAGCTTTTCCTTATAATCCATAAATTATCTATTTACACTCCAATTTAATTTTTTTTTATTAATAACAATTTTAACCTAAATTAAAATTACTAAAAGAGATTAAAAAAAAAAAATTCTAAAGACACTCCAAACTAATTAGATTATTAAAAAAAGAAATTATCTCTCCTAAATCATTAGATTAAATATTACGTATTAAACTCTCTCTCCTAAATATGTTATTACGATATTAAACACTCTCTTCTAATTAATCTCTCTCCATTTTTCAAAATATATATATATATCCTATCTCCATACTTTCTCAATTAATAGTTAAAGAAAAAAAAAGATTTATGAATATTTTGGTTTCTTACTAACAGTAACACACACACACACACACACACACACATATATATATATATTAAAAAGTACATACATGAAAATATATATAAAACGTGTCTAAATAAACCTAGAGGGGGGTGAATAGGTTTTAACCAAATTAATCGCCAACTATTTCGGTTAATCAATATTGATTGCAAACACCCCTAATCTCTAACACAAATCATCATGTAAAAAGCGCGGAAATAATCTAAATGACACAATGATTTGTTTTATGTGAGAAAACCCCAAAAGGGTAAAAAACTCACGGGCATAATTGTCAATCGAACCCTCAAATCCACTACTTACGAATACGATTACAATCTAGGTTGACCGCATCACACCTATATGATTACTATTCCGTCTTTGCTACCCGCATGCCTTTAATAGTGATTCTAGGCTCTTTTAAAAAAAAAATAGTGATTCTAGGCTCTTACTTGTAAACTATCAAAGGTAAATATAAGACTTAACTCTTAAAGAGAAGAGATAAACAAACTAAGTGAATATGAGCAATATTCAAGGTGCATAAATGTAAGGTCAAACATTTAAGCTTACCTAGGCATGGATGAACATGTCAAAGACATTCCTAGATATCATGTGGCTATATGACATGCATACAACTTAGCTATATGTGTAAATAAAACCCTATATGCAATAGCTATCACAAACAAACCACAAAACACAATAAAAAAGCATTCTTAAAACAAGTCAAGTCAGAAATATGTTATCTTGTAAAGCAAGAACATGTCATGAAAAGATGAAGATGATGTTCCAACTACAAGTCATGTGAGCAATAAAGAAAACCCGTGAGAAATCATACCTAGAACATACTAGATGGTGTATGAATCATCACTACAAGAAATTTGGCCTTTCGCAATGCGCAAAATGCGTTGTGAAAGGTTTTCGCAACGCACGCCTGTGCGTTGTTGATACACATGTTGCCAAAAGTCTAAAGACTTTTCACAACACGCAATGTGCGTTGTCTTAGAACAACGACAACGTACTAAATGCGTTGTGAAAGAGACGTACGTTGTCATAGACATTTAATGCAACACGCAATAGATGTTGCGTTAAATGTTTAACGCAACATGCATTATATATTGTCTTAGAACAACGACAACATACTAAGTGTGTTGCAGAAGAGACGTACATTGTTGTAGTCATTTATCACAACGAATATTGTACATTGCCTTAGGCCACGGAAAAAATAAATAAATAAACATAAATGATCCCCCATTGGGCTCCCTTTACTAGGCCATAACACCATCAGGCCTTCGACCATATAGGACCAATGTTTACTAAATCTCACCATTATTATTTGCTTGGGTTGGGAGTTGAACCTTAGACAATGAAGACCTTGAGGAGTGACTTTACCATTTGGCTGAAAGCTTAACTTTGTTAAATAATGCATAACTATTTATATATATTATATATATGCTACTGATCTGCTTATTATTTTTTTTTTTTTTGGAATTAATATTTTATTAAAATAATATTAATTTTTATTACTTGGTAATGTAAACTCATTATAGTAATATTTGTAATTATTTCATATGATAGAGACATAGATATTAAAAAAAAAAAAAATAGTGTAGCATTTAATTAAAGTATTTTTTTTATTTGAAATTAAATACAATCTGGTTAGAGTCTATTGAAACTTGATAATAACGAACGTTGCAAACTCAGGACTCAATATGAAATTCCCACTACATAAGAGAGGTCTCCCCAATATTTTACGAATTGATAGTCAAAATTGAGGCTCAAATCCTTATCACAAAATAGAAGGGGATGGGTCTAACCACTTTGCTTATGGTTGTTGTGTATTTTTAATATTTATGAACACGTTCATGATGTTTGGGTTTCTAAACATCAGTTTTTTTGTTTCAGAACGCACAAGTCAACAATTGCTAAAAAATCTCTTACGACAACGTACATATAATATGTGTGTAATGAAACATTAGTATTTTCCATAATGCACAATCCAATAATTGCTAAAAGGGCTTTTATGGCAACGTGTATGACATGTATGTTGTTAAATATTAGCCTTTCACAACGTGCATGACATTTACAGCAATGTGCATGACTTGTTTGTTGCTAAAATATTAGTCTTTCGCAACGCGCAAAACAGGTGTGTTGTTAAATATTAGCCTTTCGCAACGCGCACGACATCTACGGCAACGTGCATGACTTGTGTGTTGCTAAAATATTAGTCGATCATTCGCAACACGCAAACTAGTAGTTGTTAAAAACTCTCCTGCAACAACGTGCATGGTATGTGTATTGTGAACTATTAGACTTTTTGCAACGCGCAAGATATGTGTGTTGCTAAATATCAGCCTTTAGCAACGCGTAAACCAATAATTGCTAAAGAATCTCTTACAACAACGTGCATACTATGTGTATTGCAAAATATTAGACGTTTTCGCAACACGCATGACATGTGCTTTGCAAAATATTAGATTTTTTCGCAATGCACAAATAACCAGTTGCTAAATAGGCTCATATGGCAATGTTCTATATGTGTGTGTTGCCAAACATAAGGTTTTAACAACATGACAAACTTAATGAAATAACAATGACAACGTGCATCTGTTGTGCGTTGCCATATGTGCTCAATTATTGGCAATAATCACATGTACGTTGCCATAAGTAGTTTCAACAACACACATTTTTTACGCGGTGCGATAAATGACTTTTGGCAACTTTACCTACGCGTTGCGATAGATGACTTTTAGCAACGTACACAGCCTGCGTGTTGTTTTTTGAATGTTGCTAAAAGTGAAATTTCTTGTGGTGCATGAAAGGATGATGGGTGATTGTGTTTTGGATGGTAAAAATCTTGCTTACTTATCTTGCAAGTCACTCTCTAGCTTTTAAGAAACACAATATGAGCTCTAGGTTATCTATGAGGAGAAAGCAACATATTTATAGAAGCCCCAAATTGAAGTGAGGTCGTTTTGACAATTGGAAAACCAAAGGTCGCTACGACCGCTGTGCATACTGCGGCATGGACAGGGTGTCCTAGCCGCAGTACGCCAAGCGAATAAGCGTTGAACTTTTACGCGATGGGGACCGCTCCGTAGGCAGAGTGCACCCACCGTGGTATGCATGATGAGCGTCGTTTGTACTAAACAAAATACATTTTAAATGTGTTCGTTTTGAAAACCAATTTCACCACTAGAAAATCCATTTAGATGGAAAATTAGTAAAGTGGTAGGTAGGATTCGTTCCACATGGAATTAGAGTAATTAGTTGAATAAATTAACAATTCCTAAATGCAATAAAGTAAATCATAAGAAATGGATGGTTGTATGGTTTGTCAAGCCATCAAACATACATGTAAAATTAAACTAATAAAACTAATAAAACTAATAAAATATGATAGAATGCTCAACAAATCTAGATAAGATATATGGAATAAACAATTAAGAGAATTGCTAAGGAATTAATGGGATCGCACGTGGATTATGGGTAATGCTTCTCAAGCTACATGAGTGAACCAATCTCACAAATGTTAACCAATTGTATTCTTAAATGTGTTTAGACCATCACTATGAACCCTAAACAACTTCCCACCGCAATGCCTAACCGATTAAGGAGAAGGGGTCACGGCGGGATCAGTTTGTTACAATTAAAGGTTTATATAATCGCGATTGATATACCCTCCAACAATTTATCCTACTCACTATGTTCTCAATCCATCAAGAGTGTCAATCCAATCAAGATTATATAACAAATTATCCAATCAACTAGTGGGTATACATGTCAATTATATAATGCATAGAATCTAGTTATAAAATGAATAGAACACAAATAGAGATTAAAATATATTAAAGCTTAAGCAAAACCCAATCCAAATGTTCTCACATCAAAACTCTAGAAAGGGGATTTAGTTACACATATTACAATCAAAGGGAAGGAAAGTAAAAGATTAGGAAATCACCCTTGGGCCTCCTTTTGTAAGCTTGATCCTTTCCTTGCCTTTAATGCTCCTTGTGTAAAGAGTGGATGATAAGGATGTGTCTAGATAGGTGGAGTCAAATGGGAAGTGGCTAAGGAGATATGTGGAGAAGATGGGAAGAAATGAATGATTGGGGGAAGGTAATCTAGATTAAATGTTGAGTTTAGGAAGGAGAAGAAATGATGGGATTAGGAATGGTAGAAGAAAGGAGGTTTATTGGTTGTTAAGAGTTGTCTAAAAACGGAAAATAGTGATGTATTTATAGGGTTTTCAAATTAGTTCACGGATGGCTAATTACCAAAACACCCCTTGACCATGGTAAATTACCGTTTAGTCCTCAATAGGGGTGTATCTTGTAATTTTTCCTCACCAATCACCTTTGAACAGATTGAATGTCACTGCTTGCTTCAATGGCAACACTTGGGTGACCCAAATGACCACATCTTCTGGAGCCAAAATCAACTCCCTGTCACCATGGCGACATCGAATGAGAAAACCTAACATTGATTTTCGCGGTGTTGTCACAGTTTGGGAAGTGGCGACATAAGGGCGTGAAGGGGACTTGGAGATTCCGAATGATTAGAGGTCTGGAAAAGGGATGACTAGGCTACTGTTAGGTTCACCGTTCGGTCGGCGATGGGTCGGGTTAAGGGAAGCTTCAAGCGGTGGCGCTTAGGGTTTTAGGGACGCCATGGTTGCTGCACGCGTGAGGAAGAAAAAGAAGGTTGAAGACAAGGGGTGCATTTAGTAGTTAACAGGGGTGCTCGCAGACTTGCTCTTCTTTACCTTATATGGGGTGCATTTAAAAGCAGGCTGGGGCACGTTTGGAGGCCCAAGCTTGCCTAAAAACACACCGCATCACTTATTGCTGACGTGGGCTGCTTTATGTCTTTGGGGTGCGCTTAGCAGAGAACATGGGTGCATTTGGGCTGCACGGGAGTTTAGACGACCAAAGGATTGGGCCATATCTTGGGCCTGTCTGATTTGGGCCACACCTATTTGCTCCTCTCATTGCAATGCACCGTTTTACTAAATAAGGTGGCAGGCGCTCATGGTCAATTGCAATTCAGCCCCTGTCATCTTCTAAAATCATAATATTTCCAATTCTTCCTTCAATAATTGCAGTATTGCCCCTACTTCAACAATATTACTCCAATGCCCCTAAACTTTATAAATTCCTGAAAACACTTAATTTCCATTGTTAAAACACGGGATATGGCCCGAGAATTACACAAAAAGAGGAGGACATGAGGGCTAAAATTGTACTAATTTTGGTTCGATCAATGCACGGCATAAAGACACCACTAATTGCACCTGATGTGAACCGTGGTCCAGGCAATTGCACCAGGAGCGGTACACACTGCAGTAAGAGAAAAACTTCTCTTTTTCGAAACACCAAGTCACACTTAGACTATATGCAAGTTGTGTAAGTGTGAGATGAATGAATGACATGCATAAGAGTCAAACAAGAAACACACAAGGATATTCAAAACATGTAAATGTATGAGATGTGTGTGTGTGCAATCTAAATCTCTTCAATTAAGAGTCAAGACAAGTAAGCTACCTTCCTTGAAGCTCTTGATGTCCACAATGAGGTCCATTGGCAGAGGAGAGTTTCTTCAATCCTAAGCTACCCTTACATATTTGAACTCCATTGTGATTTTGTCAACGAAATAAGTCAATCAAAAAGAGGCATTTACAATACAAATACCTTGTTTTTTTTATAAAAAAAATAGATATATGAAAACTTGACTTGTTGCAACTAAATTCGATTAAACTCATAATTTCTAAGACTAATGAAAGAGTTAAAATTTTCTAGGCAATCACATACCTACAAAAGTAACAAAAAGCATTTTCATATTTCGATTTTTTTTTTTTTGAAAAACATGATACCTGTTTTTTGAGTTTTTTTTTTTTTTTAATTTATATACGGTTCCTAAAAATCAAGCTTATTCGTAAGTTTTTTTTTTTTTTTCTTAACTGTTATTCTTGCTTGAGAAAGAATGGAGATAGAAAATTGGGAGCCGATATTGACACCCATAAATATTGAAACAAATAATTCACGGTGTGTACAATATTAATCTAGAGGGGGGGGTGAATAGATTTTAACCCTTATTACCAAATTTTCGCGTTTAGTCAAATTACGAAAATAACCCCAATCAAGTCAAAACAATAATCAAGTGTAAAGGAGCGGAAATATAAATGAAACTTAATTTTTACGTGGAAACCCTCAACAGGAAAAAACCACGCCGGTAAGTGCGTCACACTCGAACCTTGAATCCACTAATTGTGATAACGTTTACGATCTAATCCCGATTTACGATCTAATCCCGATCAATAACCCGTTACCACTACCGACATGCCTGTAAAAGTGGACCTAATTCAATTGCTTGTGGCCTAAGCAACCTTAGCCATCAAGTCTTAATTCTCAATGATGAGATAATAAAGCCTATGTGAATATGTATGAATATTCAAAGAGCAAATAAAGCTAGGGAACCTTAGATACTTATCTAGGATGATAAAATGACAATTAATACAATCCTAGATATCAATAGCTAAATGACATGTCATAAAGCTTAGCTAAACATAGATTAAGCAATCCTATGAAGCTATCAAAATACAACACTCAATCATGTCAACACAACAATCTCTATTTTGTATCTAGAATATATTCTAAGAATATACTCTAAGAATATACAAATAATATAAGAGATGTCAATGATAAATAAAACACTAATTATGTAAGATAATAGTGAAGAACTTACCAAAGAGTGTGTGTTGACCAAAACCCATGCAAGCAAGCATCCTAACTATGCTAGAAAATGCTAGATGATATTTAGATGCATATGATAATGGTTTTTGAGTGTTAAAAATGAGTTCTTGATTTGATTTTCTCTTAAATGTCTCTCTTTGAAATTTATGGTTCTTAGAGTCAAAGAACATGATTCAGAAAATGAGAAAATGTGATATTTATAGACATCAAGAACAGGGCATGTGAAAAGACAAGTTTGCCTTTGAAAATGCACGATCGGTGGTTTCATTCGACGGCCAGACCGCAAATAACAACCATCGAATTGAACCCGAGAAGAACAGGGGAACAACGGCAGTCTCATTCAGCGGTTACCAAACCGTCGATTCAACCGCAGAATCAAACCCGAGAGATTAAATCGACCAGGTATGATCGGCGGTTTCGAACGGCTGTCATGGCTGCCGATCATAACAGCAGAAATGCTCCAGAACCTTCTGGACACAAACAACGGTTTCATTCAGCAGTCATGGCCGTCGATCAAACTGCCGATTCACCAAAAGTGGTGAATCCAAAGGAGAAGCCAAGGGCATTCTCCGTAGGTGGTCTTCACCCTAAACTAAGCACATATTCATGCAAGCGTGGACGTTTCCGAACATATTCAGGAAACGAATTACAAGACACAAAAACACACAACAAGATATAACAATCAAAGTGCAAGTGTGAAATGTGACATGTGAAGAGAATGCACACAAATGCAAGTATTCTAAGTGTGTGTGTGCAATCTAAATCTCTTCAAAAAAAACTAAGCACTAGAGATATACTTTTGAAGTGTTTGTCACCTTGAAGTCTTGAAAGGGCCTTTGAGCTTGATCCTTAATCACCTAAACTACCCTTACAATTCAAACCCCAACATGTGGTTTGTCCACGAAATAAGCCAATCAATGAATGGGAATCCTTACAAATATGATAAGCACACCCATATTTTAATAAAAAATTTAATTACAAAAATATCCCAATAGGAATTTACCAACAAGGACATATTAGTTTAAATAAACAAATTACTATTTACAACCATTAATTACACCCATATCTTCAACTATATCACTTTATTATAACTAGAATAAAGTATGAGAGAGAAGGGTAGAGACAGACGTTGTGGAGACCATGCTGATATGAGGGACTTTAGGGAGAGCGTTTTTTCTATTTTCGTGGATAATCTCAATCCGATAGTCGACCAAGGTAGTCTTTGGGGGATCTTCAAGTCGTTTGGAGCTGTGAGAGATATCTTTCTGTCCTCCAAATCCAGTCATCGTAGGAGCTGTTATGCATTTGTGCACTTCGCATTGATGGCAGAAGCTTCCAAAGTGGCCAATTTGACAAATGGTATGCATATTTATTGTTGGTCAATCATCTCTAAGATGGCATCCTTTGGATGAAGCCACAGGAGGATGGGGAAGCTGAGTGGGAAGGCACCATTGGGTCAAGAAGCCACAATCAGAAGAGGTGTTCTAGATAATGGTTCTGGAGGTGCCCATGGCAGAAGGTCTTATGCAGAAGTATTGAAAGAAGATCGGAGAATGCATCATGTGGGTAACCAAGCACCTTTGCAGAAGTTAGTTTCGATGAAGTGGGAAGGTGAAACAAATTAACGGTGTGTTCTAAATATAATCTAGAGGGGGTGAATAGATTTTAAACGTTATTACCCAATTTTCGCATGTATGACAATTTTATGAAAATGCCTATAACTAGTCAAAAAGACAAACAAGTGTAATATGTGAACAACACTTGATATTTACGTGGAAACCCTCACGGTAAAAACCACGGGCTAATAAGTGTGCCACACTCGAACCTCGAATCCACTAAATGTGTTAAGATTACAACCTAATCCCGGTATATAATCATACACCTACCTAATCCCGGTATAAATGAACCTAGTCCAATTGCTTGCGATTTAAGCAACCTAATCCCGGTCACAATACAAGACTTAGTTCTCTAAGAAGAGATAATACAACCTAAGTGAATATATGAAATATTCAAAATGCAATAAGAGCTAGGTAACCATATATGCTTATCTAGGATAAAAACATGTCAATTAACACAATCCTAAATATCAATAGCTAAATGACATGTCATAAAGCTTAGCTAATCATAGATTAAACAACCTAGATATAGCTATCAAAATAAAACACTCAATCATGTCAACACAACAATCTCTATTTTATATTTAGAATATATTCTAAGAACATACAAATAATATAAGAGATGTCAATGATAAATAAAACACTAATTATATATGATAATAGTGAAGAACTTACCAAAGAATGTGTGTTGACCAAAACCTATGCAAGCAAGCATCCTAACTATGCTAGAAAATGCTAGATGATATTTTGATGCATATGAGAATGGTTTTTTAGTGTTAAAAATGTGTTCTTGATTTGATTTTCTCTCAAATGTCTCTCTTTGAAGTTTAGGGTTCTTAAAGTTAAAGAACATTTTTCAGGGAATGAGAAACTGTGATATTTATAGACATCAAGAACAGAGCATGTGAAAAAATAAGTTTGCCCTTGAAAATGCACGATTGGCGGTTTCAATTGGCGACAAGGCCGCCGTTCACAACAACCGAATTGAGCCCGAGAAGAACAGAGCATCAACGGCGGTTTCATTCGGTGGTTTCGAAACCATTGATTAAACGGTAGAAATAAACCAGAGATAAAAATCAATCAGGTATGAAACAGCGGTTTCGTTCGGCAGCCAGGCTGCCAATCAAACCGTCGATTCACCAAAAAAGGTGAAACTAAAGGAGAAGCCAAGGGCATTCTCCGTAGGCGATCTTCGTGCTAAACCAGGCACACATTTGTGCAAGCGAGTATCCTTTGGTCATACATTGGGGACAAATCTATCCTTTGGTCATTCGAGTCATCGGAAGCCTGCAATGAGTTCATTAATAGCAGATTCTTATGAGATGATTGCTTCTCATCCATGGCTAGGTGGTTGAAAACGGTGACACCACAAGCTAAGCTTGTTTGGGTTAATTGCATAGGTGTTCCTCTCAACTGCTAATGTGATTCCTTTTTTAATAAATTAGGTTGGGTCTTAGGTGAGCCTCTATTGATCGATTTTGATACAAGCCAGGACATAAGGTTTGATAGAGGTAGATTGCTGATATTAGTTCCGTTTGGCCACCTTTATCTGTCGAAAGTAAAAATTGAAAAGGGAGGAGCTCCTTCATAGTGACGGTGGTAGAGGACACTGCTCCTACGGATTTCTTATGGCTGGTAGCTTTTCTCGGGCTGAGGAAGGTAGGCTTTCAAGTCAACTCCTCAACTAGAATGGAAAGGGAAAGCTCTGTTTTTGGGTCGAAGGAAAAAGGATGTGAAGGCCTTGATTTGAGTAAAGTCAGAAAGGAAAATAACATGCTTCGTGAATGGGCCATAAGTATTCAAATTTCAAAAGATAAGCATGCTGGTGGATAGTCTAAGGAGCTGAGTAAACACAGTTTTAGGGTTGCCACAGTTGGGTTTACCTGTGGAGAAACCAACCTATCCAATTCTATCAGACTTTCTGTCACTTTCCCTCATAAGCTAACCAAGTCCAAAGGGAAGTGTGTTTCTAAGAGGAAAGCTAAAGTGAGGCCAGGCTCCTTTGTTGACCGATATTTTAAGCTAGTTTTGGACAAAAAAAAAAAAAGAATGGTCGTTCAGGACAAGGAGAGTGATTCTGAATCAAGCAGGGCCCTCTCGAAAAATGGCTTAGTGATGCAGGTGGTCGTTGACGCCCAATCGAAAAGGTAATTTCTATTCTAATCACCTCGCAAATGCAACAAGTCAGAGGACTAGTATAGCAAGTAAGCAAGGGTCGTTCCCACAGAGAGATGGAATCCGTTAACTGTATCTAGCTCTAGAGTTTATGAAAGCAATGTAAATGGATGTGATGTGTGTGCGTGTGGAGATGCAAACTAACTAACTAAAGGTAAAAATGTAGCTGGGTGTCTTGGCTATCTAATTAGTCTACTCCTAATTACGTTATTCTACTCCTAAAGGCAAGACACCCTAGCTACGAAAATAAAGGTGGCTGGGAGATAAGCAAGATATGAAACACATATGGGAAATCGGTTCACCAAACACAATATGCAATTTATGTCGATTGTTTAACATGTGAATCCAATTAATTTAGTAAAGGGTTCGTTCTCTTGTTTAGAAAATTATCAAATCATGTCATCACTTTCCAAGTTGGAAGAGTGATTGTGTCTAGGTTTAGACCCATTAAGCATAAGAACATATAAACCAAAGCTATCATGGCATAGTTATGCACAACAAGCTAATTCCATTCTATAGAGCTAATAGCTAAGCTCGTACCCGGAATGGTAATCCAAGCACGAACCTAACTCTCAATCACTCTAATCATTCCAAACACAGCATGTTAAGTCTTTTACCAACATGCATACATAGATGAGATATTTGATTAGAGTTACTCCTACATCATTAGTTAATCTACTCCTAATCTCATCCATACATACATATTAATATCTAACTCTTCATGCTCATGAATATCATAAGAAGAGATTAATAGTGATAGCAATAGAATAGAACAATAATATAATCAAATCAAATGAACAATACATAAATATATTAGCATAAGTGTTGGTTACAAATAATCCCATATGAAGTTACACATCAATAGATTACAAAGAGATGAGAAGTAAAGAAATCACCCTTGAAGACAAGCCTCCAAAAGCTCTTTCTATCTAATGAACTCATATGGCTTGACACACAAGCCCTCCTATCTCTACATATCTAGTCCTCCATGGAAGGCTTTTCATGGAGGAAAATCCCCCATGGAAGCTTGGAGTTGCTCTCTCTCTTTTGTTGTGTTCAATCCAAGAAGGGGTTTCTTAGAGCAAGGGGTTGTAGTGTACCCTTAAAAGAGAAGCTAAAGAGGTGTATATATAGTTAGGCAAGCTTTGGGCATGAATGGGGTGTGATAAGACCAAAATACCCCTGTAAAATATCTTCATTTTAAAGCTGGCGAGGGCCTGGCGAGTTCAATCCGCGGGTTCTTTCTAGCAGCACGAACTAGCCAAAGTCTTGGTGAGCTTGGACGATGGGAATATTCTAGCCAACCAGAAGGTCCAAGCTAGTGGGAAGCTTCTGCGGGTTTGGCCTGCAAGAAATGTCTAGCCAACCAGAAGGTGATGAACTAGTGGGAGGCCTAGCGACTTCATTCCAGCAGGCTCTTTCCAGCGGCATGAGCTAGCCAGAATTCATCACGGGTTCTGATCTTCTACCCCGCGGGTTCATTCTAGCTTACCAGAAAGTCTTCAACTAGCTGGTCTTCTCTATGGCTTCATGCTCCCCTATCCCGCGGGTTCATTCTAGCGGTACGAACCCACGGTGGTCTTCTTCACACATAATTGCCTTGTTTTGCCCACAATCGGTACAAACACCTACTATGTGGGATATTTACCTGCACATAGCTAAAACATATATTAAATACATAAAAGTGCTCAAAAGCGAATATAAAATATAGGAAAAGGGAGCGCTAAATCAGAACATTTGTAGCACGATCACTTAGATAGGGGCAGTTTTTAAATAGTCATAAGTGTAAGGGAGAAACTTCTATTCAGCGTTATAGATTACCAAAAGCGGTTGATGAACTAGTAGGTAGTAATGGGCCAGGCGATGGGCCTATTGTGCACTTACCAGAGCCCAGTAATGAGGTTCAAGTGATATCTAGTGAAGGTATTGGGTTGGTCAATTTTGAAGATTGAAATCCATTTATCTTCTGACAACCCGGAGGATAACCAAAATGCAACGCCTCTGCATGATTTGGCTTCAGAGAGTGGTGTGGTGCTTCTACCAGAGAGGTCACTCAATGGAGACAATTCCCCGGAAAATGACTCTTCAGAAGAGGAGATGGTACCTACAAATGGAAGAAGAAACATGTCTCATTTTCGAGACACAACATGGTTACGAGGAGGTCCAAATTCAAGGATAATGCTGCTCAATGTGGTTCGTGTAGAGAGATGTCGGAATCAGATAGAGTTGTTGCGAGATGGAATTTAGATGAATAGGTTGCTAAGGTGGTTGAAGAGGGAATTGCTAAAGGTGCAGATCTTCATGGCAAAAATAATACACAGGGCAAGAATATTTTATGGAGTCTTTAAGATGAGGGTGACGAAAGTTATCAAAATCGGCATAACACTCAATTTTGAATTCAATGGTAATACGGAGGAACTGATAAAATAAATATCTAGACGTGAATTGGAGGATGGTGAGAAGTTTCAGAATCTTAACAAGAGTCAGCTTCCTTTCTTGTGTGTGTTTTCAGGCTGTCTTTATTTTTTTATGTTAGCTTTAACTTGGAACATTAGAGGTTTGGGTAAAGGGGAGAAGAAAAGGGCTATGAGGAGTCTGGTTTCGTCTCAAAAGCCTTTGATTTTATTCATTCAAGAATCCAAGCTGCGTTCATTCGATTGTAGAGTGGTTCGATCTTTGGGTGGTTCGTGGCTTACTAAGGGTGTTGGAGTTGAGGTGGTCGGATCCGCTGGAGGGCTGATTTCTATATGGAATGAGAACTGTAAGGATTCCCATATCTTGATTGGCTTATTTCGTGGACAAACCACATATTGGGGATTGAATGTAAGGGTAGCTTAGGTGATTCATGATCAAGCTCAATGACCCTCTCAAGTCCTCAAGGTTGACAAGCACTCTAAAGGTATATCTCTAGTGCTTAGTTTTCATTGAAGAGATTTAGATTGCACACACACACTTAGCATACTTGCATTTGTGTGCATACTCTTCACATGTCACATTTCACACTTGCACTTTGATGTTATATTTTGTTGTGTGTTTTTGTGTCGTGTAATTAGTTTCATGAATATGTTCGGAAATGTCCGCACTTGCACAAATGTGTGCCTGGTTTAGCGCGAAGACCGCCTACGAAGAATGCCTTTGGCTTCTCCTTTGGTTTCACCTTTTTTGGTGAATCGGTGGTTTGATCGGCGGCCTGGCCGCTAAACGAAACTGCCGTTTCATACCTGATTGATTTTTATCTCGGGTTTGTTTATGCGGTTTAATCGGCGGTTTCGAAACCGCCGAATAAAACCACCATTGATGCTCTGTTCTTCTCGGGCTCAATTCGGCGGTTATGAACGGTGGCTTGGCCGGGCCGTCGATTGAAACCGTCGATCGTGCGTTTTCAAAGGCAAACTTGTCTTTTCACATACTCTGTTCTTGATAACTATAAATATCACACTTTCTCATTCTCTGAATTAAGTTCTTTAACTCTAAGAACCCTAAACTTCAAAGAGAGACACTTGAGAGAAAATCAAATCAAAAACTCATTTTATCACTCAAAAACCATTCTCATATGCATCAAAATATCATCTAGCATTTTCTAGCATAGTTAGGATGCTTGCTTGCATAGGTTTTGCTCAACACACTTCCATTGGTATGTTCTTCACTATTATCATATATAATTAGTGTTTTATTTATCAAGGCATCTCTTTATTTACTTATATGTTCTTAGTTCATATGTTATTATACAAGATAAAGATTGTGTGTTGTTTTGATTGAGTGGTGTATTTTTGATAGCTATATCTAGGTTGTTTAATCTATGATTAGCTAAGCTTTATGACATATCATTTAGCTATTGATATTTAGGATTGTGTTAATTGACATATTTTTATCCTAGATAAGCATATAGGGTTACCTAGCTCTTATTGCATTTTGAATATTTCAAATATTCACTTAGGTTGTATTATCTCTTCTTAGAGAACTAAGTCTTGTGTTGTGACCGGGATTAGGTTGCTTAAATTGCAAGCAATTGGACTAGGTCCACTTATACCAGGATTAGGTAGGTGTGTGATTATATACTGGGATTAGGTTGTAATCTTAACACATTTAGTGGATTCGAGGTTCGAGTGTGGCGCACTTATTAGCTCGTGGTTTTTCCCGTGAGGGTTTCCACGTAAATATCAAGTGTTATTTACATTCCGCACCATATTACACTTGTTTGTCTTTTTGACTAGTTTGGGGTATTTTCATAAAATTGACATACATGCGAAAATTGGGTAATAATGATTAAAATCTATTCACCCCCCCCCCCCTAGATATATTTAGAACACACCGTTAATTTGTTTCAAGAACTTATTTGAGGTTCAATATTGCATTTTCAATAACCAATGCATCATAGTGGTGAGTGTCCTTGCTAATATTAATAGAGAGGTGGCTTTTTCTAACGTTTACGCTCCCAATTTGGAAAGCGAAAAGCTGAAGCTATGGGATTTCATCCTCACTTCTCAGGCTGCTCTTCCGAGCCCTTGGTGTATCAATGGAGATTTTAACTCTATTCTTCACCCCTCAGAGAGAAAAGGCGGCACTTGCAATATGGGCAACATTAGAAATTTCACTTTCTTCATCCTAAAGGCTAAGGTGGTGGATTTACCGATGCAGGGGTTGTCTTTTACATGGTCCAATAATAGGGAACAAGAGTCGTGGGCAAGATTATATCATTTTTTGATTTCTCCACTCATCCTCTCATGGTACCCTACGCTTTTACAAAAGGGCCTCCATAGAGGCATCTCAGATCATAATGCGATGGCAATTGGGGAACCTTTAATCGATTAGGGTCTGAAAGTTCTAATTAATGCACGTTGTGTATAAACTATCTAGAGGGGGGTGAATAGATTTCTAACCCTTATTACCAAATTTTCGCGATTAGACAATTTATGAAAATACCCCTAACTAGTCACAATAATATAACAAGTGTAATATGGTGCGGAATGTAAATAACACTTGATATTTACATGAAAACCCTCACGGGAAAAACCACAGGCTGTTATCTACGCCACACACGAACCTCGAATCTACTAATTGAAATGATTACAACCTAATCCTGGTTTAATGATCTAATCCCGATCAATAATCATCACAACTACCTAATCCCGGTATAAGTGGACCTAGTCCAATTGCTTACGAATTAAGTAACCTAATCCCGGTCACAACACAAGACTTAATTCTCTAAGAAGAGATAATACAACCTAAGTGAATATATGAAATATCCAAAAATGCAATTAGAGCTAGGTAACCCTATATGTTTATCTAGAATGATGTTTTTGCAATTAATTCAATCCTAAATATTAAAAGCTAGATGACATGTCAAATAGCTTAGCTAAACATAGATTATAAAAACCTAGATAGCTATCAAAATACAACACTCAATCATGTTAACACAACAATCTCTATTTTGTATCTAGAATATATTCTAAGAACATATAAATAATATAAGAGATGTCAATGATAAATAAAAACACTAATTATATATGATAATAGTGAAGAACTTACCAAAGAATGTGTGTTGACCAAAACCCATGCAAGCAAGCATCCTAACTATGCTAGAAAATGCTAGATGATATTTTGATGCATATGAGAATGGTTTTTTAGTGTTAAAAATGTGTTCTTTATTTGATATTCTCTCAAATGTCTCTCTTTGAAGTTTAGGGTTCTTAAAGTTAAAGAACATAAATTCAGAAAATGAGAAAGTGTGATATTTATAGACATCAAGAACAAGGCATGTGAAAAGACAAGTTTGCCCCTGAAACGCACCAATCAGCGGCCAGGCCACCGATTACAACCGCCGAATTGAGCCCGAAAAGAACAGGGCATCATCGGTGGTTTCATTCGGCGGTTATGAAACTGCCAAACCAACCACATATTCAAACACGAGAGATTAAATCAATCAGGTATGATCGGCGGTTTCGAACGGCAGTCGTGGCCGCCAATCATAACCACAGAATTGCTCCAGAAACCTCTGGACACAAACGGCGGTTTCATTCGGCGGCCAGGCCGCCGATCATAACCGCCGTTTCACCAAATGAGGTGAAACCAAAGGAGAAGCCAAGGGCATTCTCCGTAGGCGGACTTCACGCAAAACCAAGCACATACTAGTGCATGCGCAGACGTTTCCGAGCAATATCAGGAAACGAATTACAAGACACATAAGCACACACAAAATACAAAAAACAAAGTGCAAGTGTGAAATGTGACATGTGAAAAGTATGCACACAAATGCAAGTATGCTAAGTGAGTGTGTGCAATCTAAATCTCTTGAAAGAAAAAACTAAGCACTAGAGATTATACCTTTGGCGTGCTTGTCCCTTGAGGTCTTGAAATGGCCTTTGAGCTTGATTCTCAAACTCCTAAACTACCCTTACACAATAAACCCCAACATGTGGTTTGACCACGAAATAAGCCAATCAAAGAATGGGAATCCTTACAATCTCCCCCTTTGGCTATTTCATGACAAAACCACCACTCACATTGATCCTCACAAACATAATTGAATCTACGGGATAACAAAGATATTCTACATTACAAAGAGATATAAGAATAAAAAAAAACTTCAAGTTTTCAATCTCTTGTAGAACTATCAACCCTTCAAAACAAAAGATTGTACTTTCCAAAGCAAGAGTATGTGAGATGATCAAGTGAGAAAGAAAAAAAAAACAAGCATTTGCATTTAAGAATTTAAGCACAACATCATGCAATGTATGTGTATGCAATGCTCCCCCTCAACGGGTTACTCCCCCTCAATGAATATTCTCCCCAACATGCACAATTGCCACTACAAATTTGCAACTCCCCTTACCACAATCTACTCCCCCTTTTTGTCATGATATAGGCAAAGGAGTAGTCCCCAACCGGGTCACTCTTAGCAAAGAGAGATAGTAGCATGCAAGATATTTGCATAATAATATAAGACACTTTATGCATCCCAATTAATTGAAGAGAAACAAGGAGATTTATTTAAAGAAAATGTGTGAATCAAACATGCTTTGCATACAAGATATGTAGCATTCAAGTCCAAAATACAATGGTATTTGGCAAAGCAAATGACAAAGGTTTCAAATAAGAATTCAAACCAATTTCACCATTGTCATGAGAAAAGCAAAGATATAGATATTTCATTGATTTCAATTTAAAAACAACTATATCCAACTTTATAAGTGAAACATGGCATGAGCAACTTTGCACCCTATTTATGATGGTAGCCATGTTCAACTAATAAAGAAAGAGAGACATTTGAAATTTAAATTCTTTTGAACGGATACAAGATCCTTTATTCATTTTGAGTCTCATAAGCTTTTTCACACAAGTTTTGCATTTTAAGAATATGTAATCATCAATTCATGCTTTTTCATTTGAGCATGTTATATGAATTTCATGCTTTTTCATTTTACATTAGCATGTTATAAGAGAATCATCATGTCATGGAGATAACTATAGGCCATTCAAATCATACTTCCTATATAGATCTCCTAGTTCAAAAATGCATGTTTGAACATAAATATGACATGGATTGTAAACAAGCATGGTTCACACTTATTGAATTGAAAACATATATACATATGTGCAACCAAGCTTACTCAGGCAATTAAAAAGGAAGCATAAGATATTTCAAATTTTTACAAGTGACAAGTATGCAAAATAGCTCTCTTTCCTTGAGTTCCCCATATGGGGTCAATCACCATCCTTCATCAAAGAAGGTTATGAGGTCCTATGGACCTACTAAGTCCATTGGACTTAGTTGAACCTATTAGAGACAAGTTTGTCTCGTAGCAAGCGGGTTCATCTTTTCTAATCCACTTAGGTGAAACAATTTTCTTCCTAGTGGTCAAAGGTTCTAGAGATCTAGATGTCATAGGATCATGTAAATGAATTTCTTCCTTCCTATGAGCATGCATTCTAGCTCTAGCCTTCTTCTTCTCAATCATGCTTTTAACTCTACACATTTTAATGTAATGAAAGCACTTTGGTCTAATATGACCATCAATACCACAAAAATGACATGTAAGGATAAAGTTAGGAATCATACCATGTCCTTGTGCATGCATAGGAGCCTTCCCATGTCTTTGTGGTTGTCTTGGTAGTTGGATAGGATCTCTCCTTCTTTGTTGTTGACCAAGACTTGATTGCTTCCTCGGTTTAGCTTGCATGATTGGTCTCTTCCCTTGATGGATTTGAGGTTGAGGGAAGTTAGTATGAGGAACTTTTTGAGCTTGGGGTTGTCTTCTTGAAGCTACCTTCACTTGTGCACTATGAGAGCATTTACCTAGATCAATCTTCTTCCTAAGAGTTTGAACCGGTGAAGTCTCTTTCTTGCCTAAGCTCTTGACAAACATGGTCTTGTGGAGGTCTCCTTACTATCTTCAAAGCCAAGACCTCTCTTGTCATAGGGGCTTTTTCCAATACTCAACAAGTGGTTGAGTTTTTCCGTACTAGAGTCCATCTTAGCCATAAACTCTCTAGCATTTTTAAGCTCCCTTTTCAATCATTCTTCATTCCTCTGAGACAAAGCTAGCTCATCTTTTAGCTTGTCTTCAATCTTCTTGGATCTTTCCACTTGTTCACTTAAGTGGTCAATATGAGCCAAAAGGTCTAGATTCTCTTCTCTCAATCTTCGCTTCTTTTCCTTGGTCTTCATTTCTAAGTTTTTAAACTCAGCGAGGAATTCATCTAGAACTTTTTTCTCCATATATCCATGTGTAGAGTTAGATGAAGAGTCATCTTCACTAGAGTCAATTTCTTCTTGACTCTCATTCTCTTCTTCATTGTAGGAGATCGGAAAGGCAAAATAATTATTCTCACAATCATTCAAGTTCGAGGGACTTTCTTTAACTATTTTCACTTTGTTGTCCCGTTTGTGAGAGCTAGCAAGCGCCAAAAATTTGGCCACAACCTCTTTATCACTTGAAGTGACGGCCATTTCCCTTCCTATTTTACCATTCTCCAAGTTTGCACATTCCTTGGAAATATGCCCGAATCCTCCACATTCGTAGCATTGAATCTTCTCTCTTGAAGACATCTCATTGTTTGGCTTGACATTCTTGATGGTGGACTTCTTCTTCTTGAAGTCATCCTCCTTTGAGCCATAACCACTCTTTTGTAGATTCAAGAACTTCTTGAATCCCTTGGCAATAAGTGCCATGTCTTCATTTGAGTCATCCTCCTCCTCTTCCACCTTGGAAGTTTTCAAGGCTAGATTCTTTTTCTTTGTAAGAGGTGAGGTGGTAGCCTTTCTTGATTCATAGGCTAGAAGTCTTCCAATGACTTCACTCGGCTTCATTTCCTTATAGGTGTCATTTTCTTCTACAGCTGTCACTTTAGGTTCGAACCTCTCGGGAAGTGATCGCATGATCTTTTGCTTTATTAAACTATCCGAGTAAGGATCACCAAGTTGGTGACTTTGGTTCACAATATCCATTAGCCTCACTTGGAAGTCATTGAATTGCTCATGCTCTTCCATCCTAATGGTCTCAAACCGAGTTTGGAGGACTTGGAGCTTAGAGTCCTTAACTACCTCAGTTCCTTCATGTGCAACTTCTAGGATGTCCCATGCCTTTTTGGCAATCCTAGTAATTTGGATCAGTTTGTACTGATTTTCACTTACTGCACATCGGATGGCATGTATAGCTTTGTTGTTCCATATGGAGTCAACAAACTCTTGAGGACTCCACTATGCCTTAGGCTTGAGAACCTCTTCTCCTCCATCCAACGGAGTCATCATAGGTGGAGCATATCCATCTTCAACCGCCATCCATGCCCTATCATGGATTTGGCTTAAGTATGCTTCCATCTTCCCCTTCCATGAGGAGTAATTATCGCCGGTGAGCAACGGTGGCCTCACGCTCGACGCTCCCTCTTTGCTTATCCCAAAATCACTCATAGTGTTTGGATTAATGCAAATGAGATGAATGCAAAATGTATGAAGAAATCAAACAATCACACAAAATGCAAAACACACCAATAATGAGCAAGGATCACCTAAGTATATCTAGGAACCCGCTCTGATACCAATTGAAAGTTCTAATTAATGCACGATGTGTATAAAACTATCTAGAAGGGGGGTGAATAGATTTTTAACCCTTATTACCAAATTTTCATGATTAGTCAATTTACGAAAATACCCCTAACTAGTCACAATAATATAACAAGTGTAATATAGTGCGGAATGTAAATAACACTTGATATTTACGTGGAAACCCTCACGGGAAAAACCACGGGCTGTTATGTGTGCCACACACGAACCTCGAATCCACTAATTGAAATGATTACAACATAATCCCGGTTTAATGATCTAATCCCGATCAATAATCATCATAACTACCTAATCCCGGTATAAGTGGACCTAGTAAAAATTGATTCCAAATTAAGTAACCTAATCCTGATCACAACACAAGACTTAATTCTCTAAGAAGAGATAATACAACCTAAGTGAATATATGAAATATCCAAAAATGCAATTAGAGCTAGGTAACCCTATATGCTTATCTAGGATGATGTTTTTGCAATTAATTCAATCGTAGATATTAAAAGCTAGATGACATGTCAAATAGCTTAGCTAAACATAGATTATAAAAACCTAGATAGCTATCAAAATACAACACTCAATCATGTCAACACAACAATCTCTATTTTGTATCTAGAATATATTCTAAGAACATACAAATAATATAAGAGATGTCAATGATAAATAAAAACACTAATTATATACGATAATAGTGAAGAACTTACCAAAGAACGTGTGTTGACCAAAACCCCTGCAAGCAAGCATCCCAACTATGTTAGAAAATGCTAGATTATATTTTGATGTATATGAGAATGGTTTTTAAGTGTTAAAAATGTGTTCTTTATTTGATTTTCTCTCAAATGTCTCTCTTTGAAGTTTAGGGTTCTTAGAGTTAAAGAACATAGATTCAGAAAATGAGAAAGTGTGATATTTATAGACATCAAGAACAGGGCATGTGAAAAGACAAGTTTGCCCCTGCAACGCACCGATCGGTGGTTTCAATCGGCGGCCAGGCCACCGATTACAACCGTCGAATTGAGCCCGAAAAGAACAAGGCATCATCGGCGGTTTCATTTGGCGGTTACGAAACCGCTGAACCAACCACAGATTCAAACCCGAGAGATTAAATCAATCAGGTATGATCGGCGGTTTCGAACGGCGGTCGTGGCTACCGATCATAACTGCAGAATTGCTCTAGAAACCTCTGGACACAAACGGTGGTTTCATTCGGCGGTCAGGCCGCCGATCATAACTGCCGTTGCCGTTTTACCAAAAGAGGTGAAACCAAAGGAGAAGCTAAGGGCATTCTCTGTAGGCGGACTTTGCCCAAAACCAAGCACATACTAGTGCATGCGCGGACGTTTCCAAGCAATATCGGGAAACGAATTACAAGGCACATAAGCACACACAAAATACAAAAAACAAAGTGCAAGTGTGAAATGTGACATGTGAAGAGTATGCACACAAATGCAAGTATGCTAAATGAGTGTGTGCAATCTAAATCTCTTCAAAGAAAAAACTAAGCACTAGAGATTATACCTTTGGCATGCTTGTCCCTTGAGGTCTTGAAAGGGCCTTTGAGCTTGATTCTCAAACTCCTAAACTACCTTTATACAATAAACCCCAACATGTGGTTTGTCCACGAAATAAGTCAATCAAAAAATGGGAATCCTTACAGGGTCCATGTCCCTTTCGTTTTTACAACTCATGGTTAGAAGACAAGGATATGATGGAGTATGCCTTGAAAAGTTGGAAAGGCTATCGAGTGAGGGGTTCCAAAGGCTCACTATTTTCTCTAAAGTCAAGGCTACGAAGGACAATTTATAAAGTTGGTATCGACCCAAGAAATCTTCGGATCACTCCCTCAAAGGTTGAAATTCCCTTAAGCAATAGTGTATTATATACCTAGACGGGGGGTGAATAGGTATAGGCTCAAATCTCTTCCAACTTCAAAATATGCGGATTACAAGAATGAAATGTACTATTTAAATGATATAGTGATTGTATAGTATGAGTTGATATATGTGAAAATCAATATACAAGAGATACACTCAATACATGATATGGAAGATAATGAAAAGTAAAGTGAAACTTGACACAATAGTTTTTACGTGGTAAAACCTCAAAGAGGAAACATCCACGGGTTGATACCACAACCACCGGCAAAGCAATTCACTATGAAAGAAAGAGATACACACTCAATGCAATCAACTCCTAGTCTATCCACAAGACCTAGTGAATCACTTCCCTACTCCCTATCCAAGATGAGTCATTCACCTTTAGGAAGCAACTTCCTATCCAAGGCTCTCAAGCCTCTAGGAAGATTTCCTTGCTTAGCTATCTAGATCACAAAGATCCTAGTCAAACTTCCCTAGCTCAACCATCCGGAGTATCACACTCCTAGCTAAGACTTTTGCTTAGCTATCCAGATCCTCTTGATCCTAACTAAGACTTCTTGCTTGGCTATCCAGAATCCTTTCCTAGCCAAGTCTTCTTGCTCAAGATAAAGCTTCACTCACTTTAATCAAGAGACTTCAACCTTTTCACAAGGCAATGATTTAGGTGATGCAAATGATGCAAATCACAATCAAATAAAGCAAGATGATCAAACAAGCTTTATGAACATGCTTAGAGATATTCTAGGATATGCTATCAACAACCATTCACAAATGTACCTAGAAATCAATGCATGTAAATCAATAAGAACAAGTCAAGAATATTCAATATATCACACAAAAATTCTTTTTTCTTAGATCATGAAATTAAACCTAGAAATTATCAAGAGATACATCATACAAGATATTTCTAGAATCAATTTCAAGTTTAATCAAGTTTAGCAAAATATGTTCAAATAAGATCACAAGGCTAAAACTCAATCGATCAATCAATCATACAAACCTAGAATGTGAACTAACATCATTCTTAACACATTTCATCTATCAAATAAGAAGATTAAATGAGATGATCAAAAATGAAAGTAAGAAGAAAATGTTTCACATACAAGTATGAACCTCGGACTGAAATCTGCTCACAGCGAAGAATCATGAAGTCACTTGGCTCTAAAAATGCTTGGGGTTTGTAGCTCTCATCAAGACCAACATTTTTGGCTTTTGAATCAAGTGATTCGGAGTTAAGATGAGAAAGTTATGATTGAAACAAGACACCAAAAATTCATGAAGAAATTCTGCACATTCTTTCTTTTTCAATTTTCTTCAAGTTATGTTTGGAGGGAAGGAAAATGAAAATGATTTTTAAAAGAGAGAGAGAGGGAAAATGAAGCACCCAATTAAAGTGTGCCACGTCACCTCCACGTGTGGACCGTGTGTGGCACACGTGGGTAGAGAAGCTGCCTGGCCATGTGGCACATGTGACCCACACGTGGACACCAAGCTTGGCCGTTGGCCATGCTTGCTCCTCTCGCGCACCGCTCGCGTTCTTCGGCTGTATTCGGGCCTCTGAACTCTGATTTTGAATCCATTTTCAGATTAAGAATTGTGACTCCCTCACGCACAACGATGACTACAAAACTTTGACAAAAGGTTGAGAATTCATCTTGGAAAACGACGACGAAGACAACTCAATGAATGAGAACGCAAAGTAGCGTAGCTACATCATTTGGACTCGAAACCTAAAGAATGAGTAACTAAAATGACTGGGACTCAATAAGGAATCAAAAGAGAATATATTCAAGTCCAAAAAACAAGAAACACAAACAAATAAACACAATGTCACACAAGCATGCTATATCCAAGCGATTGTCATAAACCATGCAAATCTACAATGTTTGTCAATATGAGAATAATGCATGTGTATACTTAAATGAGTGTGAATGTGTTATACCAAATGTTTGCATAAAAATGCAGGGACACATATATGAATTGTGTGTATGTGCGCTTACGCCTTGCAAAAGGAAGAAGGATCTTGATACCTTAACATCCAAGAACGAGCTTTCCCTTTTGAAGATGACATTTGCATGAGACGTTGCTTTTAACCTTTGAAGCTTCTTTTCTCCAAGAATCACCTAAGCAGCTAATCAATACAAATAAAGAGAGTTTTGCAATGGAATCAAGCCAACAAAGATCTAGTATCTTGCAAAGGTATAGAAGATATGTTGGCAGTGGTGGAAAAGAAGGCAGTTGGCGAAGGATGGACGGACTTGTTAAGACAATCAAGACTGAAGCTTGTTTCGGATCTCTGGAAAGGCTTCCGTTTGGAGGAACAAAAATGGAAGCAGAAATCCCTGGTGAAATGGTTGTTGGAGGGTGACAAAAATACCAAGCTTTTCCATGGCTTTGCTAATTCTAGAAGAAGAATGAATTCTTTGGGGGATATTGTTTTTAATGGTATGTCTTATTCGGATCATATAAAGATCAAAGCAGAGAATTTTAAGTATTTTAAAGAACACTACAGTGATGTGCCTTGGTCTAGGCCTAAGATTAATGGGATGGTTTTCAAACAATTATCGATTCCTCAAAGGGAGGCATTGGAGGAACCTTTTTATGAAGATGAAGTGTGGAAGGCTTTCAGTAATTGTGATGGTAATAAAACCCCAGTCCCGGATGGTTTGAATCTCAATTTCTTTAAATCTAATTGGGAGGTGATAAAGGTTGATATCATGGATTTCATCAATGGTTTTTACAGGGATGCTACTATTGTTAAGGAAGTTAATAGAACTTTCATCTCTCTAATTCCGAAGATTGATAAACCGGTGTCCATGAAAGATTTTAGACCTATTAGTTTGGTGGGCGCAGTGTACAAAATCCTTGCCAATGTGTTGGTTAATTGGCTAAAGAAAGTGATGAACTCTTTGATAGAGAGACCCAAATGGCCTTAGTTAATAATCGTCAGATTGTTGATAGCTTTGTGGTAGCTAATGAGATCATTCATAAGTGGAGGAAAGATAAAATTTGTGGTCTCTTGGTGAAATTGGATTTTAAGAAGGCATATGATAGTGTGGATTTCTCTTTTCTAGACTTTTGCTTGGAAGGAATGGGGTTTGGCCCGAAATTGAGGTCTTGGATGAGTTGTTGCATTTCCTCCTCGTTGTTGTTGGTTTTGGTGAACAGAAGCCCCACTCAATAGTTTGGTTTATAAAAAGGCCTCTGTCATGGTGATTCCTTATCTCTCTTTCTCTTCAACATAATTATTGAAGCTTCGCATTGTTTACTTATGAGAACTCTTGAGTTGGGCATGGTGAAAAGGGCAGTTATGGGTCAGGATGGGGTTCATGTGTCCCATCTCCAATTTGCGGATGATACCATTTTGTTTGTAGAACCAAGGGTGGAGTTCATTCTTAACCTGAAAAGGATCCTTCGTTGCTTCAAGATTGCTTCCGGTTTAAGGATTAACTTCCACAAGTCCTGTTTAGTTAGGGTGGGTAAGAAGGTTCACGGGGAGGAGGAGTGAGCTGGTTTGTTAAATTGTAAAAACACCTCTCTCTCCCTATCACCTACCTCGGGCTTCCGCTTGGAGCAAACCCTTGTTTGAAGGTGTTTTGGAATCCGGTTGTGCAAAAAATAGAGAAAAGATTTTCTCCGTGGAAATTCAAGTTCCTTTCAAAAGGTGGTAGGTTGGTTTTGATCAAGGCCATCCTATCTAATATTCCAACTTATTTCATGTCAATTTTTAAGATTCCAAACGGCGTGGCTAAAAAGATCGAAAAACTTCAACGAAACTTTTTTGGAGGGAATGGAGTTGAGAAGAGAAGGGTTCACTCGGTAGATTGGGATTCAATTTGCCTTAGTAAAAAAGGGGGTGGTCTGGGCATTGGTCATATTATGGATAAAAATAACAGCCTTTTGGCTAAGTGGGCATGGAGGTTTGGTAATGAGGATTCCCCTCTATGGAAACGTGTGGTCTGTGCAAGGTATGGCGTCGACTCAAATGTTCTTCGGTGGAATTGGCACGCCCCTAATAATGCCTCTCATTTTGTTAAAGCTGTTAGCAAGCTGTATATCACTGGTTCTTTGACGAAAAAAAAAAATTGCGTGAAGGTCTCTGTGTGGTTATTGGCAATAAGGAATAGCAAGACATCTATTGCGACTCCACCCCTCTAAAGTTAGCCTTTCCTAGAATTTATGCCTTAGCTTCTAAGAAACATGGCAAGGTTTCCGAGTTTGGTGGTTGGCAGGGATTAGATTGGTTATGGGAGGTACCTCTGAGAAGATCGGTGTCTGGGAAGTTGATCATTGGAGAAGATTTTTGTTGGCTCTAGGGTGCATCAAAATTCGTCACGGGTTTAAGGATAAGCTGGCCTGGAAGTTCAATCTTAATGGTATATTTTTCGTCGGCTCTTTCTGTAAGTGTGTGGAAGGCCCTCTCATTGCAGATCATTATGGCCACAAACTCTTATGGTAAAATATTTGTCCTCCAAAGGTGCAGGTCTTCGGCTGGCATCTTTCCAGAGGAAGAATTATGGTCAAGGAATTGTTGCCCCGTTTTGGTATGTCTCATGTGTCTGATCTGGGGTGTCCAATGTGTGCCTTTGACATATAGTCCATTAATCACCTTTTTGTTTTGTATTCGTGGACTTGGAAGATTTTGACTACTTGTTTGAGCTGGTGGAATGTAGTGTGCTGCATTAGTGACAATTTTCAAGAATTGGATGAGTAGGTGGTAAGGTTTGTATCCTCAGTTTAGAAGTAGGAGTGCTTGGAACATAATGTTTTACGTAGTTGTCTGGACCATTTGGGAAGAGAGAAATCAGGTGGTTTTTAATAAAAAAAAAAGTTGTAAATTTTGATTAGGTTTGTGACCTGGTGAAGTTCAGGACGGTGTGGTGGTTTAAATCCTTTGGGAAAGGCTCCAACAATCCTATTAACTCTATCCTCTTAAACCTTAAAGATATGTGTATCAATACCTTTGCTCCTAAAAGATCAAGCCCTGTTGGTTGGTCCCCTCCCCCTATAAGCACCTTGAGGCTTAACATGGATGGGTCAGTGAGAGGAAAACCAGGTCCGGGAGGCATTGGCTGAGTGTTAAGAGATTCAAAGGGGAAGATTTTGTGCATTTTCTCTATCTTTATGGGTACGAATGATTCAAATTCGACTAAGATCATGGCCATTCATAGGGTTGTCCAGTTGTGCGCTTCCAGGCCTTCGCTGTGTAATCAGAAGATTAAAGTGGTTAGCGACTCTACAGTGGTGATTTCGTGGATCAATAACAAGACATAATTTGGAAGCTTTAAGCATGTTCAGCTCATTTACGACATCAGGTCCCATCTTCGTTGCTATTCGGACATGATGATCACTTATCATTCGAGGAGGTTGAATTCTCTTACAGATTTGTTAGCGAAGCGTGGCTCGAGTAATATGAGGGATATTCTTTTTTGGGGAGAGTGCTGATGTTTTTTTGGTAGGCTTCTTTTGGTGCAGTTCTTGGTCTGTTTTGTTGTCTTCGTGTTCCTGGTTTCTGTTTTCACGGCCGTTTGTTGTTTGGCTCCTCTTTGTTGTGCTTTTCTTGGTGCTGTCGTCGTTTTTTGTTGCTCTTTTTTTCCTTCCCGGCTACTGTTTCTGGGCCTTGGCTGTTGGTTCCCTGTGCTTTTTTTTTTTTTTTTTTTTCTGTTTCTTTGTTCTTCTTGTTGCTTGTTTAGGTGGCCCTTGTGCCTGAATAATATTTGCCGTTCAAAAAAAAAAAAAACTATATCACTTTATTTAAAATAAAATAATAATAAATAAATAAATAAAACTCAAACCCTAACTCAACCTTAATGTTATTGAAAGTAATACAATAACGCTCGGTGTGTATGATAAATATATCTAAAGGGGAGGTGAATAGATTTTAACTATTATTACCCAATTTTCGCATGCAAGTCAATTTTACGAAAATGCCCCTACTAGTCAAAAATACAAGCAAGTGTAATATAGTGCGGAATTTAAATAACACTTGATGTATACGTGGAAAACCCAACCACTGGGAAAAACCACGGGCTGTTTAGTGCGCCACACTTGGACCTCGAAATCCACTAATCGAAATGGAGTTTACAACCTATGTAGACCTCGTCTAACACTCTGGTCAATAACCCCCCATTTCTACCACTTGGGCCTTTAAAAGTGGCTCTAGTCCTAATTGCTTGAGGCCTAAGCAACCTTAGCCTCAAGACTTAATTCTCTATGAAGAGATTATGCAACCTATGTGAATATGTAAAATACTCAAAATGCAGTTTAGAGCTAGGTTACTCTAAATGCTTACCTAGGATAATGATATGCAATTAATTCAATCCTAGATATCAATAGCTAGATGACATGTCAAATAGCTTAGCTAATCAAGATTAATCAAAAACCTAATTAGCTATCACAAAACAACATTCAATCAATTCATCACAATTAATTCTCTATTCTTGTATTTATCATATGATCAAAAACATACAAGTAATTAAAAGAGAATATGTTTGATAGTAAAATACTAAAATAAGATGAAATTAATCAAAATCTTACCAAGCATGTTGTGATGATGCAAACCCAATCATAGATGAATGCAAGATGAACTTTAATGCAAAAAGGATTTGATTTGAGTGTTTAAAGGTGAGTTCTTAATTTGATTTTTTCTCAAAAATCTCTCTTTGAAGTTTAGGGTTCTAATGACTCAAAGAACTTTTTCAGAGAATGAGAAAGTAAGATATTTATAGACATCAAGAATTGGGCTTGTGAAAAGACAAGTTTGCCCCTGAAACGCACCGATCGGCGGTTTCAATCGACGGCCAGGCCGCCGATCATAACCACCGAATTGAACCCAAGAAGAACAGGGGAACAACGGTGGTTTCATTCGGCTATTTCGTGACCACCGATCCAACCGCCGAATCAAACCCGAGATATTAAATCGATCAGGTTTGAACGGCGGTTTCGAACGGCGGTTTCGAACGCCGATCGTGACCGCAGAATTGCTCCAGACACTTCTGGATGCAAACGGCGGTTTCATTCGTCGGCCAGGCCGCCGATCATAACCGCAGATCACCAATCAAAGGTGAAAACCAAGGAGAAGCCAAGGGCATTCTCCGTGGGCGGTCTTTGCGTAAAACCAAGCACATTCTAGTGCATGCGCGAACGTTTCCGAACACTATCGGGAAACGAATTACTAGGCACATATACACACAACAAGATATCAAACAAAGTGCAAGTGTGTAAAGTGACATGTGAAGAGTATGCACACAAGATCAAGTATGCTAAGTGTGTGTGTGCTAACTAAATCTCTTCAAAGAAAACCAAGCACTAGAGATTATACCTTTGGCGTGCTTGTCCCTTGAGGTCTTGGAAGGGCCTTCGAGCTTGAAGTTCAATCCTAAACTACCCTTACACAAACAACCCCAACATGTGGTTTGTCCACGAAATAAGCCAATCAATATATGGGAATCCTTACAATCTTCCCCTTTGGCTATTTCGTGACAAAACCACCACTCACATTGATTCCTCACAACATAATAGAAACTATGGGTCTACAATTATTTTCTACTTTACAAAAAGATATATAAAAATAATCTTGAAGTCTTCAATCTCATGTAGACAAATCAATCCCTAAAAGCAAAGTTTCTATATTTTCCAATTCAAGTAAAATGTGAGATGAATCAAGTGAGAACATAAACAAGCATTTGCATTCTAGAAATTTAAGTACAACAAACAACATCATGCAATGTTTGTGAATGCAATGCTCCCCCTCAATGGGTTACTCCCTCTCAATGTGTTATCTCCCCAACATGCACAATTGTTACCATAATTTGATTGCAACTCCCCTTACCACCATTCTACTCCCCCTTTTTGTCATGATATAGGCAAAGGAGTAGTCCCCAATCGGGTCACTTAGCAAAGAGAGATAATAGCATACTATATACTTGCATAATCATATAATCCACTTTATGCAACTCAATCAATTGGAGAGAAACAAGGAGATTTATTTAAAATAAATGTGTGAATCAAAACATGTTTTGCATACAAGACATGTAGCATTCAAGTCCAAAATACAATGGTATTTGGCAAAGCAAATGACAAAGGTTTCTAATAAGAATTCAAACCAATTTCACCAATGTCATGAGAGAAGCAATGATATAGAGTTTTCATTGATTTTAATTTATGAGCAACTATATCCATATTTATAAGCCAAACATGTCATGAGCAACTTTGCACCCTATTTGATTTTTTTGGGAATGAAACCCGTATGATAGTAGACATGTTCAACAAATAAAGAAAGAGAGACATTTAGATTTTAAAATCCTTTGAACGGATACAAGATCCTTTATTCATTGAGAGTCTTATAAGCTTTTTCACACAAGTTTTGCATTTTAAAAATTGCAATCATCAATTCATGCTTTTTCATTTGAGCATGTCATTTGAATTTCATGCTTTTCATATGTCATTAGCATGTTATAAAAACAACTCATGCTTTTCAATTTTTAAGCATGTCAGTAAGAATCATCATGTCATGGAGATAACTATAGGTCATTCAAATCATACTTCCTATGTAAATCTCATAGTCCAAAAATGCATGTTTGAACATAAATATGACATGGATTGTAGACAAGCATGGTTCACACTTATTGAATTGAAAACATATATACATATGTGCAACCAAGCTTACTCAAGCAATCAACAAAGAAGCATAAGATTTTTCAAATATTTGCATGCAACAAGTATGCATAAGCTCTCTTTGCTTGAGTTCCCCATATGGGGTCAATATCATCCTTCATCAATGAAGGTCATGAGGTCCTATGGACCTCCCAAGTCCATTTGACTTGGTTGAACCTATTTGAGACTTGTTAGTCTCATAGCAAGCGGGTTCATTTTTCCTTATCCACATAGATATGACATTTTTCTTCCTATTGGACAATGGTTCAAGAGTACTAGAAATAATAGGATCATGAACATGAATATTTTCCTTCCTATTAGCATGCATTCTAGCTCTTGTCATTCTCTTTTCAATCATGCTTTTGATTCTACATAATTTAATGAAATGAAAGCAATTTGGTCTAATGTGACCATCAATACCACAAAAGTGATATGTAGGGATAAATTTAGAATTCATACCATGTCCTTGTGCATGTATAGGAGCCTTCCCATGACTTTGTGGTTGAGCGGGTTCAAATCTTCTTTGTTGTTGAACCGGTCTAGCTTGCTTCCTTGATCCATTTTACATGATTGGCCTCTTTCCATTGAGAGTTATTTGTTGAGGAATGTTGACTTGGGAGACTCTAATGCGTTGAGCTTAAGGTTGTCTCATTAGGGCTTCCTTCACATGTGCACTTCTTGAGCATTGTCCTAGATCAATTTTCTTCCTAAGAGTGTGCACCGGCGAGGCTTCTATCTTGCCCAAACTCTTGACAAAGACGGTCTTGGTTGGAGTAGTGATCTCCTTGCTTTCTTCATACCCAATACCTCTCTTGTCACAAGGGTTCTTTTCACTACCAAGAATGTGGTCAAGCTTCTTGGTGCTTGTAGTCATCCTAGACAATGACTCTTTATCTTCATCAAGCTCTCTCTTTAACCCTTCTTCATTCCTCTTAGACATAGCTAGCTCATCCCTTAACTTGTCTTCAATCATCTTGGATGCCTCCACTTGTTTACTTAAGTGGTCATTGTGTGTTGAAAGTTCTAGATTTTCATCCTCTAAAATCTTAAATTTTCTATTGTTCTTCTTCAATGAACTTTCACACTTGACTATGAAGTCATGAACATCCATTTTCTCTACATTTCCATTTGTAGAGTTAGATGAGGAGTCATCTACACTTGTGCTATTCATCCACTCTCCATCTCTCCTATGGAGTCATTTCCCTCATTAAGACCTTCACATTGGTCTCTTGAGTCAATGAGAGCCATATCCCAATAAGTAGCTTCACATATCACTTCTAGAGCTACTTCTTCATCTTTTTCTTCTATGGGATCACTAGTCAAAGCTTTCTTACCAACAACTTTATCTTCTACACAAGTGGCCCCAAATGCCGTGTAGTCAATGGTAAGCTCATCATCACTTGATGACTTGTCTCCCTCTCCGGAGTCATCACTTTCACTCCACTTGGCGGCCATCACTTTTGCCATCTTGTTCTTCAAATTCCCACAATCGGGTGAGATGTGTCCTATACCGCCACACTCATAGCATTGGACCCCTTTCTTTTCACTCTTCTCTTGCCTAGGCTCAAAACTCTTGAAGGGAGCCTTTTTCTTCAAGTCTTGGCCTTTGGATCCAAAGCCCTTCTTCTCGAACTTGACGAATTTCTTGAATCTTCTAAGCAACAATGTCGTGTCTTCGTCCGAGTCACCTTTTTCCTCCTTCATAACCTTGGAAGCTTTCAAAGCAATCCCTTTTTCCTTTTCAGGAGGTGTAATACTAGGAGCTTTCCTAGATTCATAGGCGAGGAGTCTTCCAATTACCTCGCTCGGCTTCATATCCTTATATGTGCTATTCTCCTCTAAAGCTGTCACTTTTGCTTCAAACCTAGCGGGGAGAGACCTCATAATTTTTTGCTTGACTCTCCTATCCGTATAAGGGTCACCGAGTTTATGGCTTTGATTGACGATATCCATCAACTTGACTTCAAAGTCATTGAAGCATTCGTCCTCCTCCATCTTGAGCAACTCAAATTACATTTGAAGGACTTGAAGCTTGGAATCCTTGACAACATCGGTTCCTTCATGTGTAACCTCTAGAATATCCCATGCCTCCTTGGCTATCCTAGTGTTCTGAATCAGTTTGTACTGATTTTCATCCACTGCACATAGAAGAGCGTGCCAAGCCTTCCTATTCCATTTTGAAGTCTCAAACTCTTCAGTGGACCACTGAGCCTTAGGCTTGAGTACTTCTTCTCCACCACCCGTGGGAGTCATCTTAGGAGCCACATACCCATCTTCAATTGCCATCCATGCCTTATCATGGATTTGACACAAGTATGCCTCCATCTTGCCTTTCCATGAGGCATAATTCACACCGGTGAGGAAAGGAGGTCGTGTACTTGACGCACCCTTTTGGTTGCCACCGTATCCACTCATTGTATGTAATGAATGAATTCAAATGAATGCAAAATGTATGAATGAACAAATATCACACAAATGCAAAACACACCAAAAATGAGCTAGGATCACCTAAGTATATCTAGGAACCCGCTCTGATACCAGTTGAAAGTAATACAATAACGCTCGGTGTGTATGAAAAATATATCTAGAGGGGGGTGAATAGATTTTAACTAATATTACCCAATTTTCGTATGCAAGTCAATTTTACGAAAATGCCCCTACTAGTCAAAAATACAAGCAAGTGTAATATAGTGCGGAATTTAAATAACACTTTATGTATACGTGGAAACCCAACCACTGGGAAAAACCACGGGCTGTTTAGTGCGCCACACTCGGACCTCGAAATCCACTAATCGAAATGGAGTTTACAACCTATGTAGACCTCGTCTAACACTCCGGTCAATAACCCCCCACTTCTACCACTCAGGCCTTTAAAAGTGGCTCTAGTCCTAATTGCTTGAGGCCTAAGCAACCTTAGCCTCAAGATTTAATTCTCTATGAAGAGATTATGCAACCTATGTGAATATGTAAAATACTCAAAATGCAATTTAGAGTTAGGTTACTCTAAATGCTTACCTAGGATAATGATATGCAATTAATTCAATCCTAGATATCAATAGCTAGATGACATGTTAAATAGCTTAGCTAATCAAGATTAATCAAAAACCTAATTAGCTATCACAAAACAACACTCAATCAATTCATCACAATTAATTCTCTATTCTTGTATTTATCATATAATCAAAAACATACAAGTAATTAAAAGAGAATATGCTTGATAGTAAAATACTAAAATAAGATTAAATTAATCAAAATCTTACCAAGCATGTTGTGATGATGCAAACCCAATCATAGATGAATGCAAGATGAACTTTGATGCAAAAAGGATTTGATTTGAGTGTTTAAAGGTGAGTTCTTGATTTGATTTTTTCTCAAAAATCTCTCTTTGAAGTTTAGGGTTCTAATGACTCAAAGAACTTTTTCAGAGAATGAGAAAGTAAGATATTTATAGACATCAAGAATTGGGCTTGTGAAAAGACAAGTTTGCCCCTGAAATGCACCGATCGGCGGTTTCAATCGGCGGCCAGGCCACCGATCATAACTGCCTAATTGAACCCGAGAAGAATAAGGGAACAACGGTGGTTTCATTCGGCGGTTTCGTGACCGCCGATCCAACCGCTGAATCAAACCCGAGATATTAAATTGATCAGGTATGAACGGCGGTTTTGAACGGCGGTCGTGACGGCAGATCGTGACCGTAGAATTGCTCCAGACACTTCTGGATGCAAACAGCTGTTTCATTCAGCGGCCAGGCCGCCGATCATAACCGCCGATCACCAATCAAAGGTGAAAACCAAAGAGAAGCCAAGGGCATTCTCCATGGGCGGTCTTCGCGTAAAACCAAGCACATTCTAGTGCATGTGAAAGTATACAAACATAGTTAAATTGCCTAAGGCATACCTAGAATCGGTATATCAATACCGATTCGATCCGAGATCTCTTATTGAATTGCTCATTCAATGAGCATTCTCAATATTATGCCTTGAAGAGGACTCGAACCTCCACGCTCTTTAGCATGAGATTTTGAGTCTCGCGTGTCTACCATTTCACCACCAAGGCATCTTGAAAGTGAATCGTATTCCATGAAGATGATATCTATCTAGTGTGATGTATGGAATATATGACAAAGGTGGAGTGTTGGAGTATTTCTATTGATCGGTCATGTCATATAGGCCCCAATCGGACATCCAATTGCTTCGAGAATAGGTTTTTACGCATTTTTTCAATCCCTTGAACAAACTTTCGTTTGTCCCTCAAGATAGCCTTACACACAACAAAATAAACCAAGAGAGACATATGTAGACAATATGAGAATATAATCATGTAAGCAAGATCTATGTATATCACCTAGTTGTGTGAGGTATAAGAACAAATAAACACAACAACAAATAATACTTGTATTTCAATAGATGTTCAATGAGTTACAAGAGTGATCAAATATCACTATACAAAAATTACAATATACAAAAAATGATCAAAAGAATGAATCCACAAATCACACTTTACAAATACTTGCTTCACTATACATCACAAGTGAATAATGTGAAACAAAATAAGAGGAAATGGGGCAAAATAGCACTTATAAAACTTGGACTTGTGCAACTATCACCACATTAATAAGTCTAGTTTTAATAGCACTAAAAAAGGAATTCAGACCAAAATGCCCCTAATTTTACTGTTGTCCACTTTTATTACTTTTGTCCACTATTCATTTTCATTTTCAATTTTCGTTTTCCCTCACTTTGGCAAACAGTGAACTCATTTCTTCCAAAACACAGAGCATTCTTCCATCTTCACTTTTCAAGCACCATTCTTGACCAAAGTCGACTTAGGTTTCAGCTCAATCTTCCATTTTCGGTTTCAGCTCAATCCTCCATTCTTGAAGAGTAATTTCAGCTCAACCAGGATTCAGTTTTCAGCTCAATCTTCCATTCTTGAAGAGTAATTTCGTGCAGTAATTTCAGATTCAGACAACGTAATTGGATTTTTGGAAGGTAAATTTGAAGAAACCCGTTCATTTGTTAGACAATTTTTTCAGTTTTGGTCTTCAAGGTTGCTCTTTGAATTTGTTAGATGTTTATGTTGAACTCATGCAATTTCTCCATATTTAATTTCAGATCTTGACAAGCTATTTGGATTATTGGAAGAGTTGATAAGGTACTTTTCCTCCATAAAGTATGGGATTAACTCGTGAATGACATTTTTTTTAGTTCTGGTTTGGAAACTTGCACTTTCAATTTGTTAGATGTTTATGCTGAACTGAAACTAATTCTCCATTTCGATCTGATTTGCTAGAATAGTGTATGTTTTTCGAGACTTATTTTATGTTTTCGAGACTTAAAGTTGTTATTTTCGGGACATATTTTTATGCTATAATCGAGACTTATAATGTTGGATACCTTTGTATATATTATCGAGACTTATTTATATATTATCGAGACTTGTTATACCTTTGTCGAGACTTATTTTTATCTATTTCGAGATTTAAATGGAAAAATTCGAGACTTACTGGGATGAATTAGTTTGATAGTAATTTTTTGACTAGTTTTTATATGGTTTTTTGATAGTGTTATTTTTTTCCAGGACGATGGATCGTGTTAGAATATTGATATCATATAATGGACGATGGAATGAACTACCCGATGGAAGCCAGAGATATGTCGGCGCCGTTAATAAAGGTGTATATGTCCGGAAGAATTTGACATATGAAGAACTGTTGGGGGTTGTAAAGGCCATTGTGAAATATGATCCGAATAGGTATGAAATTGACATACAATCAATATCCGTTGGTCCAGACAGTACATGTCGCACTATGATAGCGGATGATGATGACGTTCAGTTTCTACTAGGGGAAGAGAAGGTAATTCCGAAAGTGTGTGTTACACTTGTTGAAAGAAGATGTGAGGAACATGTCATTGGTGATGACATTGAAATGAATAAAAATCCCATAGAAACACGGCAATCTGATAATGTTATCCATGATTCGTACGAGGCAGTTGACCGTGATGGACCTCATACCGTACCTCGTGTTGATTGTGAGTTGGAACAGCCGTTAGATGACCGTTTTGACATTGGTGATGGTCCTGAACAACATCATACATCAGGAAGATGTGTGGAAGGAGAGTTCATTTCTAGTTCGAACAATACAACAACGTGGGTTATTCCTGGATCAGAGTCATTTTCGTTTGGCGACATGAGCACCATGGGTCCAAGAACACCTAACAGTCTGATTTACAAGGGACAATTTTTCCCAAGGAAGAAGGATTTAAAACGGTTAGTAGGCATGCATGCATTGAGAGAGAATTATGAATGGAAGGTAAAACGGTCGAACAAATCCGTTTTACATTTGGTTTGCAAACATGAAAATTGTAACTGGAAATTAAGAGCAGTTAGGTTGTCTGAGGGGACATACTTTCACGTACGAAGTTTTGAAAACAAGCACACCTGTCCATTGGAACAAGTTCACCGGCGCCACCGGCAAGCTAGTGCAATCATCATTGGTGAAATTGTAGCTCCTAGACTTCAAGACCACGATGGACGTATCATGTGTCCTAGAGACATAATTGCAGATATGAAGTGTATGTATGGCATCCAATTATTGTACAGTAAGGCACACACATCCTTGCAGTATGCATTTGAATTGACATATGGAACACATGAGGAGTCATTCCAGTTGCTTCCATCGTTTGCTCATGTTTTGGAAGAACAAAATAATGGCACAATCACGGATATACAATGCACGGATGAAAATCAGTTTTTGTACTTTTTCATGTCGTTTGGAGCTTCAATTAGAGGTTTCCGCCGATGTATGCGTCCTGTTATAGCTGTTGATGGTACACATTTAAAGGGGAGATACCTGGGTACAATGTTTGTGGCCACAGCACAAGACGGAAATGAACAAACTTATCCTATAGCATTTGGATATGGGGATTCGGAAAATAATAGTTCATGGGAGTGGTTTCTACAGACATTGAAGGATGCACTTGGCCACATTGATGATTTGGTTTTTGTATCCGATCGTCATGCAAGCATTGAAGTTGGGATACAAAATATCTTCCCAAATGCAACCCATGTATTCTGTATTTGGCACATTTCCGAGAATATAAGGAAAAGGTTCCACAGAAAGGATGTTGCAGACATATTTCAACAGGCTGCTAGAGCATATAGGCAACTGGATTATGAACAGGAGATGGAAGAGTTAAAGAAGCTGCATAAGAACGCATATGAATATGTTATGGAAATCGGACCTCAGAAATGGTCACGTGTCTATTGTCCACAGAGGAGATTTTCCATGATGACAAGCAATGTTGCTGAATGTCTTAATTCATGCTTAAGATTTGCTCGTAAATTACCAGTGATGACATTGGCGGAGTTCATTAGGAACATGCTCCAAAAATGGTTTTATAATCGTCACCAAAACGCGTTAAACATGCGTTCTCAACTCACCGACGCTGCACATGATGAGATTGCGGAACGAATAGCTGAATGTAATCATATGACTGCGACTCATGTTGATTGGAACATATTTCTAGTGAAGCTACGAGGAGACCAATGGACAGTTAACTTGTTGGAAAAGACATGCACATGCAAGGTTTTCGATCTTGATCAACTACCTTGTGCTCATGCACTTGCAGCTGCTAGGTATATATTTATTTATTTTTATTTTTTTGTTCTGCTCTTCAATAACAATTATTCTATGATTGCAATTACGGTGAATGTTATTTGTTGTTAAATTCACAGGGAGCGAAACTTGGATTACACTTCCTTATGTGCGGATTACTACAAAAAGGAAGTCCTTGCCGATGCATATTCTATACCTATCATGCCGGTGGGTCATCCAAATACTTGGGTAGTTCCAGAAGACATCAGAGATCGGGTCGTGTTAACGCCTGATATCCATACACAATCTGGTCGGCCCCGAAGAACTCGATTTGCCTCTGCCTCCGAGAGGCCTAGTAAACAAAAATGTAAAAAATGCGGAACACATGGTCACAATTCACGACGGTGTACGAATCCGGGCCCCAGTTCCAGCAATACCATTCCAGATGCATACCGTCGGAAATGTAGTTTGTGCCATGAAGTCGGGCACAACAAAAAAACTTGCCCAAAGAAGGACGAAATCCTTGGATGACTCTAATGAATTTATTTTACTTTATCTCACTTTCTGGATGACTGTAATGCTTCCATTGTCATTAAGCGTACTTTCTAGATGATATGTATGGACATCCACTTTATTATTTGTAAAAGCTAAGTGACATTTCTTGGTTTGTAATTTGCATGTGGATGGTTAGTAGGTGTTATGTTGCATTATAAAATTCATTATTGTAGGTGTAAAGATTTGTAATACAAAATATCATTTGTACCTAGTATGTCTCAAAATAACCAAATAAGTCCCGAATATATTGTAATAAGTCTCGAAAGTACCTATTAAGTCTCGAAATAATTGTAATAAGTCTCGAAATAATTGTAATAAGTCTCGAATAATCTGAATAAGTCTCGAATATTGGATATCAAGTCCCGAATATAATAAATTCGAGACTTACTGACAACAAAACCATCCATAAAATAAATAAATAAACCCCTTTCCATTGATAATGGACCATTCAATTCCATTCATTCAAAAATATTCATTATAAACACAGTCAATCTATAGATGTCTATGTCAATTCTATCCAACATAACCATTCAAAAGTAATCTACATAATTGATTAACATCCGTCCATAACCAAAAAATCCATCCGTTGTTAATAAACATGATAAATACATTCATACATCCGTCCGTAATAAACAAAATATCCATCCATTGTAATCGCATTCACTAGACCGAAACAATGGAGTTTGAAAAAACTTCCACAGCCATTTTCAGTCGCATATGAGGCATTTGCTCATCAGTCCAATTCAACTTCTTTCTCTTTGCCACAGTATGCTCAATCAATGCTAATGTGAGTGCTCCACAATTGCCACTGTAAAAACTTTTACAAGAAGTTAATTTCCTTATAAATAGAATAAAGATTTCAAATCTATGTAAGCATTATAGTTGTGTTACTTACCCAGTTTTTTGTTGGGTAAAGTTATGTGGTGGTACTAACTCCATATGAAATGGGTCCGGATTCATATTTGTGTTTTTGTAAAAACAAATTTGATTAAGCATTGAAGGCAGAAACCACCGTAAACAAGCAAGTTGTTGATTGCGGACTTGGTACTCAACTGGCTGCCCCACTGGATCATATAGACGGATGGATCGTAGTGTTAGTCCCACTTTAGCCATTAACCAATGACCGCCTCCAACATTCACCGAAATTAATAGCTGGATCAAATACAAATGAAAGAGGATGAATAATAATATCAGGTGGTAAATGTAAAAAGAATAAATGAATACCTTTTTCCAATTTCCATTTAAGAATAATTGAATTCCATTTGTATCATAACATACCGTATCGACCTCGTTCCACGGACGACAGCCGCCAACGTTTTTCCCTCTCGCCCATGCAATTTGTTCGGCAGTCCACTTGTAAGACAACACTGGCCATTCTTCAGAAGGTTTGTCCGTTGTTCCAGCAGGCATCATTTCCTCCCACCAATTTACCATGTTAGTCTGTCATTTAAGCATGCACATAGTTATAAGAAATAAATAAATAAATAAATTAAAGTATTAGAAATACCAATTACTTACGTAGAAATATGGATCTATGATGTTGACATTCTGCTGATATACTTCAGGAAACATGCGCTGACGCTTCCTTACTATCTTCAAATAGGTGTCCAAATGCTGTACAAAATATGGACATATACGACAATTAAACGAAACTACACATAATTGTTAGATAATGTGGTCTTCACAATTTCAATCATGAAGAACTTGTATAATTCATACCGTGTCTTCCAAAATACTGTTGTTGGACTCAAATTGAACGAACCAAGGGACATCAACTATGAGTTGTATGTCTACATCGCGTCTGGCAAAAAAATTGAAACGGTTAGAAAATGCATAAATAATTCATACATATATGTAAAAGACTTGTAACTTATAATTACCTCCCATTTGGTTCCTCCTTAAATGCTACGTAATCCGCTAACACTTCCGCATCAACCTTTTCATCTGGCTTGAATTTATGTGATGCCGACTTAGCTCTCTTAGGCTTACATGGGTCAGTATATGGAGTAGTCTGCTGCCAGCCCCGTTTCCGCAAGCGTACTGGTCTACAATTCACTGGAGGATCTTGGACCTGACAATTCACAGAAACAATTAAGTCTTAAATATAAATAAATAAGTCTCGAATATAAATAAATAAGTCTCGAATATACTTAAATAAGTCCCGACTATTCCTTAATAAGTCTCGAAAAGTATGATATAAGCCCCAAAACATACAAGCATATATATAAATAAATAAGTCTCGAATATAAATAAATAAGTCTCGAATAAATATAAATAAGTCTCGATTATACTTAAATAAGTCCCGACTATTCCTTACCAAGTCTCGAAAAGTATGATATAAGTCCTAAAACATACAAGCATATATATATACCAGAAATTAAACATAGTTAACAGAGATAAACAGAACCTTAGAAGTCTGCTGGGCCATCAATGGAGGATCCTGGACATTTGGACTGTTTTGTATCCCCACTGGAGGATCCTGGACCTCTGCATTGTTCTGTAGGCCCACTGGAGGATCCTGGACCTCTGCACTGTTCTGTAGGCCCACTGGAGGATCCTGGACCTCTGCACTGTTTTGTAGGCCCACTGGAGGATCCAATGGATGATAAGACCGAGCATATTGGGACATGGATAGTGAGTGACCCAGAGGAGTATGGGATTGGTCATCATTGTGCCTGTATGAACGAAAGATGCGCATCAACTCGGCATGTTCTTCCTCTCTACGCCGGTTGCTGTCTCGAAGCTCATCCAAGACAATCTCAAGCCTATCCTGTACCCGTGACTCGAAATCTTTAAACTCCTTTCGTAACTCTTGGAATGACTGTATCACTGATTCATGTCGTTGAGTACGAACTCCAGGTGGTCCCTGAATTGAATGAAAAGAAGTTACTATTGTAAATTACATTACTAATATGATTCAAAAAACAATATATATATATATATATATATATATATATATATATATATATATATATATATATATTTATTTATACAAATATGTACCTCTCGAACAGTATTTGCATGCTGTGACCTAGGCGCTGCATGGTCTAGTCCCCCCCCTATCGTACCTGCTCTAAAACGTCGACGAGGAGGGGTAGGGATGTCGGCTACACCCGTGGTAGGTGTAGGTGTAGCAGCCCCACTAGGCCCAGCAGCGTTGGTGGGTCTAGACTGTGGAGGTGTAGTGCTACGTCCGTCTTCGTACTCATCTGGCATATTATCTAATGAACCGGGAGCCGGGTACAAATCATCCACATTTTGTAGCCCATCATAGTACCACTGAGCAGTCTCCTGATCGGTAGGGGTGATTTCCGGATCCGCATACATCTAAAGTTGTTCATAAATGAAATAAGAAATACAAACAACAATCACAAACCTAAAGAAATATAATCAATGATAATATCCAATAGGTTACAAAGACATTACCCTATCCTTTATAATCTTTTTGACTTTGTTCGGTCGAGGTCGCTTCGTGAACTCCCACTTGAGAATACGTGGAAATGGGTCAACGTTACGGCGAGTGGCGTATTCCTTAGCCAATGTCGGAATTACTTCTAGGGCGAATATCTATAACATTCAAGTGATACAAAATTGTTAGAAAATATAATAACTAACCAATACAAATTATAAATAAATTGTTTCAAACAATGATATGGTATTGTAAGCCTCACCAATAAAGCATACGAAAACCCCCACATGTTGTACTTCAGTCTCTGTTCAGATTGCCCTCTCCGGCCAGATAACGCAGTCTTGAACCCATATATAGAGTAACTGTAGACAAGGCAACCCCATGGGAACGCATCAAAACTGTCCAAGTTGTCTACAAGCCGCACCTGCCAAATAGGCACTTTCCCCCTCTCGTCCCCTCCGATCAAAAACAAATGAAGCAATAACAAGAGACAGAGCTTAACAACGTCAAACTGCTCTGTCCATCCACCTTGTTGTACCCTTACCTTCAATTCCTCAAACCTGATTTCATCCCGACCACCAAAATACCTTTTGTGTATTCCATTCTCCACCTCGGAATACTCTGTCGTGTTAGGCACGACTCCAAACTTCAACCCTGTTATTAGACAAAACTCGATTTTTGAAAATCGGACATCCGTGTTTCCCAACAAGAATCGCATCTCATCTGGGCTGCCATTGTGATGTATCTCCCGCAAAAGCAAGCGATGCACAATTGCCCCAGAAAACTGCATGGTTCGATGCATATGTAAGAAATGTCCAAAACATGAGTCCATGAACCTTTGCTTTTGGACCCCCCCGTCATCTATGCCGGTAAGTACATCGTCTATTACTTGTAGAATTTCGATATGATTGTGGCGAGTAATTGTTCCATTATTCCAATCCGCCTCAGAAGCTTTCAGTAGCCTCTTCAGATTCACCATCTGCAAACAAAACATATACACATCACACAATAAGTATCGAACAGAAACAATTAAATCTCGAATATACACCTGTAAGTCTCGAATAGAAATGAATAAGTCTCGAATAAATATGATTAAGTCTCGAATAAATATGATTAAGTCTCGAATATACTGAAATAAATACCGATTATTCCTGAATAAGTCTCGAAACGTATGATAAGTCCCAAAACTAACAAAAATCATGCATTTTCTTCACTCACAGCATGTTTAAACTTTAAAGTTGACTACTTGATTGAATCAATGCCACACTAATACACACTCGGGAGAATCCAGACTTTTCCTAATTTGAATCTCATCTGTCATATGCTCTGATCACCATTTATTCTCAAAATTAACACAAATCAGTTCCACTAAACCACAGATTTCAACCCACAGAAACCCAAAATTAAATGCCATGAAAAGATTAAAGAGAGATTGTATTTTACTGAGATAATATTATTGATGTTGAATCGTTTACTGCAACAAAGAGATTTCTAATCACTCCTACAACTCAGGAAGCAGTAACTACAACACAAGTTATCTAGCTATATGTTAGGCTTTACAATAGGCAATATAATATACAATGAATATCTATTCTAAGATATAGGAAATATGAAAGTTTATCTTCCTAACACTATCCACCAACCAAGTACTGTTATATTTGAATCTTTTGACAAGGTAAACAACCAAACAATTTCTTAAGTTATATTATGATAGAAATGTAGAACTAGAATTTGAATGTGAAAATGAGATGCTGTTTGATTCTAGAGGCACTCTTATAGTCCTATGCAGGGGCGGAGGTACTTGGATACTAACCTAGGCTTCAGCCCAGGCTGGGTTTTCTAAAACAAAAAATTAAGTCAAAGCAAAAATTTAAAGAAGCTAGGCATTTTCCATAAGAAAATTAAAAACAAAATTGTGTTTATTTGATAATTCAAAAAACTTCTCTATTTTATAATATTATCAAGATAATCTCATTAGAATTATTACAGTAACATATTCACAAATTTTATTATTATTATTATTATTATTGTCGTCGTCACTAATATTCAACCATGTCATATTTTCATTTTTCCTTTCTATCTCCATTCATTCCGATAAAAAAGAGACACAATTTTTCTTTACTTTATTATCTAAACTTGAAGTTTGCATTTTATTTAATCCCCTTGCTAAAATTTTATTTTCATTTGATTATTTTAAAGTGAATATTTTTTTAATCATTTTTTAAATGTTTCGGGAGGTTTAAACTCATTTTGTCTTCATAACTACGATCATACTTTTTAATTAACAATAAATTTTTATTATATTATGGAGGTTTACTTTTAAAAAGATCATAATTCATTTAGCCCACCCGGATATTATGTGCTGGCTTCGCCCCTGGTCCTATGTGTTCAGGTTTGTCTGGTTAAGTTACTTTCTCTTTCTGATGAAGAGAGTATGCTTTAGGCTTGCATCCTCAAATTACTTCCATTTTTTTTTTGAAAAGGCATATATTAATAGAGGCAACCCCAGCCAACAACACAAAGCACAACAACAACTACAAAAAGAGCACACAGGCCCGAAACCAGAGAAACAACAAAGCACCCAAGCCACCAGTACAAACCCCAGGCACACCACGAACAGCCAAAACAGGACAGCAACCAAAGACAGCAGAAAAAAAAAAAAAAACAAAAAAAAAAAACGCAGAAACAACTCACACCACAGGACAATGGTCACCCCAATCCACGAAATCACCCGAATTGCTTGATCCCATCTTTGCCAATTTCCAATTCAATGAAGTGATAAACCAAAAACTTCAAAACTAAGAAATATCGTGTTGTCTCCGAGGAATGGAATCAGGTCTTGTTAAGTTAACAAAGCATTAAGTGAACTAGAACTACTTTTAAATGATTAGTATGTGAATTTATGTAAGATTTTGTGCTACCACCAAACTCTACAGCACAATTTTATTAAAAAAAAATAACACCTTCAACCACAATAACACCCTAGAAATAGAGGATCCATTTAGAATAAAAACTAAATGGAAATCAATCAATAAATGTTTAATTTTTGATAATCAACAACTTCAAATTTGAAATCAAAACCCAAATGAACATACCTCAAACCGTGATTGAAGGGAACTGTTGGAGGAGTGATTGAAGGGAACTGTTGGAGGTGTCGCCGGAGTCGTGCAACTACCGTCGAAGTCGTCGCGGATGTCGTCGGCGTCGTCGAAGTCGTCGGCGTCGTCGAAGTCGTCGCTGTTGTCGCCGGTGCCGTCGAAGACCTCGCAGTGTCGTCGTCGGTGGATGTCGCTATTGCTTGTCTCGCCTCTTTCCTTCAGTCAACGGGATGAAAGCAATGTGTGGTGGGGACAGTAAATTAAAGTGGGATGAAAGCAATGTGGTGGGGACAGTAAATTAAAATGGGATGAAAGATGTCTGATGCCTAATATGAGGGTATTTTTGTCCGAGCACATACTTTAGTGCTATTTAAACTAGACTTATTAATGTGGTGCTATTTGCACCAGACCACCTCAAAAAAGTGCTATTTAATTTTTTAACCCAACAAAATAATAACATACACAAATAAAATATAAAAGATAGAGATAGGAAGAATTAACACAAGAGATTTTTTAATGTGGTAAAACCTCCAAAGAGGAAACATCCACGGGTTGAACTACAACCATTGGGTACTATATATATTGGATGATAAAAAAAGAGAATCCACAAAGTGACCAATCTTTAGCTCACCCAACCTAGTGGAGTCTAAGTCTACCCAACCCTATTGGAAAGTATGAAATCCCTTAATGATGCGAAACCACCATATATTGGACAACACACAAAACCAACATCGATGGAAGATTAGAAATTCCTCAAGAGTGCATACACCTCCCGTGTACCCCGCTCTTTTGGAGTCTATGTCTAACCATATGCCTAGGCCTACCAATATAATAGCCAACTCCCTATCCAAGGCACTCATGCCTCTAGGGAGCCTCCCATGTATGACTATCCGAGTCCTCCCGACTCTAGCCATGACTTCTTGCTTGTCTATCCGAGTCCTCCCAACTCTAGACAAGACTTCTTGCTTACCTATCCGAGTCATCCCGACTCTAGGCAAGTCTTCTTGCTTGGCTATCCGAGTCATCCCGACTCTAACCAAGACTTCATGCCTTTTACAAGGACTTCCTAGTGTGATCATGTGAATGCAAATGATGCAAACAACCAATTCAACATAAAACATGTGATCAATACATTCCATGGTACAAATAGACCTAAACATGTGATATCACAAGTAATAAAAGTCTAGATGCAAAATACAAGAATAAAAACTAAAGCATGTGTAAACACCAAACACATAAGCTCAAAGTCTCATTCACACATACAACACTTGAACAAAATATATTCATGAAGAACAAGTTCAAGATGCTATCAACATACAATAAAATGCTAGATATATTAGATTTAATCAATCAATATTCTAGTCAAAAATATAGAGCAAGGATTCAAGATATAAATCAATTAAATCCTAAATTGCTCTAAAACACATACAAATACAATAATCCTAGATTTCATCAATCAAAGGATAAAATCAAATCTCAACGTCATTTATCACAAAATTGATTCAATCAAGTTACAAACAACCTAAGATGTCATTCTAATCACAATACAACTCACAAACATGTGAAAACCCTAGAATCATAGAAACTAGTCCACATTTGTCTCTAAATAGACTTTTGATTAGAATGATTATGAAGCTATCTTTCTCAATAGCTTTCACCAAACATAAACATACATATAGAAGAAGAAACCCCAAGCAAATTGAAGGTTAAAAAGAAAGAAACCCCATAGATAAGACCAATACCTTGGATTCACGAGCTGGTTCAGATTTCTGTGTGGAACCACCAGAAAACTCGATCAAACAGCCACCAAACCACTTGGAAAAGGTAGAGGACTCGATTATGAACGTTCTGCAACTTGAATCACTCAAATCCGACTTCGTATGAAGAAGTTATGGTGTTTGGAAGATGAGAAAATTTGAGAGAAAAATCTGACGGGAATTTTTCAATCTTTCTTCTTGAAAACAAATTGAGGGAATGGAGGGAAATAAAAAGGAGGAGAGAGAAGGCAATTTTTGGCCAATCACAAGGGGCCATGTCAGCCCAGCCCCGTGGGGGGCACGTGGGCCACACGGGCCAGAGAGCCCCTCTGGCCGTGGGGCCCACGGCTCACCCACAGCTTGGGCCACACGTGGCCTCTTGGCCACTTTCGCCCTTGCGCGCTCCCTCACGTTCTTCAACCGTATCTTGGGCATCCGAACTTCGATTTTGAATCCATTTTTGGATTACGAACCGTGACTCCCTCACACACGACGGAACCTACACAACTTTGAAAAATGGTTGAGAAATCATCTCGGAAAACGACGATGAAGTCAACTCAACGAATGAGAAATGAAAAGTAGCGTAGCTACATCATTTGGACTCGAAATAAAATGAATGAGTAACCGAAATGACCGGAACTCAATAAGGAATCATAATAGAGCATATTCAAGTCCAAATACAAAAATACGGAAATATACAAACACAAAGACACACACATATGCTATTTCCTAGACATAGTCCTAGAACATGCAATAAGCAAAGTTTGTCAAGATAGTGTAAATGCATGAGCATATATTATCAAGTATGTGAATGTGTTATATCAATGATGTTTAACCATGAAGGAACACACAAGGATGCCATGTATGTGTGTGCCTAGCCTCGTAAGAGATATGAGGTCTTATGTTACCTTTGATGATCAATGATGCACATATCTCTTTAATGCCGGCTTCTTGCATGAATTGTGGTCGAGACATTCTTCGTCTTCTTAAATCTTCAATATATGAACCACTAAACATTACAAGAGAAACACGTTTTGATATGGAATTTATGCCAACACAAACTATAAACCTAACAGCATGCGCGGACGTTTTCGAACACTTTCGGGAAACGAATTACTAGGCACATATACACACAACAAGATATCAAACAAAGTGCTAGTGTGTAAAGTGACATGTGAAGAGTATGCACACAAGATCAAGTATGCTAAGTGTGTGTGTGCTAACTAAATCTCTTCAAAGAAAACCAAGCACTAGAAATTATACCTTTGGCGTGCTTGTCCCTTGAGGTCTTGGAAGGGCCTTCGAGCTTGAAGTTCAATCCTAAACTACCCTTACACAAACAACCCCAACATTTGGTTTGTCCACGAAATAAGCCAATCAATATATGGGAATCCTTACAGTTATTGCTCTACATGTAGTTGTTGTCCAACCAATACTTGTGAGTTAAAATCTAACATTAGCAAAATGAAATCAAATAACTATTCTAATGGATTATTCATTATGTTTACTGATCTTCACGTAAGAGAATTCATTAGAACCCAGGTTAGTGAATCAAGGACCTGTGCTTTCATCATACAAAACTTGAGTTCCACGATTTAAATTTCTTTCAACGTCTTTTTCATACTTGTTTTTTACCTTTCATCTACCACTATTAAAACCTTTTCGGAAAAAATAGAAGGAGATAGATGAAAGAGAAATTAGAGTAGAGTTTGAGAGACACAATTGGGAAAGTAAATAATAAGCAAAAAAAAATAAAAAAATTTGAGGCCAGCTGATACTATGTGTTGGCAAATAAGGAAATCAAATGTGCCCTAAACTTTCTCCAAAATTAGAGTTTATATAATTTATACTCTTTGCGATTTTTTTTATTTTTCTACGTAATTGTAGATTCTAAAACAGGGTTTTGACTTGTGAGACTAGTCTTGTTTCTTATGAAAAATGTATCATTTATAAAATTGGGTGCGTTAATAACTTATGATGGTCTATAAATAAATTATATTAAAATGAAAACATTCATTTTAATAAGGGTACTATTGGCATTAAGATGAGTGTTTATAGTAATGTTTTAATTTTAAATTTTAGACATGGGTGTACTTATAAATTGGGTGCGCTTATTATATTTATAAGTGTTAATGTCCTTACCCTAGAAAATTAGAGATAGTATTGGAGGAGAGAGAGTTTAATATAGTAATTAAAAATTTAGGAGAGAATGTTTAATATGTAATATTTAATCTAATGATTTAAGAGAGATAATTTCTTTTTTAAATAATTTAATTCAAAAAAGGTTACTCCTCGGATGAATCCAAAGGTTACGATGATTTATCCTAACTTTTATAAAAATAAAATTGAGTGTCTTTATAAATTTAATTTTTAAAATGGAGTGTTTTTATAATAGGAGTGCCAAAAGATAAAAAGGATAATCTTGGAACAAAATGAAGTGTCTTTAGAATTTTTTAAAATTTAAATTGTGAAAATGGAGTGTCTTTAAAAAATAAGTGTGAAAAAAAAAAATTGGATTGTCAAAAGAAGCTCTTACATTCCAATTTATTTTTTTTTTTATTAATGACAATTTTAACCTGAATTAAAATTACTAAACAAGACAAAAAAAAAATTAAGACACAACAAACTAATTAAATTATTAAAAAAAGAAATTCTCTCTCCTAAATCATTAGATTAAATATTACGTATTAAACTCATTCTCCTAAATCTGTTATTACCATATTAAACACTCTATCCTAGTTACTCTCTCTCTCTCTCTCTCCATTTTCAAAAAAAAATCATATCTCTATACTTTCTTGATCAATCTCTAATTAATAGTTTAAGAAAAAAAACTTATGAATATTTGGCTTTTTACTAACAGTAATATATATATATATATATATATATATATATATATATATATATATATATATATATTAAAAATTCAATACAAATACCTTGTTTTTCAAAAATATATATATATATATATATGAAAACTTGATTTGTTGCAACTAGATTCGATTAAACTCAGAATTTCTAAGACTAATTAAATAATTAAAGTTTTCTAGGTAATCACATACCTAAAAAAGTAACAAAGAGCATTTTTCATATTTCGATTTTTTTTTTCTTTTGAAAACAGGATACTTGTTTTTTGAGTTTTTTTATTTTATTTTTAATATATACATATATACGGTTCCTAAAAATCAAGTATATTCGTAAGTTGTTTTTTATTAACTGTCAGTCTTGCTTGAGAAGTAATATAGATAGAAAATTAGGAGTTTTATAATTATGCGCATACTTATAGCACACTTATCCATCTCATCACTTTTTGGTAGAAAAAGCAATACATTTGGATCAAATAATGCTTAAAAGGCAAAAAGTGATGAGTTGGATAAGTGTACTATAACCATGCTCAGTTATATGCCTACCAGAGAAAAACTCATAAAATTAGGAGTTTTTCTCTAGTAGACATATAACTGTGAGCATACTTATAACATACTTATCCATCTCATCACTTTTTACCATGTAAGCATTATTTGACACAATTCCATTGCTTTTTCTAGCACAAAGTGATGAAATTGATAAGTGTGCTATAAGTATTGAAGGAGAGAGAGAGAGTTTAATATGGTAATTAAAAATTTAGGAGAGGGTGTTTAATATATAATATTTAATCTAATGATTTATGAGAGATAATTTCTTTTTTAATAATTTAATTCAAAAAAGATTACTCATCGGATGAATCCAAAGGCTTAGATAGTTCGTCCGAACTTTTATTAAAACAAAATGGAGGGTCTTTGGAATTTTATTTTTTTTAGATGGAGTATCTTTAGAATAGGAGTGCCAAAAGATAAAATGAAAATCTCGGAATAAAAGGAGGTGTTTTTTTTTTTTTAAATAAAAATAAATTTAAATTTTGAGAATGAAGTGTCTTAAGAAAAGAAATATAAAAAGAAAAATTGGATTCTCAAAAGAAACTCTCTAATTGAAATTATTCAAAATTGAATCAAATTTAAAGACGAATGTCATAGGAGAATTCCAAAACCTGAATAAAAACGAAACAACAATGAATAAGTGGTTGGAGCTTGAGGACTGTATTGGACGGCAGAGAGAAAAAAATTGATGAATGATGATATGATGGAATCGAAGAAATGGCTTTAGACAGATGGACCACTGAAATTGAAGGTCAAGGTTGAGATTTGTGAGAGACTTGAATTGGACAGCAGTGGACACCGGAGATGCAATAAAAGACATATTAAGTCCAACTAACATGTCAGAACTTTTCATACTTACCCAAATGCCAACTTGAAAACTTAAATCTTTTATTGCACATCTAAGTGGACCGGAAACTTGTAATCTAGGATTGGATTCGGAAATGACATGAGAAAGATGAGTGGTTCTAGATAGACTTGAAAAGGTTCCGGTTCAAACCGTGAAACCGAAACCAGAAAAACCATAATCGGGAAAGATCGGTTCCGGTTTCGATTCTATGGTTTGAGGAACCAGGTGGTTCGAACCGAAATGGAATCAGTGGTTCCGGTTTAGGTTCTAACCGAAGGTTCCAAGTTTTTTTTTTTTTTTTTTTTTTTTTTTTTAATCCTAAACCTAAATTTCTTCATCAGGTCAGACACTCAGATTCTAATCTCTCTCTTCTTCTTCTTCTTCTTCTTCGATTCATGTTCTTCTTCTTCGATTTTCTTCTTCGATTCACGTTCTTCTTCTTCTTCGATCTCTTCTTCTTCTAATCTTCTTCTTCGATTCATGAAAGTTTGGGGCTGATTTCGGGGTGGTTTGGGGTTGATTTAGGGTTGATTTCGGGGTTGTGAGAGAGGTTGATTTCGGGGTTGTGAGAGAGAAACGAGACCATATTCTAGGTTGGGGGGGGGGGGATCAAACAAACATTGTGATGTTTGTGAATTGTGACTAAGTCAGTGTTTGTGAATTGTGACTAAGTTTTTTTTTTTTTTATAATTTTTTTTTTAAGGTTTAGAACCGGCGGTTTCTCCGGAACCAGAACCATGTCAGGTCTAGTTCTAGATATCGCACTATAGTATTTGTAACTCAAGTAAGATTAGTAGATTATGCGTCTAAGAGTATCTCCAATATAGGGATGGCAACGGGGCGGGGCGGGTCGGGGTCGGGGAATGCATTTCCATCCCCGTCCCCGCCCTCCAAAACCATCCCCGTCCCCACATTAAGAGAAGCGGGGGCGGGGACGGGGATTCCCCGTTGGAGGGGCCTTCCCCATAACCGCCCCGTTCCCCGTCTAATATAACTTTACATTTACAAATCACAACTTAAAACAATGAAAAAAAGTAGAAATTCATATGTCCAAAATCAAAGATTTTATAAAACTAACTAACTTCTAAAGTTTAGTTAAAATATATATATATATATATATGTAGTTATGTTAAAAAAAAAAATTAATGTTTTTTTTTTTTTTTTAACAACCAATTTCATAAAACAAGTCAAACAAAGGTAAACAAACTAGCCATAACACAGCCAGCCAAAAGCACAAGGAAACTGAGCAAGAGCACACAGCCAACAAGAACAGGGCAAAAAAACCAACAACCCAGACTATGCCAACACCCAAGCACAGTACTGCCAAAACAAAAACACAATAGAAACGGAGCAATAAGCTTACAACTAAAAGAAAGAATAAAATACACAAAACACACCCAAAACAAAGCAAAAATAATAATAATTAATGTTGAATATTATATTATATTATAATATATATATATATCGGGGCGGGGATGGGGCGGGGAGTGCTTCCCCCGTCCCGCTTCACCTTCGGGGATAAGATTTTGTCCCCATCCCCATCCCCGTCCCCGAATATTATCCCCATCCCCGCCCCGTTCGGGGCGAGGCTCCACGGGGCCGGGGCCCCGTGGGGAATACTGTCATCTCTACTCCAATATAAAAGGAGTAATGCTAGACGTCCCAATTTTTTTTTTCAAATTATGTCCCAAATGATGTGGCACATGAGGTGTCAGCATCATATAAATCATGAGATTATATGGTGATTGATATGATGTTGACACATCACATGCCACATCATTTAGGATAGAATTTGGGAAAAAAAATTGAAACGTCTAGCATTACTCATACAAAAGTGGCTTGTAAAATCTTTGACATGACAACAATATCAAGAGATTTACTTCTTATGCGGCATACAGATAGACTTAATAGACAATCAACTCAAAATTTGGTCTCTAATGCTTTTGTTTAAAATACGTTTATTTTTAATGACGAGTCATTTTTTTCCTTTTTTCTTTTTTATTTTATTTCGTTACCAAAAATAAATGAAAATTTAATGTCAATTTTAAATACTTTCTGAATCAACCGAAAAAAATAGTTGTGCAATAGGCCATCTGAAAGTAACAGTCATGTTGACAATATTGAATTTTTTTTTTGCCGCATCAGCGTGGAGTTGAATATACACCGTTGCATTGGAGATACATTTTTTAATAGACTATCTATTTATCCTATATGGCATTTTTTTTTTTTTCACAAACCACTCTTATATCAAAGAGATGCTCTAAGAATTTAGTTAAAATAATGTTAAGAAATTAATTTCCAGCTGTTTGCATTTTCAAAAACTCCACATGTTTTAGAAATTTAGGATGCTGATTGTTCGATTGGAATCTATTCCTTGACAACTAGAAATCTAAAATTATTGATTTGGACAAGACGTTTCTTGTTTTGTTTTGTTTTGTTTTTTAATAAATTATATATATATTTTTTTGGGATGTATTGTTACTACTAATCCACCTAAGTCACATCATAAAATGTGAACTTCGTATGTGATTTAATTTGTTGTATTATATACTACGTGACAGCATGAAGATTGATTTTTCTTTATAAAAAAAAATAAAAAGAAAAAGTAAAGAAAGATAAAAAGTTGCTCCATCAATTTTTACTAGTAAATCAATTAAGCTCATTCTAAATTTGGTAGGTACCAACTAATAAGATTGATTATGGTTTTCACATCAGAATTGTGATGGGGATACAAAACAAAAAAGGAAAGAGAAAAAAAAAGATTAATATAAAATTTATCAACAAAATTTAATAATATTATTTTTGGATGATCTAAGAACTTTCGGCAAACTTTAGATAAATTGAATATACGTTTTATTTGAAACTTAAGGCTATGCTTGGGATTGTTTTGCTTAAAAAATAATCCGATTATAGCTTAACTTTATAAATAATCAACTTACAAGATAAGTTGATAAGTGTTTGGTAAATTGACTTTATAAATAATTAACTTAGGAAAAAAGTAAAGACAAAATGTATGGTAAACTTTAATTGATTATGGAAAATGACCAAAATGGACATTTATTGTTAAAATATAATGTATATTATTAAAGTATAGCTTGAATACAAGAGAATGTAATTATTTTTTATTATTACGATTTCCATTTTTTTTTTACAGTTTTTTTTTAATATATATATATCCATTTTTTCATTGTTATTTAATAAAAGATTTAAAAATAGAAGACCGAGTCAACTCAGAAACCCTAACTGAGTCAACTCAAGCATTGTCTCCCTCAACACAACTGAGTCAACTCAGTCTTCTTCTCCACCAAGCATCAATAACTCCGCATCAACCTCTGCATCAACAACTCATGCGTGCGTTGAATTCGCGAGATTCTATCTCTGATTCGTTGCATCATGGAGGAGCAAAACAGGCCTTTGCGATGAAATCGCAATTGGATTCCCAATTTCAATCGCGAAACGGAATCCTCCACTACCGTAAGAACATTGGCTTCCTTCGACGACTTCGATGTCGTCGGAGGTATCCAGCCTCCATTGTCGGTGTTGGCCACCACCAGCCACCACCAACCACCACTAGCGAACTGTTCGATCTTAAAAAAAAATAAAAAAAATTAATCTTTAGTTTTTGGGTAAATTCCAATGAAGTACCCTCACGTTTTGCCATACCACAACCAAATCGGTTTTTAATCTAAAATTGCAATGAGATACCATTGACCCATTTGACCAACCTTGGCTTTAACGGTGAGCCGTACCGACAGTCTGGATCAGTACCGGCGGTCCATCAACAGCGTCGGTTAACTCCGTCGATGGTCGGATCTGGAAGATCGGACAGTGCTGAGTTCGTTGGCGTGATCGGTTTCGTTAGATTCACGACGGATAGGCGTAGATCTGGCGACGAAGCTTTGGCGACAGTGATGATGTCGGCGGCGGCGATGATTTCGAACGATGGTTTGACCACCAAAACGACTTCGTTTCATGACAGTCCTTTTGAGAGATCGAACGATCGGCATTTCCTGCACCTTCTGGTGTAGGTGGTGTCGACTCACTCTCTCCGGTGGTCGGCGATCGGCAAAGGTAACGGCTGAGAGTAACGGCGTAGGTAGAGATGCACGTTTGGGGAATGAGGATGGATATAGGTCTCCCCATCCCCATCCCCATCCCCACTTGCCAGAAACCCCACCCCCCCCCCCCCCCCCCCCCCCCCCCCCCCCCCCCCCCCCCCCCCCATTTGGGGTAAATGGGGATGAGGAATTTTGGGGGGACCTATATCCATCCCCATCCCCAATTCCCCATTTTTCCCGTTTTTCCCTATTTCCCCATTTTCCCCAATTTCCCCGGTTCCCCAATTTCCCCATTTGACTAAAAATTATAAATTAAACTAAAAAAAAAAAACATTTCAATAATAATAATAATAATAATAACAAATTAAAGAGTAAATGTGTATATATACTTAGGGAGTTCAAGTTCCCTTTATTGTAAAAAAAAAAAATAATAAATAAAAAAAAAGGTTCAAGTTCAATTTTACATATTATTCAAATATCCAGTATATAATTCTAGAAACCATTTTATTTTATTTTTTAAGGTTCATAGAAACCTTTTTTTTATATTTTTTTTATATTTTTTTATTTTAAATAAGTCCCTAAATTATATACACCGGTACATACATACATATATATATATATATATATATATATATATATATCAAGATATGCAGGAAAAACAATTGGATTACTAAAGAAAACAATATATCAAAACATCATGATCATAATATCATAATAAAATAACGATAACAAACACCATAATATGATAGACAAGTTTATTCACTACTATATGTAGATAAAAAAAAAAAAAAAAAGAGTTCTTACCAGGATTTTGTAGGAGAGAAATTCAATTGTTTAATCCAAGGAAGATTTTAATATGAGAAGTTATTAGGGTTTTTTCTTTCTTTCTTTTTAAAAGCCTTTTAAAATAAGAAATACGTTAAAAGAAAGAATTTTACACCATATCAAATTAGGATAAATTTAGAAATATATCTTTTTTTTGAATGATAGACTTGGAAGAAAATATTTTAATTATAATTCAGTGATTTTGAATTAAGTTAAAAGTCAGGATTTCTTACTCTTTTTTTTTAAAGTTGTTTTTTGATATTTTTAAGTTGTTTGACCACTTAAAAAAAATAAACAAAACAACTTAATGAGTTCAATTCAGACACATTAAGTCTTAAGTGGAAAAAACAAATGACCCCTTAATCTCTTACCACATAAAGAGAATGTCTACAGACAAAACTAGGGCAGATTTAAATTATGAATAATGCTTGGGTCAGGACCCAAGCATTTGTCATTAGATTATAAATATATAATAGATGGAAGGTTGAAATTTGAAATAGTGTAATATAATTATTGTGGTAGCCAAAAATGGCCCAACATGCTAAGGCCCAATCTTCGCAAGTACAAAATCCAGCTCAAGCCCATTGGGTTGGACCGACCCAACACTGTAGCCAGACTTGTTCAAGGCGTCAGTTACAATGTAACCCATAACCGCTGGTAACAGCCTTTGTAGAGAGGATATTGCTCCCCAAATCTCGCCCACAATCAAATCTCTGAAAAGAGACGTTGGAGACAGACCTCCTATAAAAGAGAGGGCTCATTCACTTGTGAGTTCTCGGAATTCTCTTAACAAAAGCTCACTAAGAAGTGTACTGAAACTCTGATTCGAAACGTAGTCCGATCACTGGAAATCCATCATAATCACCTAACTACATTGCTCAGCCCAAGCACACCTAAGGCTATAATCCAACCCCCCATCTTTCTCTTTCCTCTATATTATTTCTGCTTACAGTTCTTTTGCAGGTTCAACTAAGTTCAGACAACCATATATAGAAATCAGTCGACGTCAACCGACAAACTCCAGCCTAGTTGCTTTGGGCCTGATAAAACCCGACCAACTTGACGTACCAAGTCGATCTACCACCTACAATTATTATTACATTATTAACCATTGGATCTTCATCCATTGAGCCTGAATTGCTCGAATGCTCAATATCTTTATTGAACTATTATTGTAGTAGAATATCTCGGAGATATATACATAAAATAATAATAATGATAATTCCCAAAATGGATTATTTTTTAAAGATTTTCTCAAAATGGAATGAAATCATATAAAATACATAAAATAAAGTTAATTTTAAAAATAACTGTATCTACAAAAAATGAGATTGATATAGTTGTATCATATGCCCCTCACACCTATATCAAAAGGTTGTGATAAGGACATAACCATGTGGAGGCCGGGGTTCACTTCACCCATAGGAAAAAATATTTAATATTTAATATTTTTTATAAAAAAATGTATATTTTACATATTAATACTACCAATTTTAAGTTTTTATAATTCCCCGCAACTTCAAACTTTGAGTTCCGTACCTGGGTTATGGTTGTAATGTTTCAAAAAAAAAAAAAAAGATTGTATTTAAAGAAATATAAACCACTTAAAATTATAAATAAAATAATAATAATAATAATAATAAAAGAAAACAAAATTGACATGGCTAGACCACAAAAGAGGGCAGATAGCATGACCAAAATAACTAAATAAGCACTTTTTTCTTACAGGCAGGATTTTTTGTCACTTTCACCGACTGAGACCGATGAAACTAATTACGATCTGTTTGGTACACAAATTCAAAGTGTCAATACAAACCTTATCTTTCACGTATACGACGGTCCGTACCATATATAATTATTATAGTTTTAATTTAATCGGTTCATTTTCATTTTAATACAAGTTAATAATGAATAATGATACTAAGCTATGATCAAATTAATTACAAATTCAAATCTTTTTCTCCAAATTAAAATAATAATAACTATCACAAGGTTAAAAATGTTGATAAAACCTTATACATAATTGATTTATGCATGGATTTATACAAATTTTCCTATCATTAGTGTGGGTGTTGTCCAACCATATGTGGGTGCTCTCTTCTCTCTTGTGGGAGTTGTGGTCCGGGCTGAACTTGTAAAACCCAATCTCGCCGGTCTCGACAGTTGTTGTATAATAAAAAAAAAAAAAAAAAAATGTTAATAAAACCTTATACAAAATTGATTAAGATTATATTGATTATTTGATTATGTAGTCGGAGACTCGGAGGATTCAAATTCGGTCCCAAATTCCGTAGAAGTATAAATCGGACCCACAAACCATGTGCCCAGTAATTTCCTTTAAAGGCCTTACTTTTTTTCTCACTTTCTACCATATTCTCATTTCCTCCATCTCCGCCGCTTCTTCTCTGTAAATAAATACTCTCTCAAATCTTCTTCCATGAAACCCTAATCTATTACAGCGTCTTAATTTATCAGAAAATGAAGAAAGTTGATGTGGGTATTTGTTTTGTTCTCTATCTTGTCTGTTTTGCTGTCTCAGTTGAGTCTCAGTCCAGCCCAGATGCTTCTTCCATGCTAGCACTGAGAGAAAGCATAGGAAACCCGACAAGCTTGGGCTGGTCCGATCCGAACCCCTGTAAGTGGGTTCAAGTGAAGTGCGATGGTAGTAACCGGGTGACCAAGATCCAAATCGGCAATCAGAATCTGAAAGGGAAGCTGCCTCCGGACCTGAAGAACCTGACTTCCTTGACGATACTGGAGGTCATGAAGAACCAACTCTCAGGGCCCATCCCCAGTCTTGCCGGGTTGTCTTCTCTAACAGACGTGCTTTTCAATAACAACAACTTCACAGAAATGCCCCAAGATTTCTTCACAGGATTGACGTCTCTGCGAAAAATATATTTGGACTACAATTCTTTCTCTCCTTGGCAGATACCCGAGACCTTGAAAGATGCCTCCAGTTTGCAGATTTTTTCCGCCAATCAGGCCAATATTACAGGTACTATTCCTGACTTTCTAGGAGGAGATACGTTTTCTGTGTTGGAGCAGTTGCATCTGGCTTTCAACTATCTTCAAGGACCCATTCCGTTGAGTATCGCCAAGACTATTACCAGCCTCTGGTTGAATGGCCAGAATGGTGAGCCCCAGCTCAACGGATCAATTGCAGTTATACAAAACATGACAGCCTTGACTGAGGTCTGGCTTCATAGTAATCAGTTTACAGGTCCAATACCAGATTTATCAGGGCTTATTAGTTTGAAACAATTGAGTTTGAGAGATAATCATTTGACGGGTATTGTTCCTCTATCTGTGCTCAATCTCCCTGGCCTTGCTATAGTCAATTTGACAAATAATTTTCTCCAGGGTCCGACCCCAAAGTTTGATACTTCTATAGTTGCTGTGGATATGAACAAAGGGACTAATAGCTTTTGCTTGGACCAACCTGGTACTTCTTGTGATGATCGTGTTAATATATTATTGTCAATTGTCCAACCTTTGGGTTACCCAGCTGTTCTTGCAGAGGATTGGAAAGCAAATGATCCTTGTTCTCCTAAGCCATGGATGGGGATATCATGTCTGAATGGAAGCATTACGGCTGTAAATTTTCAAAATTTGGGGTTTTCAGGTACGATTTCTCCGAATTTTTCTAAGCTTCCAGCATTGAAAGAATTGCGGCTTTCGGGCAATTCACTTACGGGTACTATACCAAATGAGCTTACAACTCTGTCTAATCTTCGTAGGATAGATTTGTCTAATAATCGTCTTTACGGTAAAGTGCCAAATTTTAGTAAAAATGTCGATGTTATCACTGATGGGAACCCAGATATTGGAAAAGATATTAGTACTTTGTCACCTCCGCCAGGGGGACCTTCAGGTTCTGATAGTGGAGGTAAAAAATCCTCTGGTAGTGGTAATAAGAATTCAAATACTGGAAAGGTTGTGGGTTCTGTAGTTGGCGCTATTTGTGGTGTGTTTATTGTTGGAATAGGTGTCTGTTTGTATGCCAGAAAACGAAGGCGTACCAGTAGAGTACAGAGTCCGAATACTGTAGTGATACATCCTCGTAATGAAGGGGATGGAAATGCAGTCAAGATTACAGTTACGGGGTCAAGTGTTACTGGAGGTGGGAGCGAATCTCATAGTATCACAAGTAGTGGACCTAGTGACCTTCACGTGGTTGAAGCTGGAAGTCTGGTTATTTCGATTCAGGTTTTGAGGAATGTAACCAATAATTTCAGTGATGAAAATATATTGGGAAGGGGTGGTTTCGGGACTGTTTATAAAGGGGAATTGCATGACGGGACCAAAATTGCAGTGAAGAGGATGGAGTCTGGAGTTGTGAGTGAGAAGGGCCTGGCAGAATTTATGTCTGAGATTGCGGTTCTTACCAAAGTTCGACACCGCCATTTGGTGACACTTATCGGTTATTGTTTGGAGGGAAATGAGAGACTCCTTGTTTATGAATACATGCCCCAAGGAACCCTTAGTAGACATCTTTTCAACTGGAAGGAGGAAGATTTGAAACCGCTTGAGTGGACTAGAAGGTTAACTATTGCCTTGGATGTTGCTAGAGGTGTTGAGTATCTACATACTTTAGCACATAAAAGTTTTATTCATAGGGATCTTAAACCATCCAACATTCTTCTTGGAGATGATATGCGGGCTAAAGTTGCAGATTTCGGATTGGTTCGTCTTGCTCCAGAAAATGGAAAACATTCAATTGAGACAAGACTAGCTGGAACCTTTGGCTATCTTGCTCCAGAGTATGCAGGTAACTCATATTTAGAATCTTAGATTTTATCTGTTTAATATTTGAACAGCTATAAAGTATCAAAATTGTCAGGGTTTTTTTTCTTCTCATGATTAATCGAAGCCAATCAGTGATCTTCTGAAAATATTGCTTATTAGCAACTGAGGAACATCACATAACTAGTAAGCATCACTGAACAGGATTAAGAAGATGAGTGTAATAGGGGAGGATCAAGGATGCAGTTAGTCTATGAACCTTATTTTGGATTTCTTTAAACTTCAATTCTTTTTAGGCTTTATCTGAATCAAAAATTGGCCGTAGTAAATGTTTTTCATAATATACAATTGCGTGGACCTTTCCAAAAGAGACGGATGTTTCATAGCTTCATGAATTAACATAATCGTCGAATTATGGTAGATATAAACCAATTTTCACCATGATAATACTAGCAGGCTAATTTGGGAGAGAGAACACAATCTGTTTTGCCAGACCAGCTTCGAAATTTTCTTAACTAGTGATCTTTGATCAATTTTCATCATCCATAGGTGTCAACATCATGTGCTGTAAGCATCTTCTTTCTTTTGTGGGGGGTCTAGTTTTCTGTAGGTCAGCATGAGGATAGTAATATGATGCTCTTCACCTCTTCCAATCATAAAACATCTAGCCCATTCAACTCAGCAAGATCCTACATGGTTTGCCTTATTCTTGTTTTGATGACATCAATTCTTTCTTTGGTACAAAATTATCTTTCGTGATACAAACTGAATTAGATAGTTTAATTTTATTGCTAATGCTGGGTCGATAATTTGTCTGCGTTGTGGTTTCATGTGCATCATATATATATTGAAGGTCGACAATTAAACACTAATTTTAGGGTGATGAATAATCTATTACATCTTTTTTTTTCTATTGATGTACCTGGGGGATTTGGGATTTTTCTGGGTTGTGAGCAGGGAAATGTTTGGTTCTTCTGTTAACCGAATGGACTTTTATTCATGAAGCGTTTTTCTTATGTGAACAGCAGATGCTGATATACATTTTGTTTTATTTGAAATGAAATTTTTACCTGGGAAACTAAAGAATTTGATCAATTAATGGTGAATTTGTTTGTCGGATATCTTCTATATTTATGCTTGTTGCTAGATATCTCACTGAATTCAAAGTGGTATGAAATGTATGTTTCTGTTGAATTAATCCTTTTGATATTGAAGTTGAAATTTTCCATGATTTGACAGTGACTGGACGAGTGACGACGAAGGTTGACGTGTTTAGCTTTGGAGTAATTTTGATGGAGTTAATATCAGGTAGAAAAGCCCTTGATGAAACTCAGCCTGAGGATAGTGTGCACCTTGTTACATGGTTCCGCAGGATGCATGTTAACAAAGATATATTCCGAAAGGCCATTGATCGAACAGTTGAGCTTGATGAGGAAACCTATTCGAGTGTAAGCACCGTGGCTGAGCTAGCTGGCCATTGCTGTGCAAGAGAGCCCTACCAGAGGCCTGACATGGGTCATGTTGTAAATGTGTTATCATCTTTAGCTGAGTTGTGGAAACCAACAAAACCGGATTCTGAAGACATATATGGAATTGACCTGGACATGACCTTACCGCAAGCACTGAAGAAGTGGCAGGCATATGAGGGAAGCACTATTGACGATTCTTCTTCATCATTGATTCCCAGTTCGGAGAATACTCAGAGTAGCATACCTACAAGGCCATCTGGATTTGCAGACTCATTTACATCAGCTGATGGACGATGAAGAGCAAAAGGGAAGGAAGGAAAACACAATGTGGGTATCTTTTGATGGTTTCAGGAGGTTTGCTATGTTCATTCTCTCTGATTCTTGTTTTCTCTTTTTGTGAGGTTTGATCTCTTCTGCAATATTTTTGCTGGAGATGCTTTCTTCTCCCCTTTTATTTATTATGTAGTTTAAAGAGTTTAATGTTGTTGTTCTTGGTGTTCCTAAGATGCAAATAGACAGAGCTCATGAATGTTCCATCTCCCTAGTGCGCTTTGTTTACAATTAGTTCAACCTGTTATGAATTATGATCATTCTTTAAGCTTGCAAGCATTGAGAAATGAAGCATACATGATCTTCTAAAAAAAATTTATATTTTGACTTGGTGTGTGAAAGTGAAACTATAGGAGTTGATTTATATTTTGTTTGTTTCATGCTTTGACATTATGATGATGATGATGATGATGATGATGAATCATTTGCATGCTTCATTAGCCTAAGCATGTGAGCCCCTATGGTAATCATTGTTCGCCACATATTGGCACGTTAAAGAAATAAGAGAGGGCCCCACTTATGATGACTAGGAATCTAGGATATATATTTAAGTAAAAAAAATGCCCATCAATCCAATTTTCAAAGAATCAAGTCGAGGTCGATACTTCTCACATCTATGTATGCCTTTTCTCAACTCCTGAATTATTATAATATTTTTAAATAATTATAGATATATGATTTTTAGCTGATGGTGATGATGACGTTATTACATGGAGAGTGGAGAACACACCGAACCGAGCAGCTCATCTACACCGAAGAATGTCTGAATAAAAATCTAAGACTTTTGTCTGCTTTTGTTTGCATGAAACCAATAATATGTGTCTTGTTGTTGATGTGCTTGCCAGCTACACTTCTATTTTTTTTTTTAATTTATTCATTTGTCTTGAATATTCTCCAATTTCGGACAGTGACTACGTGGGTACATCATTCGTGTCGTGTCTTCTTACTTTTAAAAATAAAAAAAAATTAACGTGAAGAAGCTGAAGCTGAATCCGTCATCATTATTCTATAATTAGCGGATTTAATGGTTAATTATGTTTACTCAAGCTATTGTTGACTTAATGTATCCATTTTCAAATTTCTTATTCATAATAAGCCCAGAAGAAGCCGGATTTGTTGGAAGTTTTGTCTGGTTCAGTATATATATTGGTATATATTTTAAAAAGAAGAAAAGCTTGAGTTTTAGTGGACTCTTGCCACCTGTTCATATTAATGTAGCATTCATGTAATAAACCATCAAATTGCAAGGATAATAATGGAATGAAAATCACGGCTGTGCTTAGCATTTTCGTGTTGTATACTGTGACTAGTCAATGGTGAGCTGTAAGCACGTCCATGTGTGATCACGTTGTAGTCCCCGGTGAGTTGTAAGCACGTCCATGTGTGATCGAAGGGGTCGCTTATCTATGTGTACAAAGATTTGCTTTTGTACCAACTTAATGAGCTCTAATTACCGTAAAACCTTTGTAAATTAATAATATTAAGCCGTTCAAATTTTATTTATTAATAGAGTTATTAATTAATCGATAAATTAATAATTTATAAAATGTATTTATATTTTGATGTATATACATATAATTAACTAACGATTCAATTAATTTAATTAATTAAATATCATTAATTAATTAAAAATATATTAAGTCAATAGAAAAACTAATTTTATTATGCATCCCAAGCATAAACAACACTTCATAATTTTTTATTACAGTTTACGAATTCAACTCTAGAACTTCTAAGTAGAGATGACTCCGGTTTGGTTTCGGTTTCGAACCGAAACTGGAGCTGCCTAGGAGGTGGTTCCGGTTCCACAGTTTCGGTCCAGTTTTTTGGTTCCTTTTTTTTTTTTTTTTTTTTTAATATTATATACTAACTAAAAAAAATTAGACATGCAATGATGTGAAATTCTAAATGAAGTTGATTGGGTAAACTGAAATTAAAATAAAATAAATATATAAAACACTAAAAATAAAATTAAATAAAACTAAAAAAAATTAAATTGGCCTTGCACTTAATTTGTACCACAATTAAGTTGTCTATGTATCATCTTGAGGTTTAGAGGAATCAAAGGCCACATAGTTTTTTTTATCTTTTATTGCCAGTTCGGTGAAAAGAGTTGGGAGTTAGGACTTCGGACTGTAACTGATCGTTGCCTTCCGTTCCAGTGGTGTGGTCATCGTCGAAGAAATCGTAGAGTGCTTATTGATCGATTTACGATTTCTTGTTGTCTGTTTTACGCCTTGGTCCAATCATCAACACAAACTTGGACTTTGAATTGATTCTGGACTCAAAAGTGAACGTCTTTCATCTAGAATATTTCCACCGGTGCTAAATTCTTGTTCCACAGTTCCACAGCCATTATAGAAACTAGTGTTGCAAGAATTTGTTTGACTATAATACCCAAGATTGGGAAGTGCTTTTCATGATCCCTCCACCAATGTAGGATATCAAATTGTTCCACATCACCGTCTCTCATAAACTCAAAAATGGTACTGTGATAAGTTTCAATCTCGGAATATGAGGTCGAGCTTGATGAAGAAGAAACTCGTAATTTTTTGGTCTTTTGGGATAACAGTTGAGACCCTAACCCCAAAAATCCAGAGGATTTGAGTTTGTGGAACATCAATGTTCAGTGATGGACCATAAATTCTATGATATTCATCATATAACTCATAAAAAAATATCCTAATTGTAGAACAATAAGTATGAATATCTACTTCTATTTCTAAACAACCATAATAAATAGTTAAATAATCAGACAAATTTTCTAATTTACAACGTTGATCAAAACACAATGCAAGGAAATAAATAGTTGGAAACTCCCTATAATAGTCTAACAATTTTTTTTTTCATAGCTTCAATGCAGGCCTATAATTGTATATTGGATGAACACTCAGAAAATGCACCAACAATGTTACAACTCTCAATAATAAATAATTGAGTAGTAGGATAATAAATACCCGAAAAATTGTTAGTAACATTATTAAAGACTTTTAACAAATTACAAATTTCTGTACAAACATCTCAATGGTGTGGATAAAGATTGATGTGACTAACATTATATTGCATAAAAGAAACTAATAAATCTCTATAATCATAACTTTCAGAAAGCAATTTATAAGTAGAATTCCAACGTGTTGGAACATCACGAGAAAATCTAATGGGACGCCTACCTACCTGTTTATAAAATCTTATCCATACTTTCATCGTAGAAGGATGTTTCCACAAATAAAATAGGGCATCTTTAATAGGTTTAATAAAATGTAGAAGAATTTGTAAACCATTTTAAACACATAAATTAAAAACATGGCAAGCACATCTTTGACGAAAATTTTTACTACTAAAATAGGGTTTGTATAAATCAATTAAAGCAGGAATAACTACCGTATTGTTGGAAGCATTGTTAATACCAATAGCAAAAGTGTTGCTTTCAATTTTATACTCTTTAAAAATAATTTTCATATTTTTTTATAAATATTATTAGCAGTATGTGCATCATCAAAAACTCTAAAAGCAATCATTTTTTTTTCTTTTTGCATTGTCCGGTGCGCGGGACAGAACAAGACAACGTGGGACAATTTCCTCTTGTCCCATGTTTGGCGTGTCTTTAACATGGGACCGAACGAGACAAGGTAGGACAAAAACCACCAAATTTTGTCCCACCCAAGACCCTAGGACAAGGTTGTCCCATGACATGGTACAAGTACAAAAAGACTACTTTACCCTTTAAATTTTCAAAAAAATTACAACCATATTTAATAATCTATATATAATTATAAAATATATATTAAATATTATTACCTTCAGTTTTTGTCTGGTTTATGGTAACATCAAGCTCAAGAATTATAAGATGAAGGCAAAATCACATAAGAAGGCTGAAGCAAAGGCACATCACCGAGGTGATGTTCATTGAACGAAATAAGTAGCCGCGGAGTGTTTCAACGCTCCCATGTTCCAATCTACACAGTTGTAGAAAATGGTGATTGATTTCAAATGCTACTAGTTTTTATTAAAATTTTGTTTTAATTTTGTTTTATCATTCAAACCATTAGAATGCTCATTATTGCCTTTATTTTTACAAGAGAGGAAGGGAAAGACAGAGAGGCTCTTATACTTTGATATACCAAAAAAAAAAAAAAAATGTCCTCGCAGTTTAGTGGGATTCCTACGGCATAGATTGTTATTTCTTGATGTTCAATGAACAATGGTTTAATACTTCATGCATAAATCTTCCATCAATAAAGAAAAAACTATCTGAAAAAATAAATCGTTCAATGGAGACGTATACAGAGATCAGATATATGATGTTTTAAGTTTGAAAAATAAGTAAAAAAGGTATTTTTTGGAAATAAATCAAAAAATTTAATAAAAACATATAATTTTATTTAATTATATAATTTTTTTTTAAAAAGGGGTATAAATAGACCAGTAGGGGTGTGCCAATAGCACCACTTTTTTTTTTTTTTTTTTATCATTCTGGATCTCAATGGTGTGGGGCAGATATCCACCAATCTCCATCCTTTATTTTATTTTATTTTTATTTTTTTCAAATTTTCTTTCTTGTTTTTTTTAAAGAATATTTCTTTCTTGTAAATTAATATTTGTTTAAGCTTTTTTTATTATTAAATTTATGTTAAATTAATTTTATATTGTGGATAGGTGATGTGTCTAGTTATGATTGGCCTAAGGTCTATTTTCATTTAATTTATTTAATGTCACACTTGGAAAGGTCCATTTTGCCCTTTCTACCATTAACTTTCAGTTAGTCAACCATTTGGTCAACGATATTCAAGGGAGGTTTGTACAGTTAAATAATCTTCTGTCTATTGGTCCAATTTCACATAAATTTAGGGGATATTAGTGCAATTTTCCCATTATAATATTATAAATATAATATTATTACGTATATAATAATATATATTATAATATTATATATTATATATAAAATATAATAATATTTTATATATAATATATAATATTATATATTATTATATATAATAATACATATAATATTATATATATTATATATTAAGATATTAATATAATGTATATATAATAATATATATTATAATATTATAAATATTAATAATATATATTACATATATATAATAATTATATATATATATATATATATATTATAATTATAATATTATATATATGTATGTATAATAGGGGCACTATGGTCATTTGAACCTTTTGTCCAATCTTGTTTTAGCCATATCAAACGCATAACAGTATAATTAATAGTTCTGTCTCAGATATTCCAAACATAATATGTCCCGTCTTGTCCTGTCCCGTCATATTTTGTCATGTCCCATCATGTCTTGTCTTGTCTTGTCCTGTCCTCGTAACAAATACACCCATAATGGCAAGTGACACCTAAGTAAGAATGTGTTCACCAATGGTCAGTCCATGTCGGCATATACGGAAACACGACCTTTATAGTTCTCAAAAACTTGTTTCAAAATCTTTTTTTCTCTTTTATAAATATCATAAAGTGTACGTGTACTATAAGAAAATACTAACATTGTTGACAGTTAAAAACTGTCAAGAAAAACATTCTTGACAATTTTAAAAACTATCAACAATGCTAATGTCAAGAAAAGTCTTGATAGTTTTTCTTTTATGACAGTTTTTTTTATTTATTTTTCTCGACAGTTTTAATTGTTTATAAATATCAAGATATGTGTATAATATTTACAATAATTAATTAAAAGCTGTTATTATTTAATATTTAATTAAATAATTTTTTATATATTTATGCACCACCTCCCCCGTCGCCACCGGACCACCGCCGAACCACCGTCGTCTCTGCACCTTTGCCGCCGACCACTTCTGATAATTGTCATTATGAATTGAACTTGAGACCTCAAGTTTATCAAACAATTTGTATACTTTTTTATTAAACGGATTATTTTTTAAGCTAAGTCATAAGTGATTAATTTATAAGATAATGCAATCACAAACATAGCCATACTTACATTTTGAATGCGATCTTCCTAGAGTAATACCCCCATCGAACCTAAACATTCGATGTACATGAGACTTAAATATTCTTATACCACTACGGATAATTTCAATGACAGTTGTTTAATTACTTGTTTCATTAGATGATCAGCAGTACGTTCATCTGCAAGGAAAAATGTGGATGCCTCACCACAAACCCACCTAGTGATATCTTTGTTAAATGTTATATTGTAAATCAACAATCTGGTCAGAACCTGTAGAAAAACGGAAAGCAAAACAACACAAATCAACACGTTAGAAAATCGGTTAGGGAAAACCGAGGCCCGTGTTTCACACGGTGTCCTTAAGATGATTTCGCCGTATATTACACCGTATGTGTATAGCAATCATCTCCCAGGATACAACGGTTTAACAGTGGAAGTGCGAAGCACAAGCCACTCTCAGCAAACTCAAACAGAGCTCAAACTTACCAAGAATAGAGAAGAGAAGAGAGGAGAAGAATTTCGGATGCTATGTGTAATTTTTTTATTTGTTTTTGGATAATTGATATGAGAAGAATACTAGGATATATATAGGCAAAACCGAAGCTTCTTGAATAAGCAAAACGAAGCTTCTTGAATACGATTCTAGACCGAAGCTTCTTGAAAAAGATTCTTGGCTCTTGGTGAATAAGCAAACCGGAACTTCTTGAATAAGATTCTAGACCGAAGCTTCTTGAATAAGATTCTTGGCTCTTGGTGAATAAGCAAACCGAAGCTTCTTGAATACGATTCTAGATCGAAGCTTCTTGAACACGTTTCTGATTAAATAAGGAAAATAATTTAATTAAATAATAATTAAAAGCCTGGTTCAGTATTTTTGGTGATCAAGCAAGAATATCAGAATCCAAACAATTAAAGCTTTCCTTATTCTTTACACAAAAACATTGTTCACCACATTTTAGTCTCACCTTGAGACTCAATTTCTCATTCACCCATTAACCATTTTGTGAGTTTGAGTATATTATTTCGAAGCTCTCACGGAGGAGAATTCGAATACACTTTAATCTTCCATTTTCATGGAATTAATCATACTTGAAAGTACTCACGGTATGTAAACTATTAATCTGGGGGGGTGGGCGTGGGTGAATAGATTTTAACTAATTTTACCCAATTTTCGTTTAATGATAAGATTACGAAAATACCCCTAATAGTCAATAAAATATAGCAAGTGTAATATTGTGCGAAAATTAAAACAACACTTGATATTTACGTAGAAACCCTCACGGGAAAAACCACTGGCTAGTAAGTAAGCCACACTAGAACCTCGAATCCACTAAATGTGTAAAACGATTACAACCTAATCCCGGAAGTAATCACACACCTACCTAATCTCGGTATAAGCGAACCTAGTCCGATTGCTTGCGAATTAAGCAACCTAATCCCGGTCACAACACAAGACTTAATTCTCTAAAAAGAGATTAACACCCTAAGTGAATATATGAATATTCAAATGCAACATAGAGCAAGGGAAACCCTATATGCTTATCTAAGATGATGAATTTGCAATTAAAAACAATCCTAGATATTAAAACTAAATGACATGTCAATTAGCTTAGATAATCATAGATTATAGAAACCTAGATATCTATCACAAAGCAACACTCAATCAAATCAACACAACAATCTCTATCTTGAATATTAGAATATAATCTAAGAACAATCAAGTAATAAAAGAGATGCCATAATAAATAGAACACTAATTATATATGATAATAGTGAAAAACTTACCAAAGCAAGTGTGATGATGAAAGACCCATGCAAACAAGCATCCTAGATATGCTAAAGAATGCTAGATGAACTTTGATGCAAATGGATTTTTGGTTTGAGTGTTTAATGAGCAAACTTGGTTGCTTTCTCTCTTAAAATTCTCTCTTTTGAAAGTAGGGTTCTTGATGATTAAAGAGTCACACTCAGAACAAGAGAAAGTGATGTATTTATAGGCATGAAAAACAGAGCATGTGAAAAGACAAGTTTGCCCCTGAAACGCACCGATCGGCGGTTTCATTTGGCGGCCAGGCCGCCGATTCTAACTGCCGAATTGAACCCGAGAGGAACAGGGGAACAACGGCAGTTTAATTCGGTGGTTTCGTAACCGCCGATCTAACCGCCGAATCAAACCGAGAGATAAAATCAATCAGGTATGAACGGCGGTTTCATTCGACGATTTCGTGACCGCCGATTCAACCGTCGAATTAGACCGAGAGATAAAATCAATCAGGTCTTGAACGGCGGTTTTGAACGGCGGTCGTGACCATCGATCATAACCGCAGAATTGCTCCAGACACTTCTGGAAGCAAATGGCGGTTTCATTCGACGGCCAGGCCGCCGATCATAACCGCCAATCACCAACATAGGTGAAAACCAAGGAGAAGCCAAGGGCATTCTCCATAGGCGGTCTTCGCGCAAAACCAAGCACATTCTAGTGCATGCGCGGACTTTTTCGAATACTATCGGGAAACGAATTACAAGTCACAAATTCACACAACAAACAATAACATATAGGTGCAAGTGTGAAATGTGGCAAGTGAAGAGAAAGCACACATATGCAATGTATGTTAAGTGTGTGTGTGTGCAACTAATCTCTTCAAAGAAGAATAAGCACTAGAGATATACCTTTGGAGTGCTTATCAAGACAAGGTCTTCAAAGGGCTTGAGCAATAACAACAACACCTAAGCTACCCTTACAAAGGACCACAACATGTGGTTTGTCCACGAAATGAGCCAATCAACAAATGGGAACCTTACAATCTCCCCTTTTGGCTATTTCGTGACAAAACCACCACTCACATTGATTCCTCACAAAAAGATAGAAACTATAGGACTACAATGATATTCTACATTACAAAGAGATAAGAAAATGCAACTTGAAGTCTTCAACCTCTTGTAGAATAATCAATCCCTGAAAATAAAGTTTCTAACTTTTCCAATACAAGTAAAAAGTGAGATCAATCAAGTGAGAACAAAAACAAGCATTTGCATTTTTAAAAGATTAGGCACAACATTATGCAATGTATATGTATGCAATGCTCCCCCTCAACGGGTTACTCCCCCTCAATGTATGTTCTCCTCAATCATGCACAATTGCTACTACAATTTGCAACTCCCCTTACCATATCCTACTCCCCATTTTTGTCATGATATAGGGAAGGGAGTAGTCCCTAACCGGGTCACTCATAGCAACGAGAGATAGTAGCATGCAAGATATTTGCATAATCAATATAAGTCACTTTATGCATCTCAATTAATTGGAGAGAAACAAGGAGATTTATTTGAGAAAATGTGTGAATCAATCATGCTTTGCATACAAGACATGTAACATTCAAGTCCAAAATACAATGGTATTTGGCAAAGCAAATAACAAAGGGTTCTAATAAGAATTCAAACCAATTTCACCAATGTCATGAGAAAAGCAAGGATATGGAGATTTTATTGATTTCAATTTAAGAGCAACTATACCCAACTTTATAAGCGAAACATGGCATGAGTGACTTTGCACCTTATTTGATTTTTCCAAATAAGATATCCGTATGATAATAGCCATGGTCAACCAATAAAGAAAGAGAGACATTTGGAATTTAAATTCCTTTGAACGGATACTAGATCTTTTATTCATTTTGAGTCTCATAAGCTTTCACACAAGTTTTGCATTTTAAGAATATGCAATCATCAATTCATGCTTTTCATGTGAGCATGTTATATGAATTTCATGCTATTTCATTTGACATTAGCATGTTATAAAAGAATCATCATGTCATGGAGATAACCATAGGTCATTCAAATCATACTTCCTATATACATCTCCTAGTCCAAAAATGCATGTTTGAACATAAATATGACATGGATTGTAAACAAGCAAGGTTCACACTTATTGAATTGAAAACATATATACATATGTGCAACCAAGCTTACTCAAACAATTAAAAGAAGAGGCATAAGTTATTTCAAAATTTTTGCAAGATACAAGAATGCAAAATAGCTCTCTTTGCTTGAGTTCCCCATATGGGGTCAAATACAAAACTCATCACTCCACAAGACATATCCCAATAGATCTACTTAGTGTTTTAAATCGAGTAGAATCTAAGGGTTTAGTAAATAGGTCGGCAAGTTGATCATTAGTACCTACATGTTCAAGTACTATGTATTTATTTTCAACAAGCTCTCTAATGAAGTGATGGCGGATGTCAATATGCTTAGTTCTAGAATGTTGTACCGGATTCTTGGAAATATTAATGGCACTCATGTTATCACAAAAGAGAGTGAGAGTACCTTGGTTGAATCCGTAGTCTACTAGCATTTGCTTCATCCATAGGAGTTGTCTGCATCCACTCCCCACGGCTATGTACTCGGCCTCGGCCGTGGACAAGGAAATCGAGTTTTGCTTCTTGCAAAACCAAGACACCAAGTTGTTGCCTAGGAAGAAGCAACCGCCCGATGTGCTTTTCCTATCATCACAATTTCCTGCCCAATCCGCATCACTAAAGCCTACAAGACTAGCATTAGTGTCAAAAGAGTACCAAATCCCATAGTTGGATGTCCCATTCACATAGCGAATGATTCTCTTTACGGAAGAGAGATGGGACTCATTGGGATCCGCTTGGTACCTAGCACACACACCCACATTAAAAGAGATATCGGGCCTACTTGCGGTCAAATAAAGCAAGCTACCAATCATGCCACGATATAACGTTTATTCCACACTTTTACCACTAGCATCCTTGCTTAGCTTCAAAGTGGTACTCATGGGTGTATCACAATGTTTGGCATTTTCAAGACCAAACTTCTTCATTAGGTTTTTAGCATATTTGGCTTGGGTTATGAAAATCCCATCATCTAATTGCCTAATTTGCAAACCTAGGAAGTAACTAAGCTCACCAACAAGACTCATCTCAAATTCATGAGACATGACATCAACAAATTGTTGGACCTTGGTGTTGTTGGTGGAGCCAAAAACTATATCATCAACATATATTTGAGCTATGAAAAGCTCATCATTGTCTCTTTTGATGAATAGTGTCTTGTCAACACTACCCCTTGAGTAGTTATTGTCAACAAGAAATTGAGTGAGGTGCTCATACCAAGCCATCGGTGTTTGTTTCAACCCATATAGAGCCTTCTTGAGGCGATAGACATGGTTGGGGTGGTGCGCATCCACAAACCCCTTAGGTTGTTCAACAAACACTTCCTCTTGCAAGAAGCCATTGAGGAAGGCACTCTTGACATCCATTTGGTGCAATTTAAACTTGTGCACACATGAAATGGACAAGAGAAGCCTAATGGACTCTAAACGGGCAACGGGAGCAAATGTCTCCTCAAAGTCGATACCCTCAATTTAAGAGTACCCTTATGCTACAAGTCTAGCCTTGTTCCGCACTATGTTGCCATCCTCACCAGATTTGTTCCTATAAATCCACTTAGTGCCTATCACATTAGTGCTTTTAGGCCTAGGAACTAGAGTCCAAACCTCATTCCTTTCGAATTGGTTTAGCTCTTCTTGCATGGCAAGAACCCAAAACTCATCATTCAAGGCTTCATCAACCTTTTTGGGTTCAATTTGAGAGGTGTAGCATGTGTAGCTAATTAGATTAGCTATTTGACGCCTAGTCCTAACACCCCCATTCACATCTCCAATAACATCCTATTTGTTATGGAGTCTTCTAACCCATGGAGCGGGTTCATTAGAGTCCAAGAGAGGGACTTTAATAAGAGGTTGTGCGAACTCATTATTTTCATTGGACGTCTCAACATTGGGAGTCACCACAACCCTCTCCAAAGGAGAGTCATCATCTAAAACTTCCTCCTCCTCATGGTCATTAGACTTGAGCCTTGTATCATCAATAACAACATTCGATGATTCCATGACGGTTCGAGTCTTCAAGTTGAAAACTCTATAGGCTCTACTATTCAAGGCATAGCCAATAAAGATACCCTCATCACTCTTAGCATCAAACTTGCCAAGTTGATCACGGTCATTTAAAATGTAGCATTTGCTTCCAAATATGTGGAAGTAGCTAACATTTGGCTTCATACCCTTCCATAACTCATAGGAGGTGTTTCTAGATCCGGGCCTTAGGAAAACACGATTCCCTATATAGCAAGCCGTATTGACGGCTTCGGCCCATAGGTTCCTAGGGACATTGTTGCTAAGCAACATCACTCGGGCCATCTCTTGAAGGACCCTATTCTTCCTCTCAACAACTCCATTTTGTTGAGGTGTCCTAGGAGCCGAGAACTCATGGGAGATGCCTAAGCTATTGCAATAGCTTTCAAATGAGGCATTCTCAAATTCCCTCCCATGGTCACTTCTAATCCGTTTAATGCTTTTAATGTTAGAATTCATTTCATTTTGTATTTTAGTACAAAGCATTTTAAACTTATCAAAAGTTTCGGATTTTTCTCTAAGAAAATATGTCCATGTAAATCTAGAGAAATCATCAACACAAACAAAAATGTATCTCTTTCCACCTAAACTCTCGGTTTGCATAGGACCCATGAGATCCATGTGGAGAACCTCTAGGGGCTCTATGGTGGAGAGATACTTGCCCTTTTTGTGCATGCTTTTGGTTTGTTTTCCTTGTTGGCAAGGTCCACAAACACCATTGGCTTTCTTCCCAAGCTTAGGGAGGCCACGCACACAATTGAACTTTCTAAGGGTTCGTAAATCCCTAAAGTTCATGTGGCCAAGTCTTTCATGCCACAACTCAATTTGCTCATCCATAGACACATTGTTTGAGACTATTCTAGCTTCAAGACAATAGCAATTGTCACTAGATCTCATACCTTTCAACAAGGTTTGTCTATCGGGCTTTAGGATAGAGCAATCATCTTTACAAAACAAGACGGAATATCCTTCATTACTTAGATGTGAAATGCTTATTAAATTGGCTTTCAAGCCATCAACAAATAAAGCATCAGATAATGAGGGTAATCCGGGAACGGAAATGGTTCATTTCCCTACAACTTTCTTTTTGGATCCATCACCAAAAGTGACATATCCACCTTCCTCCATAACAAGAGTCTCGAAGAAACTCTTGTTTCCCGTCATGTGCCTAGAGCACCCACTATCTAAATACCAAAAATTAGAAGAATTTACCTTCAAGGCTATTTGAGCAACATGACAAACATTTTCATTCTTTCTAATCCACTTAGAAACAACATTAGCTTTCTTAGTGGTCTTTGGTACATGGGCTCTAGATGTTCTAGGATCATGCATAACAATATCATCATTCCTAGGAATATGCATCATGGCTCTTTTCTTTTTCTTCTCAATCATGCTTCTAGTTTGCACATTTTAATATATCGAAAGCAATGTGGTCTAATATGACCATAAAATCCACAAAAGTGACATATAGGAGTAAAATAAGGAATCATACCTTGTCCTTGTCTTTATGGATGAATGGGTTCAATCCATCTACGTTGTTGAACCGGTCTAGATTGCTTCCTAGCTTGAGGTTGCATGATTGGTCTATTTCCTTTGTGAGCCAATTGTGGAGGAATGTTGGCTTGAGGGACCCTAGAGGGTTGAGCTTGAGATTGCCTTCTTGGCACCATCTTCACTTGTGCATTTGAACATTGTCCTAGTTCTAATTTCTTCCTAGGAATTTGCACAATTGAAGTTTCTTCGTTCCTCAAACTCTTGACAAACACGGTCTTGTTAGCGGTTGAGATCTTCTTGCCATCTTCATACCCAAGACCCCTTTTGTCACACGGACTCTTTCCAACACCAAGTATATGATCAAGTTTCTTGGTGCTAGAATCCATCCTAGCTAAAGATTCTAAAGCTTCATCAAGTTCCCTCTTTAGACCTTCTTCATTCCTCCTAGATAAGTCTAAGTCCTTTCTTAGCTCATATTCTATCTTCTTAAACTTTCCAACTTGTTCACTTAAGTGGTCATTTTGAGATAAAATGTCAAGATTTTCTTCTCTCAACATCTTGATCTTTTTCGTGCTCTTGATTGTTAAGTCATTGAACTCGGCATGGTATTTAGCAAGCACCTTTTTCTCCACAAATCCATTTATGGAGTTAAAGGAGGAATCACTTCCTTCTTCACTTGAGTCATTTTCCTCTTGACTCTCTTCCTCTCTTTCACTAGCACTTTTGCTTTTATGGGAGGAGGCAAAAGCTAGGAGGTTAGCCATGAGCTCTTCATCACTTTACCTTTCTTCTTGTCATTGTGATTAGCACATTCGGGGGCAAAGTGACCTATGCCACCACACTCGAAGCATCGGACCCCTTTCCTTTCGGTCTTTTCTTGCCTAGGTTCAAACTTCTTGAAATGCCCCTTTTTCTTCGAATCTTGACCTTTTGATCTGAAGCCCTTTCTCCTAAACTTCATAACTTTGTTGAATCTTTTTACAAACAAGGCAAGATCTTCATCCGAGTCAATCTCCTTTGACTCCTTTTCATCGTTGGAGGCTTTTAAAGCAATCCCTTTTTGCTTTTTAGTGGGTGTGGAGATAGGACATTTCCTAGACTCATAAGCTAGAAGTCCCACAATCACCTCACTCGGCTTCATATCCATATAACCACTATTTTCTTCTATAGCCGTCACCTTTGATTCGAACCTATTGAGGAGAGATCTCATGATTTTCTGCTTGACTCTCCTATCCGAATACGGGTCTCCGAGTTAGTGACTTTGATTAACGATGTCCATCAATTTGATTTCAAAATCATTGAAGCATTCATCCTCTCCCATCCTAAGTAACTCGAATTGAGTTTGGAGGACTTGAAGCTTGGATTCCTTCACCACCTCGGTTCCTCCATGTGCAACTTGTAAGATATCCCAAGCCACTTTCGCGATTTGAGTGTTCTGAATAAGCTTATACTGATTTTCATCCATTGCACAAAGGATGGCGTGCATCGCCTTCCTATTCCACTTTGAAGCCTCAAACTCTTGCGGACTCCATTGCGCCTTAGGCTTCAATACTTCTTCTCCTCCACCATCGGGAGTCATCTTGGGTAGATTATATCCATCTTCCACCGCCATCCACGCGCGGTCATGAATTTGACATATGTAGGATTCCATCTTCCCTTTCCATTGGGAATAGTTCAACCTGGTAAGAAGTGGAGGCCTTGTGTTTGAGGCACCCTCGTTGCCACCACCATTTCCACCGTTTCCACTCATAGTGTTTATGAATGAATGAAATGAATGCAAATGTATGAATGATCAAAAATCACACAAAATGCAAAACACACCAAAGTGAGCAAGGATCACCTAATTATATTTAGGAACCCGCTCTGATACCAATTGAAAGTACTCACGGTGTGTAAACTATTAATCTAGAAGGGGGGGGGGGGGGGGGGGGGGGGGTGGTGAATAGATTTTAACTAATTTTACCCAATTTTCGTTTAATGACAAGATTATGAAAATACCCATAATAGTCAATAAAATATTGCAAGTGTAATATTGTGCGGAAATTAAAACAACACTTGATATTTACGTAGAAACCCTCACGGGAAAAACCACGGACTAGTAAGTAAGCCACACTCGAACCTCGAATCCATTAAATGTGTAAAACGATTACAACCTAATCCCGGAAATAATCACACACCTACCTAATCCCGGTATAGGAGAACCTAGTCCAATTGCTTGCGAATTAAGCGACCTAATCCTGGTCACAACACAAGACTTAATTCTCTAAAAAGATATTAACACCCTAAGTGAATATATGAATATTCAAATGCAACATAGAGCAAGGGAAACCCTATATGCTTATCTAAGATGATGAATTTGCAATTAAAAACAATCCTAGATATTAAAGCTAAATGACATGTCAATTAGCTTAGATAATCATAGATTATAGAAACCTAGATATCTATCACAAAGCAACACTCAATCAAATCAACACAACAATCTCTATCTTGAATATTAGAATATAATCTAAGAACAATCAAGTAATAAAAGAGATGCCATAATAAATAGAACACTAATTATATATGATAATAGTGAAAAACTTACCAAAGCAAGTGTGATGATGAAAGACCCATGCAAACAAGCATCCTAGATATGCTAAAGAATGCTAGATGAACTTTGATGCAAATGGATTTTTGGTTTGAGTGTTTAATGAGCAAACTTGGTTACTTTCTCTCTTAAAATTCTCTCTTTTGAAAGTAGGGTTCTTGATGATTAAAGAGTCACACTCAGAACAAGAGAAAGTGATGTATTTATAGGCATGAAAAACAGAGCATGCGAAAAGACAAGTTTGCCCCTGAAACGCACCGATCGGTGGTTTCATTTGGCGGCCAGGCCACCGATTCTAACCGCCGAATTGAACCCGAGAGGAACAGGGGAACAACGGCGGTTTAATTCGGCGGTTTCGTGACCACCGATCTAACCGCCGAATCAAACCGAGAGATAAAATCAATCAGGTATGAACGGCGGTTTCATTCGGCGGTTTCGTGACCGCCGATTCAACCGCCGAATTAGACCGAGAGATAAAATCAATCAGGTTTTGAATGGTGGTTTCGAACGGCGGTCGTGAGCACCGATCGTAACCGTAGAATTACTCCAGACATTTTTAGAAGCAAACGGCGGTTTCATTCGGTGGCCAGGCCACCGATCATAACTGCCGATCACCAACATAGGTGAAAACCAAGGAGAAGCCAAGGGCATTCTCTGTAGGCGGTCTTCGCGTAAAACCAAGCACATTCTAGTGCATGCGCGGACGTTTCCGAATACTATCGGGAAACGAATTACAAGTTACAAATTCACACAACAAACAATAACATATAGGTGCAAGTGTGAAATGTGGCAAGTGAAGAGAAAGCACACATATGCAATTTATGTTAAGTGTGTGTGTGCAACTAATCTTTTCAAAGATGAATAAGCACTAGAGATATACCTTTGGAGTGCTTATCAAGACGAGATCTTCAAAGGGCTTGAGCAATAACAATAACACCTAAGCTACCCTTACAAAGGACCCCAACATGTGGTTTGTCCACGAAATGAGCCAATCAACAAATGGGAATCTTACAATACTCAATTTGTCCTCTCAAAATAAGAGTCTATCACAAAATTTTCCAACAATCCCCACATGAATGAAAATTGACCTAGGAGACACGGAAGATGAATTTTGGTAAGTTTAAACGGTCAAAACCTGCATAGGATAGGTAGATGTTACCCTTTGAACCTTCCCTTGTAAATGTATGCTTAATTTACTGGCTGATCAGTAGATGTGATATCCTTGAACTGTTCTGCCGTTTTGTGTAAATGATCACACACCTCACACAGGTATCCTCCAGACCTAATTTGGTTCTCATTGTTATGTTCGTTTTGGCCATGAACATGTGTCTGGTTCTGTGAGAGTCACTGGAGAATATAGCCCTTCACTATTCTATTTTAAAAGCGGCCCCACTTCTCTCTCACATAGGTGATTTCTTAATTAAGAGTAACCCGCATTACTCTGTTAGGATTTCCATAGCTTGGAATTTTGACGCATAAGAATCATTAAAAACATGGTTTAACCTTTTCCCTGCGGGCATCACTGTTTTATCATAGGAATGGACTTGAGGGTAACCCCCACAGTGATCCAACTCAGTCTTACAACTTGGTTGTCCCATTGAACCTAGATCTTGGGATCTCCAGTCAACTAGGTTGGGTGTCCATTGTATTGACTTTTTATCTCATGGGCTTTAGTCCCATTCCATTCGATGATGTCTCAACTAATTCTCTGTTTAACCCTTTGGTTAGTGAATCCGCAATGTTATCTCTTGACCTTACATAGTCAATAGTGATAACCCCAGTTGAGATCAGTTGTCTAATGATACTATGTCTTCGACGTATGTGTCTAGGCTTCCCATTATACATGTTGCTCTATGCTCTTCCTATTGCTGATTGACTATCACAGTGGATGCAAATTGCCGGCATAGGCTTTGGCCACCTTGGAATATCCTCTAAGAATTGGCGTAGCCATTCAGCCTCCTCACCACATTTATCTAATATAGTGGATCTGGCTATACACGTTTGTTTGGAGGATTTCCAGGATACAGCCGCACCTCCTAGTGTGAACACATATCCACTAGTGGATTTTGAATCTTTCATATCAAATATCCAGTTTGCATCAGTGTATCCTTCTAGGACAGCAGGATATCTAGTATAATACAGTCCATGATTACGAGTGAATAGTAAGTACTTCAGTACTCTTACTATTCCTTTCCAGTGATCAGTTCCTGGATTACTCGTGTATCTGCTTGATTTGCTGACTGCATTAGCTATGTTTGGTCTTGTACAACTTGTTAAGTACATCAGACTTCCTATCACTCGAAAATATTCTAGTTGAGAGACGCTCTCACCTTTATTTTTGGATAGGTGTAGGTTTGTATCTACTGGCGTTCTGGAAATTCCAGAATCATTCCTATTGAATTTCTCAAGAATCATGTCAACATAGTGTGATTGACTTAGTATGAGTCTGTTAGATGTCCTTGAGATTTTCATTCCCAACATTACATCAGCTGGTCCCATATCTTTCATATCAAATCTTGATTTCAACATATCCTTGATAGATTTGATCATTTTATCATCACTACCAACAATGAGCATGTAAAGGCACACAATGACATAACCATTTTCTGAGTCCTTGACATGAACACATTTGTCACATTCGTTGATTTTAAATCCATTTGACATCATAGCATTGTCAAATTTCTCATGCCATTGTTTTGGTGCTTGCTTTAAACCATATAAAGACTTCACCAGTTTACAGACTTTCTTTCCCTGTCCTGGAGCAAAAAAACCCTCAGGTTGTTCCATGAAAATTTCTTCATCTAGATCTTCATTTAAGAAAGCTGTTTTCACATCCATTTGATGTACTTTAAGATTTCGTAAAGCTGCGATTGCAAGTATCATCCTAATGGAGGTTATTCTCGTCACAGGAGAATATGTATCAAAGTAGTCTAGGCCTTCTCATTGATTGTAACATTTAATTACAATTCTGGCCTTATACTTATCAATTGATCCATCTGCTTTCATCTTTCTCTTGAAAATCCATTTGGAACCTAGTGGTTTACATCCCGGAGGAAGATCCACTAATTCCAAAGTATGAATTTAAGGATGGAATCAATTCCGCTCTTAATAGCCTATTTCCACAAGAGTCCTTCTGAAGAGCTTACTGCTTTTTTGAAAGTTCGAGGTTTACCTTCTAGCAAATAGGACATAAAATCGGGACTAAAAGACGTTTTCGTCCTTGCTCTTTTGCTACGTCTAGGTTCATCCTCAACTTCATTTTCTTGTTCTTGGTCCTCACAACTATCAACATGTGTTCGTTTTGATGAACTTGCTTCATCATTGGATTTACATGGAAATACATGTTCAACGAACGTTGCATTTCTAGATTCCATTATCGTGTTTTTGTGTATATCTGGTATGTCAGATTTATAGACCAAGAATCGATGAGCACTACTATTTTGTGCATATCCAATGAAAATGCAATCAACAATTTTCGGACCTATTTTCACCTTCTTAGGTATAGGTACGACCACTTTGGCAAGACACCCCCACATTTGTAAGAATTTATAGGAAGGCTTTCTTCCTTTCCATAGCTCATATGGTGTCTTATCTTCTTTCTTTCGGGGTACCTTATTTAAAAGGTAATTGCTAGACAAAATTGCTTCACCCCATATGTTCTGAGGTAGTCCAGAACTTATCAGCATTGCATTCATCATTTCTTTCAAGGAATGATTTTTCCGTTCAGCAACTCTGTTTTGCTAAGGGAAATACGGCGCAATGGTTTGATGTATGATTTCGTATTGTGCACATAATTCACCAAACGGTGCTTCATACTCACCACCTTGGTTGCTTCTTAGTGATATCAGCCACCTGGAAGGTTTCACTTGGGGTTATCCCCTCTCATGCAGAATCACTTGAAGCTCTTAGAGTCCCCTATCTTGTTATCAAGAAACCGACTCACAATGGACCTTTTGGATTCAACATCCTCGGTCTTGTATTTCCGGTCTAACGACTCTCACAGTTCTTTTGACTATTTTCTTTGAAAGTATACGCTATACAGCGAATTTAACAACCCGTTTAGCATGTAGTTTCAGCACGGAAATTCCGAACGGTTTCATGCATCAATTGCATTTATATATGAATATCTTATTCTTAACCATTATTGAGTTCAAGAACATCTTTAGTCAAGAACCTAACTAGATTCAGCGTGGTTAATTAGAACAACATCTTCTGTCTCCACCACTCAAGGCTCACATGACTCACATACTGGCTTATCACCGGATATCCCTTGTTTCTCACGAATGAGTTGATGGCCGGAGTCGATGTTGCCACACTTGGCCCCAAAATAGACACATCTCCCACAAGCAATGAATTAACAACTGAAGTGTCTAGTCCGACGGTTGGATTAGCACTAGGGGTTTCAAGTGGAACACTTGTGTTCACGTTTGATTTATCCACCACAATATCAGGAGGAAATCAACTGAATTAATTTTGAAATTAATTCTCATTAAAATAGGCAATATTAAAGTCAAATCGGTTTTGTTTTGAATTCAAAATTTAACGTTTCTATTAATCCGGAATTAATAGAAATAAATCATCATTAAATTGATAATTACAATTTTGAAGTTCAAAATTGATTTTTGACACTAATCACCATTTTACACATCCAATTCGTTACCACTGTTGGCCTTTAGGAGCCTCACAAGTTAAGAATCTCGCAAGATTCAAGATTTAACATCTTTCGTAGCCATCTCTTGAAATCCAGACCATTGAATTTCTCTGGTTTCTCCGTATGGTTCATAAGAACCGAAATCAGAGACAAACAAATTCACCGCCGTGGTATTCATTTGACCAAAAAAGGGTTTACCATCAGGTCGGTCAACTAACCCACAATTGGGTTGACCACCGGAGTCTCTTGAGCCACACTCGGGTTCACAGTTGATTCGGCAATTTTTTTTTTTTTTTTTTACACAAACCAAATCAAATACTAATATATATCACAAAGATATAATAGCGATTTATCAAATACAGATATATCAAAATAGTATGTTAATATATATCAATCATAACATATAAACACACCAATATAACTTCAACTTTTGAAACATAAATAACTTGTACGTACACTGTTATTTATACTAATATATCAAGCAAAGATATATCACACACCGATGTAGTATTGTTTATCAATCAATTGATATCAAACAATACATAACACCAGTACTGATATCAACACCAGTACGTATACATCAATATGTAAAATATTGATTTACAGTGCATAAAACACCAATTAAGCACTTTAAATATAATACGTATATCTACAAACAAGTGCTGCTTTTGGTGTAAGATTATATAATCTTATGATCTATGTACCAAGTAAACCCGATTGTATACACAATCTTCGTGTTACTTATAAGTTTCATAATGATAGTATATCAAACACTGAATTGTGTTGATATATATCTCATACAAATAAAACAAAGACCAGTATATTTAACAATATATCAAGCAAAGGTTGTAAACCCACTGATATATATTAATATATACTCGTATATATATATAACCTGGTTTGTGTCAGATGGTATAACCAATATACAACAATTATAATATAAATATAATTGCACTGATATCAAACATTTCGAGTTAGTATATCAACACTAATATAAATTAATTTTGTTTGTATCAAGCACTAGTTTGGTATATAAAACACAAACCCACGTAATTTATAACACTAATATCTCAAATATAGTGTATGAACAAGTGCTGCACTAACAATATAATCATTTATTCCACTTGATGTCTAACAGTGATATCAAACAATAATACTTTCAGAATCACGAAAATATTATATATATATTATATGACAGTACCGATATCAAGTCTGTGAATCAATAATTGATTCCAGATTTCACACTTTGAAATCACAATCAGTGTCTAGTATTATAGACCCGACTATCCGATCGAAATCACAATTGATTTCTAAACCAGTGTCTGAAATAGACCCGATTTTCGAATGGTAAACCAGTAAATGGTTCGAAATCAGTGTCTGAAAACAGACCTAATTTCCACTATCAAAACCGAATTAAAACGTGATGTTTGAATAAACACAGTGTGTTAAACCAATCCGTTTTAAGGTTCAAAAACCAGAAAGTTTGAAGTAGAAGGAAACGTTTAAAAGAATAAGTTAACAAAATCGTCTTAAGAATGTTATATTGTAAATCAACAATCTGGTCAGAACCTGTAGAAAAACGGAAAGCAAAACAACACAAACCAACACGTTAGAAAATCGGTTAGGGAAAACCGAGGCCCGTGTTTCACACGGTGTCCTTAAGACGATTTCGCCGTATATTACACCGTATGTGTATAGCAATCATCTCCCAGGATACAACGGTTTAACAGTGGAAGTGCGAAGCACAAGCCACTCTCAGCGAACTCAAACCGATCTCAAACTTACCAAGAATAGAGAAGAGAAGAGAGGAGAAGAATTTCAGATGCTATGTGTAATTTTTTTATTTTTTTTTGGATAATTGATATGAGAAGAATACTAGGATATATATAGGCAAAACCGAAGCTTCTTGAATAAGCAAAACGAAGCTTCTTGAATACGATTCTAGACCGAAGCTTCTTGAAAAAGATTATTGGCTCTTGGTGAATAAGCAAACCGAAACTTCTTGAATACGATTCTAGACCGAAGCTTCTTGAATAAGATTCTTGGCTTTTGGTAAATAAGCAAACCGAAACTTCTTGAATACGATTTTAGATCGAAGCTTCTTGAACACGTTTCTGATTAAATAAGGAAAATAATTTAATTAAATAATAATTAAAAGCCTGGTTCTGTATTTTTGGTGATCAAACAAGAATATCAGAATCCAAACAATTAAAGCTTTCCTTATTCTTTACACAAAAACATTGTTCACCACATTTTGGTCTCACCTTGAGACTCAATTTCTCGTTCACTCATTAACCATTTTGTGAGTTTGAGTATATTATTTTGAAGCTCTCACGGAGGAGAATTCGAATACACTTTAATCTTCCATTTTCATGGAATTAATCATACTCAATTTGTCCTCTCAAAATAAGAGTCTATCACAAAATTTTCCAACAATCTTACACTTGGATTTTTGGTCTCACCACTCAACAAGTGATTCTCGCACTCAAAGATAGAATAAAATTATAGCAAGAACAAATCAAACTTTCTGAGTAGATAAGAAAATATAAACTCTAGAATATATCTAATCCAACAATTTTACATACTGAATTTAACACATTAGGTTGAATTTTACACGCCAGTTATGATGAAATTTTATATGCTAGTTATAAATGAAATATTTTACAAGTCAGTAATCAGTTGTAGATTAAAATTTTACATGCCAATGTATAGTTTTTACACATTGAAACGAATAAATTCGTAATTTTCTCTCTATTCTAATTCTCTTGGTAACTTTCTCTCTATAACTTTTAACTTTCTCTCTCCTCCAATTCTCTGAGTAATAAATTTATGTCTCTAACTTCTAACTTTCTCTTTCCAAGAAATTTATCTCTTCCAATTTTTTTCTGTAACTCTCTCTCTAACTTCTAAATTTTCTAGAAATTGAACTCTTTCTCTCTCAATAATGATATACCATAGAAAATCGAAAAAAAAAAGCTTGGTGCGAAAATGGAGAAAAATATAGAGAGAGAAAGTACATAAGAAGGGTATTTTCGTCACGCCAAGGCTACGGTTGACATGGAAAAAAAGTTTGTGGGAGTGGAAAATTTTAAAATTTCCCAAAATGGGAATTTCCTCTTGTAATTTCTTTCTCATTACATCGTTTGGCAGATTGGATCCATGGTCTTTTTGTTAGAGTTGTATTGGATGCATGGTCTTGATAATGTAAATTTTTCTAAACTTAGGCCCCATATACATCATAATAATAGCCCAACCCAATCTCACAACTGAGCCCAGATCACTTCTTAAATTTAAGGCTTTCAACTTTCAAATGAATCAATTCGTTCTTTAAGGGCCTGTTCTGCAGGCATTTTTCAGCCTGTTTTCGATTTTATTTTTCAAAAATGATTTCGAATTCGTGTTCGTTAACCGTTTTTCATTTTATTTTCAAAATACAAAAACACAATGAAAAACAAAACCAGTGTTAAAAGTGGAAATTTTGAAAATTATATATATATATATATATGTTTTCTTTGTTTTTGTTTTTGTTTTTCAAAAAAAATTAACAAAAAAATTATTTTTTTTCTTTTTTTCTCTTGAACGTGAGTACTAATCAGTTTCTCTTCTCTTCTCATCTTCATCTTCTTTCTTCCTTCACATCTCTTCCTCCTCCTCGCCTCTCGCCGTCGATCTCTTCCTCCTCCTCCACTCGCCGCCGATCCAAATTAAATTAATTAGCTTTGGGGTTTTTGTTATGTGATTTCTCATGGTCATGGATAAACTCTGTTAGGTTTTGACTTGTATTCCTAAGCGAACCCGATGTGAACCAAACAAGACTCAACTGATGTGGTACTTCCTAGAAGACGTGGGATAACGTTTGGAAGTTGAAGGCGGTGTTTTAGGGAGGTTTGAAGATCATGAAGAACTGAATAAATGGTTTGTTTCATCGTATGGATCGCGGTTTTCTGAGCGATGTAATTTAAGGTGACTTGTAATGGTTTAGGAAGCGGGTGTACAACCGTGACCCGAATCGTAGTCAATAATAACCATACGTGAAACGGGAAATCTTCAATGGAAAAGGAAGTAGTTTGTTTCTGGAAGTTCTTGTGCTTGAAGGAAAAGGATTTACTCCTTACAAGAAGACTTGTCATAAAAGGAAATAGTATTTATGTGGAACAAGTAAGTCTTGTACGTTTAGGAGTAAGATTTCCTTTTATATTATACTCCCTGTAACTAGTATAAATAGACCTTGTATTTAGGTTATTTTATGTGGAGCAAAAAGAACACCATGTAAACATCAGAGAGTGTGAGTGAGATCCGGGGAGACCCAATGGGAATATCCGAGGAGGGATCCAAGGGAATATCGGTGGATCAAGTTAGAGATCCGTGGGTGATATTTAGGGGAGACCTAGGGGATATTGTGGGGTTCTTGATGAGGATCTTATGAGTGTGGTTTGGGGTTAGGTGTGAGAGAAAATCCTGAAGTATATGGTTGTAACAATTTATCATATAGTGGAACTTTCTCTGTCGTCCTAACGACCCGTGGTTTTTTACCCGTTTTGGGTTTTCCACGTATATCTTGTGTTGTGATTGTTTTATTCTCTCTCATCTATTTTTCTGCTTATTGACGTTATTATTTGCTATGAGTTATGGGCGTGTATTAGGCACGGCGTTTCCGCGTTCATCGTTCTATAGGATTATCCCCAACAATTGGTATCAGAGCCTTATGGTTTGGCGATGGCGATTTCAAGTCTTTATGGGAGATCGTATGGAGGACTTGGTGGCATTGGGATAATGATGATCATGGTTACCTAGTATGGTTTAGCAAAGGAGATACGTCTTGAAGGCGGTATGTGAACTCGTTAGGGTTTGATGAAAGGAAGAATTTGATGGAGCAGAAGTTTGGCTTGTGGTGACAGGTACAAGTCATGGAAATTCAATCTGGGTTACACAAGGAGCTGATTGACTATAAAAAAAAAAAAAAAAAAAAAAAAAAAAATCTCCTGACTACAAAAAGAAACTCCTGACTATTAAAAAAAAAAAAAAAAAAATCTCTTTGTGGTGTGGTGTGGTGTGGGGCTTATCTGGCAGAGCACTCCCAGTTTCTAGTAGCAAGTCTTTCACTAGGTATGTGATGCAAGGACAGAAGGTCTTTCATAGGTTTGGGTGATGTAAGGACATGTTTATCCTTTTGGCAGTTTTCCCCACTAGCCATGGAAGAGGATATATTGCTGCTAGTGGTCCATAATTATGCACAAGGCATTGGTTAGAAAGTGATGCAAGGTGTATGGTGGACAAAGATGTCGATGGCTGACGAACTCCCTGGAAATCTGACTTGAGGAGTTGCACCACAATTTCAGCAGGTTATTTCGACATGGTGCCGGAACAACAAAAAAAAAAAAAAAAAAAAAAAAATTGTGTTGAAAGAAAATCTTAGGATAGTTCGTTCCTAAGTGGTTATACCTTGTGGTGGGGTATGGTGATTCTCGGTGATGAGAATTGTGGCTGTGGACAAAGGTCTTGAGAATTCAAGTCAAAGGGGAGAATTGTTAGGTTTTGACTTGTATTCCTAAGCGAACCCGATGTGAACCAAACAAGACTCAACTGATGTGGTACTTCCTAGAAGACGTGTGATAACGTTTGGAAGTTGAAGGCGGTGTTTTAGGGAGGTTTGAAGATCATGAAGAACTGAATAAATGATTTGTTTCATCGTATGGATCGCGGTTTTCTGAGCGATGTAATTTAAGGTGACTTGTAATGGTTTAGGAAGCGGGTGTACAATCGTGACCCGAATCGTAGTCAATAATAACTATACGTGAAATGGGAAATCTTCAACGGAAAAGGAAGTAGTTTGTTTCTGGAAGTTCTTGTGCTTGAAGGAAAAGGATTTACTCCTTACAAGAAGACTTGTCATAAAAGGAAATAGTATTTATGTGGAACAAGTAAGTCTTGTACGTTTAGGAGTAGGATTTCCTTTTATATTATACTCCATGTAACTAGTATAAATAGACCTTGTATTTAGGTTATTTTATGTGGAGCAAAAAGAACACCATGTAAACATCAGAGAGTGTGAGTGAGATCCGGGGAGACCCAATGGGAATATCCGAGGAGGGATCCAAGGGAATATCGGTGGATCAAGTTAGAGATCCGTGGGTGATATTTAGGGGAGACCTACGGGATATTGTGGGGTTCTTGGTGAGGATCTTATGAGTGTGGTTTGGGGTTAGGTGTGAGAGAGAATCCTGGAGTATATGGTTGTAACAATTTATCATATAGTGGAACTTTCTTTGTCGTCCTGACGGCCCGTGGTTTTTTACCCGTTTTGGGTTTTCCACGTATATCTTGTGTTGTGATTGTTTTATTCTCTCTCATCTATTTTTCTGCTTATTGACGTTATTATTTGCTATGAGTTATGGGCGTATATTAGGCACGGCGTTTCCGCGTTCATCGTTCTATAGGATTATCCCCAACAAACTCATCCAATGGAGGTGACATTCTCACCGTCGCTGGCTGAGGCAGTCGCAATATTGCGTGGGATTGAGTTCGCCATTGATCTGTTCATTTTACCTACTGTTGTAAGGAATTTGACAATCACTTTTTGGGTTTGTTTTTGATGAATGGATGATGGTGATATGTGTTTGATTTTGATTTTCTGGGGTTGTTTCTGGGTTTATAAAGCTTTCAATATATGCTTGGGTATAATATCTGTGTAATGACCTTTGTGGCAAGACCAAGAACAGCAATCTACATTCTTGAAGAAATTCGGTCCATTCGCTTGTCGAATAACAAATCTAATTCAAATCAGTTATCAGTAGTTGTCTTTTGCTGGTTCAAGTAGTTGGAATCTGCCATCCCAATTTTTGATTTCGAGTCATAATGTTGGTATACTTTTGAGCTGAATTAGGAAGAAACGGTAAGTTCAACTTAATTGAATTTGCAAGATAAATTGTTGATTTGTACTTCTGTTTTCTTTTCATGGTCATATTGAGATACAACTCTTAGCTGATTGAAGCCACACTTGACACTCCTCAGCTTGTGCTATATATTGTCTTGCCATCTACTAAAAAAATTGTTGTTACGTGTGCAGGTGTAGAGAAAAATTGTTGTTAATAGAGGAGAATTTATAAATTACAATAAAAAATATATATTATATTGGTTAATTATTTAACCAATTTGTTTTATAATTGTTATAATATCAAATAGATGGTATTTCAATTTTTGATATTTTCGGTTAAGCTACCAGACGCGTTTTTTCCTTTTCCATTTTCATTTTTATAATATAGCTTCCAGTATATGCTACCAGACGCGTTTTCAGATTTTAAAACTGAAACCAAAAACGTTGTTTTCATTTTCATTTTCATTTTCTAAAAACAGCTGATGAAAAACGGTTACAGGACGGGCCCTAATAGTTTTCAAATCTTTCTTTCATCAAGTAACAAAATAAATAAATAAATAAATAAAACAATCCGATTAATGTCGTAAATTGTGGAATGTGGAATGTGAATGTGATGAGCTTTATTTAAGAGACCTCTTAAATTAATCTCTGTCTTATTCTTTCCATAGAATGATGGATTGAAAGAATTCAAATTAGATCAAATATATTGAACAATTGTGTTGTGCCCATTTTATAAATGCACACATATATGAAATTTAAAAATTTAACCACGAAGTGGTTGCCTTGGTGGTCCTAGGCTTCGGATGAAAATCTCAAGTCTTTGGTTCTACTCTTAGCAATTACATTGTGGCCAGCCATCAGGGTGCTAGCTCAGCTTGTGGAAGGACGGGCTTAGGGCATGGGCAGGGACGTAACCAGGATTGAAGACTAGGGTAGGCTAGAATTTTTATTTTATTTTTACAGAACATTGACATCACCTAGGTAGGAGGACATAGTGAGACGTTCCCGTAAAATGTATATTCTAAATAAATACTTTACAAAATTGTATTTTATTTTAAAAAAAAATCAAATTAAATTATAAAAGAAACATGAAACACAAAAGGGAACACTAATTAAATTATACAATATTCTTATATTAGTTTGATTCATTCATAATATACTAATACAATGTTCTGTGAAATTTAATGAAATTCATTTAACAATATCGTTACTTTGTAAATTTAAAATTGGATTAAATAATAATTGGATTACTCCTAAAATCTCATTATCTATATTTAACAATATACTTAAAATTTCAAAACAAAATAAAATATATTTTTTAAGTAACAAAATAAAATATTTAAATCCATAATATTCACTCAAACATATCTAAATATTGATGTTGATAAATAGATTAAACCAAATTTTAAGAATGGGGAGAAATAATTGTTATTATAGAAAGAAGAAAAAGGAAAGAAATATTATATATTTTTTAATCTAACTAGGAATTAAATTGATTTATTTAATTAATTAAATTTTTTTTCTTTATTAATTTAATTTTTTTAAGGGGGCCAAGGTGGGCTTGAGCCCACCCTAGCCCCCACACAGGTCCGTCCCTGGGCACGGGTAACTCCCAGGTCAGCGGTTTGAATCCTACTCAGGCGAAGTCGAGTTTTGATTTACCCGCTTGCATCTTTGTGTGGCCGGGGGTGTGGGCCGAGGTTTCCTATCTGTCCTACTCCATAACATCCAACAAATAGACCGTCAGAACCAACAAGTTGGCCATGGGTGTGTCATGCAGTTGGGGAGGACAGGCGGATGGGTGCATGGACAAAGTCCGGGGATCCTCGATACCCAAAAAAAAAAAAGAGATTTAAAAATTATATCATTATTATAAGCATCAATTCTAATGCTAATCGTACCCTTATTAAAATAAATATATTTATTTCAACACATTTTATTTGTAAAGTCTCTTAAATTATTAATACACTCAATTTAATTCTTACATCACCATATTAGTTGAAAAATACATATTACTTTTTTATCCAAATGTAAAATATTTAAAAGGTCAAACATATATGAGTAGAGATGAGCATTTGGGAAATGGGGATGGATATAGGTCCCCCCATCCCCATCCCCATCCCCATCCCCATCCCCACTTTCAAAACCCTCCCCCATCCCCCCATTTCCCCATTTGGGGAAAATGGGGATGGGGGAGGTCCCCCCATCACCATCCTCATTCCCCATTTTTCCCATTTTCCCCCGTTTTTCCCCATTTCCCTGTTTTCCCCTGTTTCCCGGTTTCCCCGTCTTCTCTATTTCCCCTATTTAACTAAAAATGACATACTAGAAAAACACAAAATTCAAATACAAAATAAAATCAATTACAAAATAAAATCAATTACAAATTCAAAAGAAGCATATATACTTAGTAAAATAGTAGAATAAAAATATTATAAAAAATATATATTATTATTATTATTATATTATATTATATATAATGTTTGGAGAAACGGGGATAGGGGCACCTCCCTCCATCCCCATCCCCATTTCGATAAATTTGTGGGAGAAATGGGGAAAAAGGGAAGGTCCCCAGTTTTACTAAATGTTTACGCCCATTTCCCCAGTTTTACTAAATGTTTACGCCTATTATTTTTTCCTTACTAGTTTGTGAAATGAACTATGAAAATTAGATGTGTTCTTAAATTTGTTCTTTACTATGATATAAAAATAATGAGCTTGAATATAACAAGTGAAAATTGCAAAAAATAACCTAACCATAGAATGGATTATTGTTTCTAACCAAATTCTAATTTTTTTTGCAAAATCATTAGTGAATCAATTAATTTATTAAAATAAAAAAAAATAAAAAAAAAAGAATATCGTTAAAACAAAATAGAAACAACTAGGCTAGAATTTCTTCTTGAATCACAACCTCCACAATTGGAGGACAAGATTCAAGCCAAAAGTAATCCTCAGCAAAAACCAAAGCCAATTTAGCCAAAACATGAGCTGTCATATTGACACATTCCCACAAACAAAAAGAAAATAAAAAATAAAATAAATAAATAAATAATTGAAATTTGCTCTTTCAACAACAAAACAACAAAATGTCACTAATAATAATTCCAATATTAGTACAATGACAACAACCCGAGTTGATAATATCTATCGCAGAATTAGCATCGTATTCAACAACCGCGCGAAGCAACCCAGGTCCCAGAATCCAATGCCAGCTTGATGCCTCTCAAAATTGCAACAACTTCAACCATTTGTAAAGAGAAGCAAGCAGAAATTTGTTTACATAGACGATGTCATTACCAGACCATAGTAACGAATAATGGCACCCATCCCAACCAACTTCATCTACTCAGGATTCAGGAATAGCAACATTCGTGTTAATTTTATAACATCTCACCTCCACCACCTGCCACTAAACATCCTCTATTCAGACAAACCTTAGAGAACTTGGCACCTTTGAATTTTTGCAGCTTGGAAGTTTGGGAGAAAATTAGAAGACCAATCCACTATATTCTCCAAACAAATATTAAAGGAAGAGTGAAGCAGTCGGTTTCTGCGGAACCAGTGACGCCAAAGAATCATACAAAAAAGCTCCACTTCCTCCTACTTAGGATGCGAAGAAAGAAAAGGAAAAAATACACGAAATGGATATCATCCCCCCACTTTGTCCACTATAGAAAGGGTTCAAAAATTAAATAGCACTGTTTTGGGAGGGACTTTAATAAGTCTTGTTTTAATAGCACCAAAATAGGTGGTGAGACCAAAATACCTCCATTTACTATTTTCCATTGTATTTTTTTTTCTCGAAAATTCGAGACTTATTTGCAGTTTCAAGACTTATTATGTTAAATTCGAGACTTATTTTACAAATTCGAGACTTATTCATGAGTTTTCGAGACTTATTAATGCGTTTCGAGACTTAATTCAAGTTTGTTCAAGACTTATTTTGTTTGACCTCATCAATGGTGACAGGTCCGATCCGACGATGGCGCCGGTTGACTCCGAAGATAGTTGGATCTGGAAGATCGAACGACGCCGAGTTCGTTGGTACCATCGGTTTCATCAGATTCGCGACGGATCGTCATAGATCAGACGATGAAGATTCGCGACGGTTTGGGTTTGGCTTCGTTTCTCTCTCTACATAGCTTGAAAATGTAAACGAACACTTCGGTTACAATGATTGGCACTCGACGAACGTTTTCCCGATGGTTTTGCTGGTCAACTCGCCGATCGGCGGTGGCACCTCGATTGAAGCTCCATCAATGGAGGTTTTAGAAAAAGGAAGAAGAAAGAAGGTGAAGGACACATAAGAGAAAAGAAAAGAAGCTAAGGGGTATTTTTGTCCAAATTCCATTTTTGGTGCTATTAAAATAAGAGTTATTAAAGTGTGATAGTTATACAAGTCAAAATTGAAAAAGTGCTATATACCTCTATTTCCTCCTATTATATAGAAAATAAGAAAGATTTAATATGCTTCATACTTTGACATCAATTATTGTCAAGTTATGCACCAACAATATAAGAAAGGAATAACACACCAATAACACGACCACCATTCGAAAGCAGACCATTTTTTTTTTTTTTTTTTTTAAAGAAAAAATAGAAAATTCTTCAGATTATTTAAAGTAAATAAATATAATTTTCATATGCAATAAACAAGTGTTGAATTGCCCTAAATAACAAAAAAAAGTGATAATAAGAGTTTTGTACAAAATAGTTTAATTAGTAGAAGATCTATTGTTTTATTAGTAGAAACACCATTATTAGATGCAGTTTCTTGAAAATGTTGTATACAAGCAATATATGTCATTTCCCATCCTTTTGCAATGGCTTGACATCTATGCCAATCAATTGCTATAGATAGACCATGATGATTCGGAAAGAAGAATATCTAAAATAAAATCATAACAACAGTGAGCACCATTAATAAAACAAATTAATTTACCTCTACAAAGTGATTGTCGTCTACAAATCCATTAGCAATTTCTTTGCGAGATGGTGAATTGACCGACAACAATCTAAGAGGAAGAAAAGTAAGGCATTGCTACCATGACAAGTGAAATAGAACAACAATATAACGTGACACAATAAGATGCCCCATATTAGGTATAGTCATTCATATATCATTTCTTGGAGATTCCTTAAAGTATGATAGCCAGTGAATCAATTGTTGTACTATCTCTAATGTTCTATATAAATATTTTTAATTATCTAAATGAGAATGCAATTCACTTAACAAATCCTTCCTTGTAACCATTCATCTTAACTAATCCTAGCAAGTTAGCAATCGCTCTTGATGTGACCATATTTTGCCACATCTTTGTACTCTAATCTTGGAGTATTGTTGTGTTCTTAAGAATATTAATGTGTTTATAATCAAATTTAGTGTTTGTTTAGTTTATAAGAGCAAATGAAGTATAATGGGGGCAACAAGGCTGTATTTTTAGAGAGTTCCTAGACTGTAAGACTTGTCAAACGAGCATTGGATGGATCTTAGATCAATTACGCATCAGTTGGAGTTTTCGGAGGAGTTTAAGCATAAGGCTAGTTGGAGATGAAAGTTAATATCTTGAAATTAAGTGTGTGAAGTTTCTAGATTTTTCAACCAAGCCAATTGGTCTAGAATTACAAGCAAAGTGAGCCCAAGTACAAACTGGACAATTTTGTATGTGTTAATTGAAGATGAAGAAACGAAAGTCTTCCCGAATTTGGTAAGCCACATGCCATATATGGTTGGAAGGCTAAGACAAAAGGCTTTCCAAAACATATTTGGGTTCTTTTTTATATGGCACTATTTCCAAGGCTATTTGTGGAAAAGTCACCAAGTTATTAAGTGTTATGGAAATAGCACCAATTATTGTGTTCTGCCAAATTTACCCCTAATTCTTATACTTTTGTTTTTTGTTTTTTTTTTTACTCTTTAAATCTCTCTCTCTCTCTCTCCTCTCTGTTTTTTTTTTTTTTTTTTCAAAGACCTCCATTAATCCATTAGTGGAGGTCGAATAAACTTCCAATGGAGGTCGTTGAAACGGTCGACTCCATTAGAGGTCGTTATGGAGATCGTCATGGAGGTCATCGAAACGACCTCGGTTAAAAAAAATTCTGGAAATAAGTCTCGGATATTTTTCAATAAGTCTCGGATAGTTGGCAATAAGTCTCGGGTATTTGGAAATAAGTCCCAGGTGACTGTAAATAAGTCTTGGCTAGTATGGAATAAGTCTCGGCAAACTAGTCAAGACTTAATAAAGCTTAGCCAAGATTTATTCCAAACTAGCCGAGACTTAATTTCCATATTTTTTTTGGATTTTTTATCTTCTTCTTCATCAACCACCAATGGAGGTCAAGGTCATTTCGACCTCTAATGGAGGTCGACCTCTATTGAGGTCTGTTCGACATCCATTGATGGATCAATGGAGGTCTTTGAAAAAAAAAAAAAAAGAGAGAAGAGAGGAAGAAAGAGAGAGAAATTTAAAAAGTAAAAAGAAAAGTAAAAGAATAAGTGAAGGGTACTTCAGTCTCACCACATAATTTGGTGCTAAAAAACATAGAGTTACTAACTTGGTGATATTCCCACAAAACCAAATCCATTTGGTGCTATTTCCCCCTATTCCCTCAACATATTTTTCCAGATTTTGCTAGAAGGTGAAGGACCCCAAAATCGTGTGGACAATCAAATTAAGTTGCATTTCCCTGTGTAGTTAGGAATGGTAACATCTTTACTTTCTTATAGTCCACCAAGACTTCTTGGACGGTTTGGAATTAGTTTTAGAGTCCAAATTGATTTAGGATTTGTGAGCAGCCTTATAAAAGGCCGACCAATGCTCCCATATAACCACATCAGGGATTGACACCTAAGAAAATCATTAGCGCAAGGAAAGAGAGTTGCAATCGAGTTCTTCCTTTTTCCTTTTCTTGTTTTTATTTTTATTTCTTTTGCTTTCTATTTTCTGTTTTAAATCAAAAAAAACCTAAGAAGAGTCATTGTTTTCATGTTTAGTTTTATTTCAGTTTTCATTATTGACATTGATAAACATGTCTTTATATTACAATCTCTTTGGATTCGACCCTTACTAACTATAATATGAATTGATTTGTACACTTGCAAGATTTTAAAATTGTTGTTAATTTTTACAACTTTAAATCTACGATTCCCATCACCTAGAGAGTACTAGTTAAAAAGCAGATGAATTTCTCCGGATGGATGAATCAACTTTTGAATGTGGTTGACCTCCATAGCTTTAGTGCAGATTCTTTTGGATTTATAAAGAATTTCGACATCTAATATAGATTTGAAAAATTGTTTTGCAACTCTTAAAAGAACTCTTTCCATAAATGTACTTAGTAGAGATCCTGTTTTTATGAAAACAAAATTTTAGTATTTTCTAGAAAACCTCCTAGGTGGTCTATATGGGTAAGTCCTGTTTGAAAAGGCAGTCGTAGACTTTAGGGGAATTTTGAAAATCCGTTTTGTTTAAATGGAAACCATGGGATCTTAAAAGGCCTGCCTGAGTTTCTCTATAGATTGGACAGCCTCTTTTTCAGTTTGGTATCAGAGCCTAGTTACCTTTAAATTTAATATTTTGCTTGTGTTAGTAGTTACAGAAAGGCAGACTTCTAATTACAACATCTAAGTTTTCACAAATATTTTAAACAACAGCTTAAATTACATGCTATATTTGTTAACTTTGTATCTCTTGTCAATTTTTGCTTTGTATTTACTATCATTGTATGATTTTAGTTTCAGTAATTTATTGTGGTGTGTAGTAGCAAACGTAATATATTTTGTTTGTTGGTATAAGATTTTAGATAAGCTTGTTGGTATAAGATTTTAGATAAGTTTAAACTGTACTTATTGTAGGTTGTTCTATTATTGTAAGGTTGTATTATTATTTATTTGTTAGGTTGTCTTATTATTGTACTTATTGTCTTTAGTTATTATTGAACTTTTTAACTTTACAAGTATTTTGCTAGAATTGCATGCTTTTAGTAGTTTCCGTAACATGTTTTGTTATTAAAGTTATAATTAAGATAAGTCAGTATAAGTATTCATTGTTCAAATTGTCTTTATTTAGTTTAGACAAGCTTAGATATTAATTCTTGATGAATAGAGAAGTACCTATAAGTCAACAAAAGGAGTGGTTCAGAGAAACTCTTAACTTAGAACAAAGAATAATAAACGTAAACAAAAGGAGACTAAAAAGAGCTAAAAGCGAAGAAGCAAAACAAGCTATCCTAGATAGAATAGAAGAAGTTAAAATTCAAGAAAATCGTTGGAAGATACATCTAGAAGCCCTGTGTAGCAAAGGAACCCTTTAATAAAAAGCTTTAACAGAATAATTGAATACAAAGGCTGTAACGAAAGTTGCAATAGAAAATTTTAATGTATTTAAACTACTGCTTTCTTAATATTTATTTTTATGGACCTTTAGATCATTTTAGTGCATATTTAAGGAAGTTGAACTTTCATGAAGCAGAACTAATTTTTAATTACTTATTAATAAAAAACAGAGAACCATCTAGAGAAACACTTATTTTAGAAAAATTAATTTTAGCTAGAAGAAATATCATAAATTTAATAGAATTAAATATCACAAAGTTCAAGGCAGATAACAGAAGAATTTTACCTTACATATGAACTTTAAGAGATTAGAATATTTAGATCTCGAAATAGCCGGATTGAGAAAAACAAAGGTAAATCTACAAAACAATATAAAAATTAATTGTAACATAGAGCACTTAGATAACCAGTATAAGCACATACCACACACTAGCAATAGTCACCAAAATTTCATCGTAGACTTAATAATTAATTTAGGTCAAAGTTTGGAAGAAAATATAGATAAGACTAATAAAAACATCACAGATTTAGCAAGTTTCTTTGAAAATAGTAAGATCAATACTTTAAGAAAAAATTTAGATTATATAAAAGAATTAATAGGAGACTTTAATAATACTATAAAAAGATTTCCCAGTAAAAAGGAAATATTAGAATTAACTAATTTAATAGAACAAAAAACTCCTAAACCTGTAGAATTAGAAATAAAAAGTCTAGTTACTAGCCTCAGCTTAGAAATAGAAAATATAAAGCATACTCAGCAAGAATTAAGATCACAGATAAAAAGACTTACTGAATGAACCATTTAGAAACAATTCTTAAAGAATTAACAATAGAAGCTCCCAATAATTTACCAATAAGCATAAGTGATAAAGTCTTTAATTTAGAAAGTAATACAGTTACCCAAGGACAGTGTAATACCATAATAAAGCTATTAATTAAAGCTTTAGAGCGAATAGAAGAATTAGAAAATAATATTAATAAAATTATCCATAACCAAGTAGATCCAAACCATATAGCTTGGTTAGCCAACAGAATAAATCTACTAGAAAATAAGCAAGAAGCTCAAGCTTCTCCTAGCCAACCAAAAGTAGAAATTCAAGATATTTTAGGTCCAAAAGTTAATCTCTTTAACAAAAATGGAACTAACAAGATCATCTAGCCTAAGATTACCAGTAGCTAGTAGAGTTAGAAATATCCTAAATTATAGTAATAAAGGAAAAGAAATAATCGAAAAAACAGAAGATTTAATCCAAGAGGAAGATGTTAATAAAATGCTTGAAGTAGGATTTAGACAAGTTCAGAAAAAGAATCTATATCAAGAAGGAATATTAGATAGCTTTAAAAGCAGCTTGTATGTATACAAAGATGAATTTACAATTGGAGTAGTTAATAAAAGAGAAGAAATTACATTAATAAGCCCTCAAAGTGCTAAAGAAATAAAGAAAAATGGATACTCAGCTATACATTTAGGGGGGTGTATTCAATTAGGATTCTTGAGGACATTTAAAGACATTATAAATCCTGGTGTATTCAATTTGGACATTTAAAGACTTTAAAAGAGTCCATATGAATCCAGTGGTATTCAATTAGGATTTATATGGACTTTTAAAGAATCCTTCCAAATCCAGGTGTATTGAATTGGGACTTTAAAAATGTCTACAAGAATCAAGGTGTATTCAATTAGGACTGGATTTTAAAGGATTTTCTTAAGTCATGGATTTTGATGGATTTTGATGGATTTTGGTGGACTTGATGGTGAAAGATATAAATATCAAATGTCATAATATGTCCAGCCTTCTCCCCAAAGATTTTGGTGGATTTTGCTTTCCCTCTCTCTCTCAAATCAGAAACGAAAAGCACTAATATGTAAAAATTAAAAAAACCGATGCATGTGAGAATAATAAGCTTCCATCCCCAGTATGTCCTGTAAATTAAAAAAAAAAAAAAAAAAAACTGCACATAATTATATATAGTATAATAAGTACAAAACTCACTATGTGCCAGAATTGCACAAAACAACACCAAATTAATCTGTAGAGCCTTTAATCAAACACCAAAATGCTCACTCTTTATTAGCCTTTTTTTTTTTTTTTTTTTGAAAAACTCTTTATTAGCATTTTATTTTAAAGAAAAATAATTCATCTATACTTCATACAAGCAGTGCCTTTACGCAGATAAGCCTTAGCCAATTTTGGGTTCAATTCAATCGCTTTGTTTGCATTAGCAACAACCTCAGACTATATATATACACAAATATAGATTGACTGGTGTATCAAATTTTGCTCATTCTAACTTCAAAGGTTTATTTGATAATTAGCTATAATTAGCTTACTATTGATAAGTCAGAGATAACAAATTCATGAAAGCCTTAGCCAATTTTGAATTCAATTCAATCGCTTTGTTTTCATCAGCAACAACCTCAAAATATATATATACGCAAATATAGATTGACTGGTGTATCAAATTTTGTTCATTCCAACTTCAAAGGGTTTTTTTTTTTATAATTAGCTATAATTAGCTTACTATTGATATATAAGTTAGAGATAACAAATCCATGAAAATCCTTGGATGTCTAAACAAATCCATAAAGTCTGAGATGGATGTCTAAACAAATCAATGAAAGTCCATGTGGATTTATAAAAGTCTGTAGAAATCCATGAAAATCTGTCACTTAAAAAATGTCTTTAAATGTCTTCAAGAATCCTAATTAATCCTAATTGAATACACCCCCCTTAGGTGTAGTAATTATTGGAGTACTCAGCCAAACTAGAGCTGGATTAGACACTAAAGCCCATTTGTATCTTTATGATGATAGATTTAACGATCATGAACAAGCTCAGCTAGCAACCGCTGAAGTAGATCTCAGAAATAAAGTAGCCGTAGTAGGATGTCTCCCTGACATAGACATAGACATAAAAGAATTTTGTAGTAAGATAAAATTAAGCATACAAACAAAAGGTTTTAACATGGATGCAGAATATAAAAATTTAAGAATAAAACTATTTGTTTTAGGAAGATGTTATAATAAATACCATAAAAAGTTCAAGTTCATTAACAAAAGCATAGTTGAACATTTTCATAGTGAATATGTACAAATGCAAGTCCCTAAAAGACTTAATAAAAGCGAATTACAGGGATTAGAATGGAAATTACCAGAATTAAAAACCCAGTTAGTAGAATTACCAGAAAGTAGTAAAATTTATACTGATAATAAAGATCAAACGTTCCAAAGATTTAGTAATTATAAAAACCAAGGTAATATATCTATAACTGAAGATGATTCCGAAGACGAAATCAATATGTTAAGATTAGAACAAACCATAGATAGAGTTAAAACCCTAAATACTAATAAAGAACAAATAATAGATTTAATTTTTAGTAATCCTAATAATTACCTAAACGAAGAAGTATTCGAAGAAATTTGCAATAATATAGAACTTGAAGACAAAGATGTAGATAATATTTTATTAGAAAAATTAGATTTTGAAAATCTAAGAAATGATTTATTACATATAATATATCTAGAAGAAGAAATATTTGTAGGTGAGGAAGAAAAACCTAGAACTTTAGAAACAGGTAGTGGAAGTGGAACAAATGTCCCAGATACAGAAGGATTTCCTAAACCCAGAATAGATGAATATTTAGAAAATAGAGGAATAAAAGATACAAAGGAACAATATAGAGATATAAAAGACACAGAAAGAGTTTATAGAGCTAAAACTAAATTAGAAAGCTGGCGAAAAGAACCAGAAGCAAAGGATATATTAATTTTAAGCCTACAAGGACATAGACCTAGTGAATGGAAGAAAATATTTAGTAAATGGGAAGGAAATTTAATTAGACATGCTATGGAAGCATTAAATAATATAGTAGATTATAAATATAAGTTAGTTTATCTAGAAAGCACATTAGGATATAATGAAAAATAAATTTATTTAGGATGGAGAGAATACATGAAAAAGGATGATGTAAAGAAAGTAGAATTAGATGAATTTGAAATAAACATAACAGTCTTAAGTTTTATAGACGCAATTAGAAAATGTGTCCTAGGATCTTCAATGGAAGAAGTAGATGATGTCCAAAAACATATTAGAGCTATAAGAAGTTTAGAACAACTAAAAATATGTGATTTACACTATTTTGATTACTATGTAGATATCTTCTATAAATATTGGAGTCAAATAGGAAGACCTTATGATGAAGAACTATTAATGAAATTTGTAACAAAGTTACCTGGAAAAATAGGAGAAAAACTTTATAAAGATCTAACTGAATGGTTTAAAAGTAGAAAAGAAGAAGGATTATTTTGGCAAATTTCTTTAATACCAGCAGTAGAATTTGTTAGACAAAGAATTAGAGATTTATGTGATGAAGAAAAACTTAGAAGACAAGCACAACAACAATTTAGTAGAATGTGTGTAGATTTGTATGAAGTACCTACATTAGGTTGTGGAAAGACTAAAAAGTACAGGCATAAATATGATAGATTTAATAAAAATAAAACCAGAAAAATTAAAAAATACAAGAAAGATAAGTATAAAAAACCTTATAAACCCTATAAAAGAAAATATTATAATTATGCTAATAATAAGCAAAAAATCCAAAAAGCTTTTAAACAAGGAAAAAGAATTTTTAGAAAGAAAAATCACAAAGATTGTAAATGTTATTTATGTGGAAAAATGGGACATATCAAACCTAATTGTCCTGAAGCTAAGAATAATAAAGTAAATACTTTAGAAATAGAAGACTATTTAGAAGACCTAGAAGAAATATTCAATATAGAAGAATTACTTGATGAAGATACTATAGTCATATTAGACGACGAAGATCATGAAGAATATGAAGCATTAATGTTAGATGAAGACGATGAGTCTAATTTAGAATCAGGACCAGAAGAACAATTTGAAAATGATACATCAGGAACAGAAGATAGTATTAATATGTTAGAAGAAGTAGTTTCTTTTTTAGGAAAAAATTGCAAAGAATGCAGTAAAGAATTCTATAAAGGTTATAAAAAGGAAGAATTATATTATTGTAACAAATGCATAGAAAGAGAAGAAGTAAACCGAGCAGGAAGTGAACTCATATTAATAGATGTTGAAATTCTTTATAAATCCAAAAGAATCTGCACTAAAGCTATGATAGATACAGGTGCAAATAAGTGTATTATACATGAAAGTTTAGCTCCAGAAGAGTTTAGAACTAAGTTAGGAACAGAGGTAGGATTAAGACAGTTTAATGGATCATTATTACCAATAACTGACTGTATAATTAATATACCAATTAGGATTAATGGAGAAGTACATAACCTGCCCCAGACTTTAGTATCTAAATAGGTAAGTAACTATAAGTTCATTTTAGGATTAAACTTTATATTAGGAAATAATGGAAGCATGTTAATAACGCCAAATGGTGTGAATTTCTTTAAAAAATCCACCTTTATACAACCAAAGTTAGAAACTAATAACCTTCCTTATATAAAGAAAATAAATAATATAGAAAAACCAGTAAATATAGAATATTTTGATTATTTACTAGAAGATTCAATAGTAAATCTAGAATTAGAATCTAATCAAGTTTTAAGTTATGATAGACGAATATCTAATGGAAAGTTATACTGAAGATCTTTGTATAATCTCTAGAATAGAGTCTAACCAAGAGAACCCAGAAGAAAAAAGTTGGCCAATAGATGTAAAAAATAAAGTAGAAGCTTTAGAAAGAACAAAAATTATTGGTGATAACCCACAAAATGAAAACTCTACAGAAATATATAAGTTAGAAATAATAAATCCAGACATTACTATAATAACTCAAGATTTAGCCTATAGTTTAGAAGACAGAAAATAATGCAATATGCATATCAAAGAACTCTTTGAACTAGGAGTAATAAGAGAAAGCACCAGTAGACATAGAAGCCCAGCTTTTATCGTTAGTAACCATAGTGAGCAAAAAAGAGGAAAAAGTAGAATGGTCATTAATTATAAAAGATTAAATGATAATACTTTAAGAAATAGCTATAAGCTTCCCAACAAAGACGAATTAGTAAATTGTATACAAAAAGCAACATGGTTCTCCAAATTCGATTGTAAAAGCGGATTTTGGCAAATAAAACTAGATAAAGAATCTATCCCTTGGACAGCCTTTAGTTGTTCAGAAGGACATTTTGAGTGGCTTGTAATGCCATTTGGATTAAAAAATGCACCTCAAGTATTTCAAGCTAGGATGGATAGAATTTTTAAAAAGTTTTCCAGCTTTTGTATAGTCTATATAGATGATATTCTTGTTTTTAGTAATAATAGGTATATTCACATAGCACATGTCCATAAAGTCCTTGATTTATGTAAAGTTAATAATATAATACTTTCTAAAAAGAAAATTGAATTATTTAAAAACAAAATTGATTTCTTAGGACTAAAAATAGATAAAGGAAAAATAGAACTCCAACCGCATATAACCACTAAAATATTGAATTTCCCTGATAAGTTAGAAGAGACCAAAGAGCTACAAAAGTTTTTAGGATTATTAAATTATGGTAGAAAGTTTATACCTAATCTAAGCATCTTAGTCAGGCCACTTTATAATAAACTTAGCAAAAATGGTCAAAGATATTTTAATAATGAAGATGTAAAATTAATCCGAAAGATAAAAGAAATAGTAAAAAATTTAGGACCAATAGCTCTCCCAATTGATAGCTATTATAAAATAATTCAAACAGATGCTAGTAGTATAGGATGGGCTGGAATTCTCATTCAAAAACCCAGTAAAGGAAGCCCTAAAGATACTGAAGAAATAGCGATGTATTCTAGCGGCAAGTTTACAGAACCTGAGAGTCGAAAATCAAGTACTGAATTAGAACTATTAGGTATAATAAATACTCTGAATAATTTTCATATATATATACAAAATGAATCCTTTACTATTAGGACAGATTGTAATAATATAGTAGAATTTTATAAAAAAGTACAAAAGAAAAATTTTGAAAAGAAAAATTCATTCATAAGCAAAAGATGGATAAGTTTCTTAGAAACATTAACTGGTAGAGGATATAAAGCAGAATTTGAACATATTAGTGGAAAGGATAATACTATAGCTGATATATTATCTAGACTAATAAATATTTAATTTTTGAATGCAGGAAATATGGCTGGAAGTTCAAAGAATCTTCAAAAAAGCCTTACTTTCCCAACTCAAAGCAGTAGTGCAAAAAAGCTTAACGTAGGACCTTTTACAATAAGCAATAACCCTGGAATCTCTTTTCAACCTCTAAATCAACTAAAAGATAAGCTTACTGAACCTCAACAAGCTTTGCTCAATAATATTTGGTTTTTTAGAAATGATAATAAAGGATTTTTAAATTCTCTAAATGTTTTAAGCCAATACTTTGTAGAAAATAACAAGTTTTCATGTTATGTAGTTTATAAAGGAAGAAAAGTTGGAATTTATTCAACATGGCAAGAGACTTCTATGTATGTTGAAGATTTTCCAAATCCTAGTTTTAAAGGTTTTTACTCATTGGAAGAAGCCACTAGATCTTTAAATATGTTTTTACAAAACCAAGATGGCTTTGAACCAATTTTAGAGTTTAATGGAATTATTTATGATCGTAACCAAGTGATTAGCTTCATGAATCATTTCAAAACTATAAATGAAGCAAATCATAGAATATCAGAAGAGCTAGAAAGCTGTAAAAAGAATATGTATGATCTTTTAGAAAAGATCCAAGATGAAAATACAGTACTAAAGAAAAAATTAGAAGAAGCTGAACAGCTAGCGGATCAACTCCGAAGAATTAGCATAACAAGCCAAAAGAATAGTACAGAAGCTGACGAGGAGGCAAATTCAGTAGAAAAGCCCCTTGACATTATAAATATTACCCTAATGAGGGATCAAGCTAAAAATCTTCTTAAAGCAGTAGAAAAGCTTCCTGTAGATATAAAGCAAAATATTTTTGGTATAGCACAAAATATACATTTAAAACGTTTTCTCAAAATCCAAAAGTTTTTAGCCATAGGTGTAGGATTACCTGAGGGTATGACTACATGGTTACAAGAGAAAAAAGTTAATAACCAAGTTGTATTTAAATTTGTTTTAGTACAAATAAATTTAAATATTTTTCATTTAGAATTTGAAATCCCTGATTTTGCCGATAAAGTTAGTATTGAAGAACTATTTAGTTATGGTATTATTGACGGGATTCATGCAACAAACATTTTAAAAATCTCCTTTCTTCCTGAAAAGCTTCAACAATCTATCAGGATGTTTGGAGGAAAGCATGGTTTTTGTTTGGACATTGACTCAGTTCCCTGTGAATGGATTGTCAACCAGCCTTATCGGTTGTCAAACTATTTACCAGCTTATCACTTCATAGTGATAGTGCCATACAATTTCCCTGTTGAATTTTTACAAGAAGATTATCCTTATGATTATGGTCAAGACATATGTCTTGAACATCTTCAACGATACAGAGCCCAGAAATATTTCACTTGTGTAAATTCATCCAGGCCAAAGCTGATAGGACAGACTCATCACATGTCAATCTTCATAAGGAGTCACGAGGTCATGTCTAAATACCCTATTCCATGGATATTTCTTAGCCCAGAGACAGATGACTACCTAAGAGAAATCCAGGAAGAGGAGGAAGACAGGATAAGAGAATTTCTCACTGAAGAAGAAATAGATGAACAGTTCGATGATGAAGCCTACCATAATTTAGACACTTAAGCAGGAGCTAGTACAACAAAGTGTCGGTAGAAAAAGACAAAGATAGTTAAAAGCCAGATAAGAAGATAAGATCTAATCTAAGTCCGAAGATAAGATCGAATCTAAGTCAGAAGATAAGAAGATAAGATCGAGTCAGAGTCAGAAGACAGAAGACAAAATAATAAGATCGACAAATTTGAAGATAAGACTGACAACATGAACAGCAAAAGCAGTTATCGATATGTTCAATTGTCAGATTTACTTTTTGTAAAATATTAATAGTTGGCCGTATGTTTTGGCCTTTTCTTTGTAAATTTTTGTATAAATTAAGTGTTGCTCTCATTTGTAAAACACGAGCAAATCTAGAGCTTTCAAATACACTCTCACTCTCTCTTGTAATATTTTCAATCTCCTCACTAGCAATCAATAAAGCTGTGAATATTTTCAAGTAAGGTTTTTTATTTTATCTCTCTACTTTATACCCACTTTTTAGTTTTTATTTAACTGTTTCAACACTAGGAAGTCTTGCCAGGTTAACGAAAGCATAAGAAAAGTATTAAATTTCTAGAGTAACTCGGTCCTAATATAGATTTGAAAAATTGTTTTGCAACTCTTAAAATAACTCTTTCTATAAATGTACTTAGTAGAGATCCTGTTTTTATGAAAACAAAATTTTAGTATTTTCTAGAAAACCTCCTAGGTGGTCTATATGGGTAAGTCCTGTTTGAAAAGGCAGTCGTAGACTTTAGGGGAATTTTGAAAATCCGTTTTGTTTAAATGGAAACCATGGGATCTTGAAAGGCCTGCCTGAGTTTCTCTATAGATTGGACAGCCTCTTTTTCCTCCATTTCAACAAGATAAGTATACTCAAGATTAGCTATTACCTTTAATTTCTTCAAAATCTCCAACTTTATTTCAACATTATTCTCATTGAAATGTTTTGTAATTCTCTCAAATTTTGATTGACAACTCAAATATGCATTTAATATTTTTCTCAACATGCATCAAACCAAGTTTTCTCCAATAAGAGTTAACACTTTTAAAAGGTATAGGAAGACTTTATATTTTATAATCTACAATCTCATGAGACATGGTAACCCACGTGTGTATCGAATAACACACCCACATGCAGAAACATCAATCCTAATCGAATTAGCACAATTTGATTTAGAGAGGGTCATTTTCAATTACCTAGTAGAAATAAACCCACGAAGTTCTGTAAAATCAATGGGATTGAATTGATGTTATACGATGGTCATACTGATCTTCTCAATTGACTCTACTCTATGTGTATGTTGCAGTTTAAGTAAAGAATGTATCTTCATCCAACAAATCTCAAAATTTCCTTGACTTGATCCAAGTTGTTTATTAAGCATTGAATGTTCATTTTCAACCCTAAAAATAAAAAAAAATAAAAAAATAATAATTAGATTATAAAAAAAAATAATAATAATAATAATGAAACAATCAATTATCATATAATTACATAAAGATGTCAAGTTACCTTTTTGTTGTCATGTTACCGAAATGCGTAATTTTGTCGGTCCATGCTACAACAAATCTTTCGTTACACTTAGTCAACCAATGTTTTGTAACATATTCAATTACTTTTGATATGTGTTAAGGCCATTTTATACGTAAATTTGGCCCCCCATGTCCAAGTTTTTTCGCTTGGTTTCTCAAGTAAAATTGATGTTTTGATGTGCTTGTTGAGCTTGTGTATGTGATAATTCTTATAAATGGTGTTTTGAGCTTAATTGGAGAAGTTTTGGGCTCAAAAAGTTGAAGAAAGAGGAAAAGAGTTGATGCAATGCACTCTAGAGTGCTATCCAGTAGGGGTGTGCAATGGATCAGATCCAAAGGATTTGCCATGATCCAATATCCGATCCGATCCAATTGGATCGAAGAAATTGCAATTCGATCCGATCCAATTTTATAGCGGGATCTAATCCGATCCGATTGTAAAATACTTCAACCCGATCCTATCCAATCTGATATGATCCGATGGATCGAATTAATATAAAGTCGTTCTTAATATATAAAAGTTATAATCTGAAATAAATAAAATCAAATAAATTATTCAAACATTACTAATTAATTCAAATAATTTAACATTAAAAAAATACATGATATAACTTGTAAACTTTATATAATATAATTCAAAAAGTTTATAAACATTATACATCAGCTCTAAATGTAAATTTAATAAGCCGTGATGTTGATGAAGAATAGAAGAAAAGAAGATGGTGGATTGTTGGCTATAGAGAAATTGAGAAAGAAAACCCAAAATAGTAACATTAGAAATTGTATTTGGGTTAGGCCTTTACAGATATTCTGAGAATCAAATTGTATTTGAGTTGAGCCTTTACATTAGAAAGTAGTGGATAAAATAAATTGCCCAATATAAAAATAAAGCCTAATATTTTAGGCGGATTGACGGATTCGGTGGATTTCCAAATGGAAATCCAAGATCCGATCTGATCCAATGGATTTTAGAATTTATGATCCAATCCAATCCAATCACCTCTTTGGATCCGATCCAATCAAACATATTGTATTGGATTGGATTGGATTGGATCCCGCATACCCCTACTATCTAGGATGCACCCCACAACTTGCGCTCCAACTTCCATAAGTATTCTAGTAGTTGGATGCAACCCAGGATACGGTCCAAGCAATGAAGGCCAGCCTGTATCCCAGCCAGCACCCAATTTCCAGAGATCCTCTGTCCATGTAATGTAGCCTAGAGTGCCACCTTTAGACCGCACTCCAGGCTGCACCGATGGGTAGTTTCGTCATTTCACCCACTTTTTAAGCCCTATTTTTAGGACCACTTATAAATACTCCCCTTCTCTGATTTCCTAGAGACCACAAAGCCCCCAACCTAAAACACACATCTTTCATCACCATTTCACACACCAACCACCAATTCCTAAGCCAAAAATTCCCAAGACTCCATTTTTACACTCACTCATCACCAAAACACAAATCCTACACATCCCCACCTTAGATCCACCATCATCCATCATCATTTGGGTAAAGGAGCTGAAGAAGGAGTTGAAAAGGAGGAGAATCCAAGTAAGAAAAGAGGAGGCTTTTGTCAACACTAGTTTTCTCTATCTCTCTACTCTTTGCCTTTTTGTATTTAGTCTTATTTAGAGTTATTTTCAAAGGTTGTATTTTTATTACTTTGAACATGAGCTAAATAGCTTAAGCTACGGTCACAATGGATCTTTACTATGAGTATTGAATAAAAACATCGGGCTTTTATGTGTTTAATGCTTTTAGGTGATTAGCTACCATTTGAATGATATTTGGTTGTTGTGTTAAGGACTAAAAGGTGACGTATGCAACGTGCTCGACTAATTTCCCAATACATGTTAAGTAAGGTAGAAATATGCAAGGCTTGCATGTATGATCTATTTTGTGTGTCATAAATCATAATGAACTCATATGCATGTCTAGTAGTCATCGAGAGATAGATTTTTGGTATGTGTGTGTGTGTGTGTGTGTGTGAGTATTATCTTTATTGCTCGAAAGAGAATATAGGTTAAAATTGGGTGAACACGATCTTCAACATTCACTTGCATGACTCTATGAATTGGTTGTCCTAATTATTCGATATAAATGGTGTTGTGAAATTGGAAACCCTAGCTACTTCATCTCACATAGAATTATTCATAATATTTTCCATTTTACTAATTTTCTTTATACTTTCCATTTTATTAATTTTTAAGTATAATTCTTATAATAATATTGTTGACGGTGATTTCTGGGAAGTCAACCAATCAACGATTTGATTCGTCTAAGCTGTAAATAAACACAATAAGAATAGAGAAAATAATAAAGAAATAGTTTTACGTGATAAAACTCCGATAACGGAGAAACATCCACGGGTCGTCGCTTGGTAAAGGAGAAACAAATTCACTATGAAAATATTGATTACACCCTCTGGTCACTCTCTCTTAACCGAAATTAATTGATCATCCTCTACAATGATTTTTATTGTAGTATTTATATGGTATCCTATGGGGTTTTATGAATCTTGGTGTATAAGCAGAAGATAGTAGAATCATGTTAGGATTCTACTTTCCTGTTTGTAGTTATCACGCAATAAAGGTAGTTGATTCAAAGCTTGATTAGGATTCCTGATATCTCGGAGAGGATTGGATTGTTCCATTGTTGGTGTGAACTTCCTTTCTAGTCATCGTGGTCAAGTTGGTTTGTAATTGCCTGATTTAGCTGAGCAGGCCTTCCTTGTGTAAGACAATCCTGATATGGACATATTTCCTATTTTGACTGAGTAGATTCTGGCGAACAGAATCTTCATTCATTGAGACTCCTTGGTCAGGCAACTTCCACATGGATTTCGCTGGTTATTGTGTTTTTGGAAAGCACCCTCTTTGTTAACCAGTTGACTTTTGTCGACGTGGCATGGTTGGTCTTCCACATTTCTTGTTCTACCTGGGTGACGTGTCACTCAAGCAAATTTTACATACAACAAATATATTAAAATTTTCATTTTTTTTCTATATTATAAATATAATTTATATTATTTATTAATATATAATATAAGGTAAGATAAGATAATTATAATATTAAAAAACTAAAATAATACATTGTGGATCAACTTGGCATATTTCATGGTGGTTACCGGGTATAGTAGCAAACGATTTATACATTTTTTATGTCCACGATTTATATTATTAATTATTAACATTTTTTATATTTATACACCACCGCCGTCCATCTCCTTCCGGCCACTGTGCCACTGCCCATCTCCGTTCCGGCCACCGCTGCCTGCCTCCGTTCCAGTCACCGCTGCCACCATCGTTCGGCTCCTTCAGGCCACCGCCGCCGTCTGCCCCTCCTTTCCGGCCACCGCCGCCCCTGCCGGCCCGTCCCGTCCCACTTTTGTCATTATTATGAATTGAACTTGAAACCTCAAGTCAAAAGTTGTAAGCCTTTACAACTTGGCCACAACATTTGATTTGTTAATAATTGAACAATGTTTATATATAACCTATATAAGTTGTTAGAGAGAGAAAAAAAAAACTTGTTAGATAAATTTATATTTATTCAACTAATCAAAATTCTAATTTCTACGACATACATATATTAAAAAATATTTATTGAAACTTTTAATAAAATTATATTTTTTAAAACATATATAGCCGAGTTATTGGTCTATACTCTATGGTCACGCTTGATTACATGGTGGAATGGTAATCGGAATGAGAATGAGAATGAGAATGAGAATGGAAAGGAAAGGAAAACTGAGTTTTTTGTTTGGTTGGAACTTTAGAATTAGTCTCTGAATCAGTATTATTTTGTTTGGTTAACAACGGAATGGAATGGAGTTAACTGTATTTTGACCAAAATACCCCTAATTATAAAACATTCATGATATATAATATAAAATACATATATATTATATATAATACATATAATAATATAAATATATAATATATATTATTTAATATATTAATATATAATATAAAATACATATATATTATATATAATACATATAATAATATAAATATATAATATATATTATTTAATATATTAATATATAATATATATAATAATATAATATATATAAATACATATAATACATATAATATATATATATATATATATATATATATATATATATATATATATATATATATATATATTATATATGTTTATATTTCGTTATATATATTATAATAATAATATATTATTTTTGGAAATGAGGGTATTTTTGAAATGGAGTTGGGGCATATGAGGGTATTCCATTGGTTTTTGGATGGAATGTCCATTCCACCAAAATGGTGGAATCCCCATTCCAATAGAATCACCATTCCATTGCATTTTAACAAACCAAACGAATGGAATGGCTTTCTTTCCATTCCATTCCATCCAACCAAACATGGTCTATAGGAGACTTGTGACATCAATTGTAATAAGCATGATTTGGAATACATCTCTCACTACAGGGGAGATATTTCTCAACATGCATCTTGCAATTTAATGAACAAATTTAAGACTCAAATTACTAATTTATATGGGTAATTGAATTTTTAACGTGTCTTTCAGTATGAAACAAGACGGTGCAAAATAAATATATATAAAAAATATATATATTTTTTAATTTTTTAAAAATAAATGATTTAAAAGTAAATTTATTAAATTTAAAATTTTACTTATCCAATATCAGTTTACCCAAAAACCGATATTTTATTGTAAAATAAATCCATATCGAGATTTTGTTTGATGTTGAAAATATAAAGTAAAAGTTTAAAAAGATTATTAAAGATAAATAAAAAAATTTAAAATAGTTGACAGTTTTGTAAAACTGTCAACAAACTTATAATAGTTGACAATTTTGTAAAACTGTCATTAAAAAACTGTCAAGAAAGATGGTTTTTCTTATAATGATTTGAATTTGTGTTTGTGAATATAGCAATCCTAATTAACTTAAGCAAATGCACCGAAATTCTCGGCCCTTACCTATGGTTCCAATATTTATTTTGTACAATACTATTTATTCTTTGTGATTCTTTTTATTTCTTTTAGGATACGTTATGTGTCAAATTGAATGATACATCAATTAAGTATGAGATTCATGATTGAGATTTTTTATTGGCCAAGTATGAAATTAATTGTGGTATATATAACTTCAACATCCTTTAATTATAAGTCTTTTTTTTTTCTTAAGAGTTTTCTATCGATATATTACACGGATAGAGACTTTGAATTACAATAATATTTACTTATTAAAATGGTTTTAAAAAATTTATACTTTCTCATAGTATTATTTATACGAGTCTTCTGTTTATGTGAAGTTTTATTGCAATCAAAATTCAAACATTTTACCGTGTAGTTTCATTTTAATTACTTTGATATTCATTTTCCAAAAATAATAAAATGAGCAGCGAATGAGGGAAAGTGAGAAAGAAAATTCTCTGTTATATTCTTTGAATGTTACAAGAGCTATACATACAAAGTGAACATATATAAGGTTATAAATACAATGAGGAAAATCTGCAAACACTAATTCCTCAAATCAATTTGATTGATTCCTTTGAACCTGCACCTAACATTATGGTATTGACATTGTGCTGAATTGATTGCAAAATATATGTTGAGATTGCTAAGATTATGCCACTGTTAATACTCCCCCTCAAGTTGGAGTATGAATGTCAATCATGCCCAACTTGCAAAGTAGATGTTGAAAGTGCTCACTAGCAAGTGGCTTGGTAAAGATGTCAACAAGTTGCTTGGAAGTATGAACATATGAAGTCTTGAGTAAACCCTATTGAATTTTCTCTCGAATAAAATGACAATCCAACTCAATGTACTTGGTGCATTCATGAAAAACTGGGTTGGCAGCAATATGGAGAGCAGCTTGGTTATCACAAAATAAAGTAGGAGGATGAGAGAGATCGATACCAAAATCAGCTAACAAAAAACGAAGTCATTGCATTTTACAAACTACTTATGACATAGCTCTATATTCGGCTTCCACAAAAGATCTGGAAACAACATTTTGTTTCTTGGTCCGCCATGAAATGGGACTAGAATCAAGGAAAGCACAATATCCACTTGTAGACCGACGTGTTATAGGACAACTAGCCCAATCTGAATCAACATAAACAAAAAGTTGTAAAGAACTTGAGGATGCGAGCAAAATACCCTTACCAGAACTGCCTTTTAAGTAGCGCAACAAACGCAATGCTGCATCAAGATGTGTTTTTCTTGGTGTCTGCATAAACTAACTAAGGATATTCACAGCAAAAAGAATGTTTAGACGTGTGATTCTCAAATAAATCAAGCGACCAATGAGACGACAGTATACTGCAGGGTCTTGCAAAAGCTCTCCATCTTCTGCATTAAGTTTCAGATTTTGTTCCATTGGCGTGCGAGCTGAATGACATCCTAACATGCCCATGTCATGTAGAATATCTTGTTAGGATTATGCTCAATAGCAAGAGTGTAATATTGTTTTTGACAATCTTTTCATATTAATAAAGTGATTTATGATTTAAACAAATCTTATAGCATTTATAGATTGAATATTATAATTGTCAAAAGTAAATAATCATAAGGTCAAAAGACTATGAGAAAAGAAGAATTGTTCGTACATCTTGATATGTATGAGGTAGACACAATTCTTTAGTTAGTGTTGAATAATGTTCACAACTTAAGTTAAAGGTTGGGCACCTTTATCTTGTTAAAGTTGTAGAATTATTTTACTAGAATTTGAGTAGGATCAAATGTGTTATGATGAGTCTAAAATCATCGAAGGGTCTTCGAGTAAAAGAATCTAGTGCACTGGATGCATTGAACTGGATCACAATGAAATACTTTATCTAGAACTGTCAATAGATAAAAGTCTTTTCATTATCAGGACAATCGGAGAGTCTATCTTAATCCTGAGATAAATGATGGACTTATGGTTGCAAGTGATATCATTTGAGTTATCAATGAGTACGATTATATAGCATAGTCTATCCTCGATAGTTTGGTGATATTCATTTGTTAATCGATAGAGGACTTCATTTATAGATATGGACATCGTGGCTCCATTTATTAAATGAGAGTAGAATATCATCATATGGATGTTTTGAGGTATTGGATATTGAATCTTAACGTTAAGTTTTTGATAGAGTCTATTGAAACATGGCTTCTGGATAAATCAAAATATCCAAGTTCAAAATGTGGTCATATGAGTAAATATGGTAACTTGGAGAGCTATAAGCGGTCTATGAGCTCTTGGCGATTACTGATATTCTTCACGAGGATACACCATCTCCTATAAGATTGTCTAGGGTATGAATGAGAATCATTTACTTATTCCATCTTTATTTAAGAGTGCAATTTTAGTTCTTTAGTGGAATGAACTAAAATTAATAGATTGAACCTAAGTGAATCATTTGTTGATTGTGATTGGGTTATGTCTATTGAAGCTTAAATTTAGATAGGCCCGCCAAGATCCCCAATCCACACGGACTTACATGGATCACTTGATATATTCTACCGGACCAATTTATGGGTCCATCTAGAATTGTATTTAATATATTAAGAATATAATTTGCACATTATTTATTTAATGGGCTGATCAATTATATTAATATATTAATGAAAGACATGTGGGCTTGTTTCTTTTAGTAAGAATGGGTTTAGTTCATATGTGGGTCTTTTATTAAGGTCCAATGGATTTAATAAAATAGAAAAACAATATATAGATATATTAATATATATGGCACATGGCCGAGATATATATATGATATTATATTGTTTTATTTTTATTATTTGATTAAATGGAAATTAATTAATTGATTAATTAATTATTTAATTAAAAATCAAAATCTTTTTCTGACTAGGAAATATGTTTCTTAGTAGTATACTATTGTGGTAGTATAAATAAAATAAAAGACTTTATTTGGTAAGTAGATAAATAAGAGATTTATTTATCTAGTCACATAAGGAAGTCTTTTATATAGTCACAAATACACTAAAGAGTTGGATTAGGGTTTGGAATTCTAAGGAAATCTACATAGGGTTAGGATTTAAGTCAAAAGACACAAATCCTACATGGTAAAGGATTTCGGCCTCAATATATAGATATATATGAAATATATATGGCAATGAATTGCTGGAATATATATATATATATATATATATATATATATATATATATATATATATAAAGCACACGATCATATATATAGTATATTGTGCAAAGTCAATGCACTAGATATATATAATATATATTGTGCAGAGGTATCGCACCAAAATATATATAGTAATATCTAGAATATATTTAGCACAAAATTCGGGCACTATATATATATTAATGGGGCAAGAGAATTCGATATACACACGCATTATTTCATGTGAAGAGGAATTGGGCAACCCTAGAGTTCTTGCTTGAGAGAGTTTTTTTTTTTGCTAGAGAAAAATAGAATTCAACTCTTAGATTAGTGTGAGAATTCGGCCAAGAGGAAAAGAGAGAAAAGTTTGTTCTTATTTCGATAGTGCACTAGTAACTTTTGTATCAAAAGGTTTTGTACACAATTTCGAATAAGGTTCACGCGAGTTTCGATCTAACGATTGTGAATTCAAAAGTGACTGGAATATTCTTTGTAGCCTCTTGGAATTTGTTGTGACTAACGAAAAAGAAAAAGTTTTGTTAATCTATCCTCAGGTACACAATTCAAAGAGAAGGGAGACCACGCTCCTAGGTGATTCACGTTCGTGATTGGATTGGAAGATCTTGCGGATTACTATCGACGCAAAGTCAATCGGATCATGCGATAAAGGTATGATATCTTTAGTATTATATGTTAATTAATTAAAGGGTTAAGGTTCAATTTATGGAAAAATTTTAAAACATACTAAACTCGATTTTAGTCTCGCTTCCGCTGCGTTGACCGTATTTTTCCCTACATATCTAATGCATATTTCCGCTGACAAAGAAAAATGCCATCCGTTGAATGTGCAATTTAAATTCAAATGAAATATTTAGGACAACCAAGATCCTTAATGTGAAAATTGGAATTCAACAACTTTTTTCAAAGACTGAATTTCATCAATATTGTCACCTGCCACCAGAATGTCGTCCACATATATTAACACAAAAACCGAGCCACCAACAGTATGTTTAAAAAAAAATAGTGTATTCTGCCTTAGAATCAGTATACCCCAAAGAGTGTAGAGAATTTGAAAGCTTAGCAAACCAATTACGACTTGCTTGTTTGAGCCGGCACAATGATTTGTTGAGTCGACAAACACGATTCTCCCGTCTTGAATAGCCAAGAGGTAATTGCATATATATCTCCTCTGTTAGGATTATGCTCAATAGCAAGAGTGTAATATTGTAATTAACAATCTTTTTCATATTAATAAAGTGATTTCTGGTTTAACAAATCTTATAGCATTTATAGTTTAATATTATAATTGTCAAAGTAAATAATCATAAGGTCTAAAGACTATGAGAAAAGAAGAATTGTTCGTACATCTGGATATGTATGTGGTAGACACAATTCTTTAGTTAGTCTTGAATATTGTTCACAACTTAAGTTAAAGGTTAGGCACCTTTATCTTGTTAAAGTTGTAGAATTCTTTTGCTAGCATTTGAGTGGGATCAAATGAGATATGATGAGTCTAAAATCATCGGAGTGTCTTCGAGCAAAAGAATCTAGTGCATTGGATGCATTGAACTGGATCACAATGAAATACTTTATCTAGAACCGTCAATAGATAATAGTCTTTTCATTATCAGGACAATCGGAGAGTCTATCTTAATCCTGAGATAAATGATGGACTTATGGTTGCAAGTGGTATCATTTGAGTTATCAATGAGTACGATTATATCGCATAGTCTATCCTCGATAGTTTGGTGATATTCATTTGTTAATCGATAGAGGACTTCATTTATAGATATGGACATCGTGGCTCCATTTATTAAATGTGAGTATAATATCATCATATGGATGTTTTGAGGTAATTGGATATTAAATCTCAACGTTGAGTTTTCGATAGTGTCTATTGAAAACATGGCTTCTGGACAAGTCAAAATATCCAAGTTCAAAACGTGGTCATATGAGTAAATATGGTAACTTGGAGAGTTATAGGCGGTCTATGAACTCTTGGCGATTATTGATATTAATCACGAGGATACACTATCTCCAACTTGATTGTCTAGGGTATGAATGAGGAACATCTTCCTTTTCTATCTTTATTTAAGAGTTCAATTTTAACTCTTTAGTGGAATGAGTTAAAATTAATGGATCGGACCTAAGTGAATCATTTGTTGATTGTGATTAGGTTATGTCTATTGAAGCTTAAATTTAGATAGCCCGCCAAGATCCCCAATCCACACGGACTTACATGAATCACTTGATATATTCTACCGAACCAATTTAAGGGTCCATCTAGAATTGCATTTAATATATTAAGAATATAATTTGCACATTATTTATGTAATGGGCTGCTCAATTATATTTATATATTAATGAATGGCATGTGGGCTTGTTTCTTTTAGTAAGAATGGGTCTGGTTCACATGTGGGCTTTTTATTTAAAGTCCAATAGATTAAATGAAATGAGAAAATAATATAAGGCCCTATTTAAGACAAGTGGGGCAGCAAGGGTTAATATATTAGCCTATATATTATTTTGTTTCATTGTTTAATTAAATCAGAATTAATTAATTTATTAATTAATTTTTTAATTAAGAAACAAATCTTTTCTGATTAGGAAATATGATTCCTAGAGTTATACTATTGGTAGTAGTATACGAAAATTAAAAGACTTGTTTGATAAGAAAATAAATAATTAATTTTATTTATTTAATCAAATAAGAAGTCTTTTTATTTAGTCAAATAATAGAATAAAATATCTATGAGTTGGATTAGAGTTTGAAGTCTTAAACTAGATGGAAATTAGGGTGCAACACAAACCCTTTTCGGCTTGTGATTTGCGGCAACCCTAGTCCCTTTTAGAGAAGGATTTTCGGCAACCCTAAAAGAAAAGAGGAAGCAAATTAGGCCACCTATATATTTGCACTTATAGAATTCGGCCACCCTATGGGTTGTGCTTGATACAATTTTCTTCTTCTTCTCAATTCATAGAAAGTATTATTTTTATTCTACTAAAACAAAAAAGAGTGAATAGATTATTCTTTGATGGTACACTAATTGCTTGTTCATCAATAAGCTTATGTGTACAACATCGATTTAGGTTCACGCGAGTTTCGATCATTAGATTGAGAACTCAAAAGTGACCGGAATAATCTTAGTCTTCTTTTGATTGTTTTGTGACTAACAAAAGAAAAAGAAAAGTTTGTTTGTCCATTCTCAGGTTTGCAATTCAAAGAAAAAGGGAGACCACGCTCCTAGGTGATTCACGTTCATGCTAGGATTGAAGATCTTGCGGATTACCATCGACGTAAGTCAATCGGATCACGCAACAAAAGGTATGATATCTTTTGTTGATTATATGTATGTTTAATTAATTAAAGGGTTAAGGTTCATAAAAAGGAAAAATTTTAAATCATACTAAAACTACTTTTAGTCTCTCTTCCGCTGCGTGTACTACGGTATTTTTCCCTACATCCTCATCAAGATCACCATGAAGGAAGGCATGCATTATTGACGTCTAGTTGATGTAGAGACCACCGTTTGATGGCAGCTATGGCAAGAAAGCATTACACTGTAACCATCTTTGCCACTGAAGCAAATGTCTCATTGTAATCAATTCCTTCAGTTTGGGTGAATCCTTTAGCAACCAACCGTGCTTTTATACCTCTCAATTGTGCCATCTGGCCAATATTTGATCTTGTAAACACACTTACAACTAATAAGTTGTTTGTCATGTGGTAAGGCAGTAAGTGTCCAAGTGTGATTCTTTTCTAAAGCTTCAATTTCTACTGTCATGGCTTCTCTCCACTCTGGTATTTTCACTACTTGAGTAAAGGAAGATGGTTCTACTTTGGAATCAAGTGAAGTAAGAAAAGATTTGTGAGTGGTAGACAAATGATTATATGAAATAACATTTGATAAAGGATAGCGCACACCTGTACCATGAGAAACAATTGGATGTGGGCAAGCTGTAGAAGTGACTGTACTGCAAATATAATCTTTCAAATATTCTGGTTGGCGCCGAGAGCGAACTTGCCGATCTTGTGGAATAGGAGAAGACTCAAGTTGATCATGGATTGGATTTTCAATGTTGGAATTAGACTCAAGATCATTATGTAACTCTAGATTCATGATATTTGGAGTACTATCCACCATGATCAGAAATAGGCAAGGGCATGGACTATCACGAGATTAAAGATTAGCAACACGATAGGGAAAAATATGTTCATAAAAAAAGTACATCTCGTGAAGTATAAATGGTTTGAGATTTAAGATCATATATTTTGTACCCTTTTTGCCCAAAAGGATATCCCACAAATATTCCAGGACTAGAATGTGTGTCAAATTTATGTTTTTGTGAAGAAACATTGTGGCCAAAACAGAGGCAACCAAAAACCTTAATGTGGGAATAAGATGGTGATTTTCCTAAAAGCATTTCATGAGAGGTCTTTCCATTTAAAATTGGTGAAGGAATTTTGTTAATTAAAAATGTAGTTGTAAGAACACATTCTCCCCAAAAGGATAATGGAAGATTGCTTTGAAATCGTAGTGTGCGAGCAACATCAAGTAGGTGACGGTGCTTTCGCTCTACCACTCCACTTTGTTGTGGAGTGGCAACGCAGCTACGTTGATGAATTATTCCATGAGTTTTGAAAAACGTTTGTAATTCATGAGAAAGAAACTCAGTACCATTATCAATTCGAATACCTTTAATTGGAAAAAATGAGTATAGTTCATCGGAAGTAATGGTAGGTGCATTCTTAGTTTGAACCCTCTTGATTCGAGTGTATACTGATTAGCAACTGAAACAAATATTATATGCATGTCTAAACAACCTAGAGGGAGGTGAATGAGTTATTAATCCGATTAGTTAAAATTTTTTCAGATTAGTCAATATTCAAACATAAACCCAAACACACAACAATATAAATCAAGTGTAAAGTGCAGAAATTAAAGAACACTTGAATTTTTTTTTTTTACGTGGAAACCTTCAACAAGGAAAAACCACGAGCTATTATGCTAGCCACACAAGGTCCTCAAATCCATTACTTGTAATGATATTTACAACCTAGGTTGACCTCAACCATCCTCTGTCACTAACCCACCACTACTACCCTACGGGCCTTTAATAGTGAACCTAGACCCACTTGCTTGTGCACTAAGCAACTTAGCCACAAGACTTATCTTCTCAAAGAAAAGATCAACAATCTATGTGAATATTATGATATTCAAGATGCAAATAATGCTAGGTAACACTATATGCTTAATTAGATATTTAAAGACAAGTCAATAAACTCTAATTATCAATGTCTAAATAAATACTCATAAAGACCTAGCTAGATGGCATGAAATCACTTAATATGCTAGCTATCACAAACAACCACAATCAATCAACAATATGCTTCAAAAAGTATTCAACTTATACTTAACATATATTCATGTGGTAGAATCAAAGCATTTAGTCACACAATAAATGCTAATCTAATCATGCATGAGCATGTCAAACAATTTCAATCAATCAATGAGATAACTTAGCTAGATGTTATATAAACTTGAAATCCTAGCTATCACAATACAAACCCTAAACATGTCATAACTTCACTAGATATGCAATTAATGTGAAGATTTGCTAACCTAAGCAATAAAAGACATGTCTTGATTAAATAGAACAATAAATGAGATGAGTTGTTTGTTCTACTTACCAAGTAAAGACATTAATGAAGAGTCATGCTTGAATGATGATGATGATGTTAGATGCACATGGGTTTTGGGTTTGGGAGAGTTAAAGAAGCAATCTTGGTGCTTTCTCTCAGTAAGGAACCCTTAATCTCTCTCTAGGGTTTTGTAGTTTTTGTTCCTTAAAGACAAATGATGAGAAAGAGATGTATTTATAGTGCTTAGATGATAGCCCTATAAATTTCATGATTTTCCCTTCAAAAATGAGCCAAATCAGATTCCAAATGAGTAAGATATGGCCAAATTACGAACAAGTGTGGAGCAGTGCGCCGGTCTGTTGGCTGGTATAATACCCGCGTAGTCACCCACGCACTGGTAAATCAACACAATAACTCGAGATTCGAGCGCCCCAAACCATGACCAAACAATATCGAAACCTATCATATGATATACCGTTGGAAAGGAATGGATGTCTACTTTGTACTCCATTTTATGAAATGACATTTCGTTGTCTGTAGAAATAGTTATGGTTAATTGACTAACCAAAGGTCAAAAATGGACAACAACAAAATTGCCCTATTTTGGTGGTCACTTTGGAGATTTCAAAACAATTCCAAACGGTCATGAAATATTACGAATAATATACCGTTGGAAATGTATGGGTGTCTAAATTGTATAGAAATTTTCAAAGCTCATTTTGAATCTTTGTATAAAAAGTTATGGTCACAAGACTATACAAAGGTCAGTTTTGAAAATCATATAAATCATTGAAATCCAATCTTTTGAAACTAAACACTTTACTCCAAACAACCAAACCAAATCTAACACTTATCTAAGAGAAGAATAGGACCTTCTCAAATGGTCAACCATCATGCTAAGACATGCACACCATCATGCAAGCACGGAGGTTTCCGATCACACAAACGGAAACAAATTACTAGACATTATCACATAACAAAATCCAACAAAGAGGTGTAAGTGTGAAGTGTGAAGTGTGAAGAATGCACACATATGAGAATTGAAGCACAAATGCAAGATGAATAAAACATACATGAAGAAGTGTGTGTGTGTGTGTGTGTGCAACTAATCTCTTCAAGAGGTAAGTCAAGTGATTTACCTTTCGCTCTTGCTCTTGAAGTCACCGGGATGCTTGGAAGCTTGTCAACGAGAACCTAAGATACCCATTACATAGATATCCCAAAATGTGGTTTGTCAACGAAATAAGCCAATCAAAATATGAGGAACTTACAATCTCCCCCTTTAGCTATTTCGTGACAAAACCACCACTCACAATTGATCCTCACAAAAATTAAAAGCTAAGGGTCAACAAGAGTTATTCTACATTACAAAGAGAAACCTAATCAAACTAGATCGTCAAGCTTTCCATCTCTTGTAGAATAAACATCCCTGGAAAACAAGATAACTACACTTTCCAAAACAAGTGTATATGAGGTGATCAAGTGAGATAAAAACAAGATAACTACACTTTACTTTCCAAAACAAGTGTATATGAGGTGATCAAGTGAGATAAAAACAAGATAACTACACTTTCCAAAACAAGTGTATATGAGGTGATCAAGTGAGATAAAAACAAGCATTTGCATTAAAGAAAATAAGTAACAACATGCTATGAAGTGCAATGCAATGCTCCCTCTAAATGGGTTACTCCCCATCAATAAGCAATCTCCCCCAACATGTCAATCAATTACTACAACTCCCTTATCACATACTACTTCCCCTTTTTGTCATGAGATAGGCAAATGAGTATCCTCAAACCGGGTCACTTGTAGCAAAGAGAGAGAATGACATACAAGACATTTGCATAGTCATATACAAGAACATTATGCAACTCAATTAATTAGGAGAGAGGCAAGGAGATTTATTTTATAAAAATGTGTGAAAATGTGTGAAAATGATGCTTTGCATGCAAAACATGTTGCATTCAAGTCCAAAAACAATGATATTTGGCAAAGCAAACAACAAATGGTTTCCAAAAGAATTCAAATCAATTTCACCATTTGTTATGAATTAAAGCAAGGATATAGATTAAACAAGCAATTCAAGTTAAGGGGCAACTATATCCAACTTTATAAGCAAAACAAGGTATGAGTGACTTTTGCACCCTATTCGATTTTTCCGGGTAAGATACCCGTAGGATAGTAGCCATGTTTTAACTAATAAAAAAAGAGAGACTTTGGATTTTAAAATCCTTAGAACGGATACAAGATCCTTTATTCATTTGAGTCTCATCATTGCTTTTCACACACATAATTTTGCATTTAAGAAATTGCAATCAACAGTTCATGCTTTTCATTTTAAGCATGTCATTTAAAAAAAAAATCATCATGTCATGAAGATTAATTATAGGTCATTCAAAGAACTTCCAAAGTAAATATCCTAGTCCAAAAATGTATATTTGAACATAAATATGACATAGATTATCAACAAAGCAATTGGTTCACACTTATTGAAGAAAATATCATATAAGCATATGTGCAACTAAGACACTCAAGCAATTAATAAAGAAGCATAATATTTATCAAATTTTTGCATGTGACAAGTATGTAAATTTGCTCTTTTTGCTTGAGTTCCCCTTATGGGGTCAATAACCCTATCATATAAGGGCAAGGGACAAATCCCTATAGACATACTAAGTCCATTTAACTTAATAGTATCTATGGATGCTATATGAGCATAAAAACAATTGGGTTCATTTTTCCTAACCCACCTAGGTTCCACTTTTTTATTCTTAGTGGTCAAAATCTTCAATTATCTAGGTTTCCTAGGATTATGCAAATTGACCCTACGGTTTAACCGTTTTTCTCTTATGCTCTCAATTCTACATCTCTTTACTTTGGCCTAATATACCCATCAACACCATAATAATGACAAGTTGGTATAAAATAAGGAGTCATACCATATCCTTGTGAGGTCATTGGAGACTTGTTATGTCATTGGAGACTTGTTATGAATTTGATGTCTCCTATGGTGTTGAACCGGTTGTTTTGCTTTCTTGGTTGGTTATACCTTGGTTGAGCAAAACTTGGGTGAGGAGCTCTTAGATGTTGAGGTTGAGCTACACCCTTTGTTGGCATCTTCATTTGGCCACTCTTGGATAACTCTCCAAGATCAATTTTCCTTTTTTGATGTTGAGGAGGTGAAGCTTGTCTTTTGCCTTGAGCTTGATGTTGCTTGATCTTAACTTTCTTCAAGTCTTTAATGTACCTTATATCTTTCTCCTTGATGATCTTCAAGGAGATGTCTTTATTGGCAAGTTCATCCTTCATTGCCTTCATCTGATTATTGCAATCATCAATCTCATTCTCATACTTGGACACATCTATTATGTCCGTTTTTAAGGAGTCATCCGTGGAATACTTCATCTCTATGGTCTTCATTAGAGAGATAAGAATGGCGTTTTCTTCCAATTGCTCATACATCATCTCCCTGGACTGATGAAGTTCGACTTCACAAATTTGCTTTCCTTCTTTAAGAGCACGGATCTTTTCCACTGAGGAAATCTTCCTCATCTTCAAGGACTCATTCTCCTTGGAGAGCTCTTCATTTTTCTTTAGCACATTGAGAAGGATCTTTTGACACTCTTAAATTGAGTCAACATTTAATGCCTTTTTGCCATCATCTTCATCTTCCACATAGGAAGCCCTAAAAGCTATGAAGTTAGGCACATGCTCTTCAACACGGGAAGAGACTTCTTCACACTTCTTGAATGAGATCTTCACCTTGAAGTCATTTATTCTTAAGTTAACCTTTCTCTTCTCAAGCTTCACAAATCTTCTAAACTTCAAAGTCGTGAGGACCATCTCCTCATCGGAGTCACTATATGAAGTAGAAGCAAAGATGTTGAAGCGAGTGCTCAAAGAACCTCTAAAGGTTGTAACATCATCAACATCAACGGAGAGGCAATCAATCCACTCTCCGAGAATTCCCTCTCTAAGTGTTTCACTCTCACACATGGTGTTTGGTGAAGTGGATGAATGAATGCAAAGAACAAAAATGCACACAAATGCAACACATGCGAAAGTGGCAAGGATCTCCTATGTATGTCTTGTTGGGGTTTTTGCCCTAAAGCTTGTAATTTGTAAATGTGAATTGAACATAAATAAAATAAGTAGTTTATTCATTCAAATTGTCTCATACATTTTATATATAACATGTGTACTTAACATCCAAGATTGCCAGATGTAATTTCAAACTTATAGAGATGGATTCAGTTTGAAACGAGTAATCTAAAGAGTCCGTAGATAGCAAATAAAACTGGGTACTTTATTTGTGGTTAATCTACAGCTGCAGTCCATTCTGTAATGTACAGTGATCTTATCCTGGATTATTCATATGGTGATATGAGAATGGAGGCCCTTGTATTATGTGATCATATAGGACTGGGCCACAATCTATATGAATCTCTTAATAAGATCCGTTACTTGATGAGATTCATATATATCAATAAAAGATGGCTATATATGGATGATCTTAATCCTGAGTGTCTTATCGACCCCTTCAGGTTAGATCGTATTTTTTGATATACCATGGGTGAGATCAGAGTTACATTCCCGGTCAATATGCTTCGTATGTTGGAATCGCAGTTTGGCTTGTGGCTGGGAAGGTTTGTACACAATAGAGGAATCCACTCCTTCTTACGAGAAGTAGATAGTAGTTCCCTTAAGGGTTGATTCGGGGCTTGAACAATATGAGCGATCTCCTTCTTCCGTAAGGAAGTTAGGATTTATTGTTCATTAGAGAATCAACGGTACTTAAAGGAAAAGATATAATTAAAGGGCTATAACGGACTTTATGACCTAGCTCTAATTATGAACTACTTGTGGATGATCATATCATATGCAATAGTTATATCGATAGACAACTGTAATTTCGGTTTGTGTAATACATCTACAGTTGAGAGAGTACAACTTCGGGTTTTTAGTGGAATAACACCGAAGTTAACAATCATGAAATATTAATTAAAGAGTTTAATTAATTATTTCTAAGTATTATCGGAGCTCAAAACTGTGGGTCCATTAGGTCTCCTTGCTAGCCCGATTGATTAAAGGTAACAAAGGTCACGGTTAATTAATTGGATTGTCCAATTAATTATGTTACGAAAGTGACACGTATTTATTCAATGATTAATTGAATAATGAGATTATTTAATTAATATATTAATAATTAAATTAATTAAATAATTAGATTATTTAATGAATGAATTAATACTTATGAATTATTAATTGGAGGTTGCAGGTTCAAATCATGACTGAAACAAAAATAAAATAATTAGATTATTTTATTCTTTAAAAGTCTAGTGTTTAAGTTCAAGTCAACTAGGGTTATGTGGGAGATGGAATCTTACTCTACCTAGGACACTTAAATATTATTTATCCTTTTAATATATGGAGATATATTTGGAAAAGGATTTGTATCTAGTTTTAATTATATATATATATATATTTACACAACTAGGATACTAAACTGATTGTGATTCTTTGAACTAAAAACACAAAAAAGCAAAACCCTAGAAAGTCTAGGAAGATTTCAGCCAAAGAAAAAAAAAAAAAAAAATTATTCTTGCTTGGTGTGGCCGAATTTGCTAGAGAAGAAAAGAAGGAGTTCTTTCTTCAAGCATTTGCATCCTCCCAGTTCCTGGAAGATCGTGACGTGCCCACACATAGTTATCGGATCACGGGACATAGAGAGGAAGACGTGGTGGTTCAAACGAAATAAAGCTTAAAGAAATGAAGGAGTTAGCATCAAGGGTATGATCTAAATCCATCTTTATATATTCTTATATGTTGTATATGGTTTACAAGTTGCATAAAAAAATTTTAAACCCCATTTTCCGCTGCGCAACGTAGCTTTGGGTTCCTACATATCTAGGAATCTGCTCTAATACCAATTGAAAATATATATGTGCGTGTGTCTAAAACAACCTAGAAGGGGGTGAATGGGTTGACTAATCCAAAATATTTGGTAATAATTGGATTAACAACCCATTCACCCACCCTCTAGGTTGTTTTAGACACACACACACATATATATTTTCAGTGGCCAATGCAAAATTTTTTTAAAAAAGGACTAAGTTTCTGACTTATGTTTCATTAAAAAAATCCAAGTGCAATGACTAAAATCATCAACAATTGTTAAGAAATAATGTGCACCAGAATGACTAGGAACAGCAAAATTTCCCCAAATATCACAATGAATTAACTCAAACGTAAAAGAACTTTTTGTATTACTAGAAGGAAATGGAGTTCTTATGGGTGCGTTTGGTATGGGGACGGGCCGACACAGGACAGGACGGGACGGGACGGGACAGGACGGGACAGTTGTTCCATATTATGTTTGGAATGTCTGGGACAGAACTGGTAATTGTGCTATTATGCGTTTGGTATGGCTGGGACAGGACGGGACAAAAGGTTCAAATGACCAGAGTACCCCTTTTGTCCTATCTAATGTTTATAACAATTTTATTAATTTTGAAGAAAATCTGGAACAAAAATACTCAAAAGTCAAAAGATCTAGAAACAAAATGCTTTAAGATATGGAAAAAATTGCTCAAAAAATCTGGAAAAAAATTGATCAAAAATCAAAAGATCTGGAAAAAAAAATTATTAAAAGATCTGGAAAAAAAATGACCTAAAGATCTGAAAAAAAAAAAAATGCCCAAAATTAAATAGGATTTGTAATTTTTATTTGCTGCTTGTCTTGTGTTTTGTCCCTTCTATGGGTTTGTCACTTTGTTGTTTCTATGCTTTTCTCGCAGCTTTTCTTATGTTTGCAGCTATCAAAAAAAAAAAAAGACAGATGAAAGTACAAATCTTCCCCCAAAAATGCCTTGGTTCATCAGTATTTTCTTTTGGGCATTTCCAGAGATGATTACTCGTCCATCTCTCTCTCTCTCTCGCACTTGATCTCCTTTTTTTTCTTTTCATTTTCTTCTATACTTTCTTTCGTTTTCTTGGTTACCAAACACAAAATAAATTAATTAATTTCAAAGATCTATTCATCTTCTTACCCCAAATCTCTGAAAACCACACCAACAAATTCGATAGTGTTATGGATCAACACCAGAAAACAATACCCACTCGATCGGCGCTGATCATGTCGACGGTGGCCACCCCTTCTCTGAATTTGGTTTTCTTTCATTGGTTCAAAGACCTATCTAAATCAATCCCAGATGACTCACAACAACAGTTTCAGTGTTCTGGGACAATGAGATTTGTCTTGTCAAGTTTGTGAAATTTGTGTGGAAATACTTGGATTTCGACTAAGAAATATATGAGAATTTTTTGTGGGATGTAATGAGTAAATATATTTAATTAATTTTTGTTGTTGTTGTGTGGAATGCTTTGAATCTTTGATACATTATATGAGTAGTTGCAGAGCATGTATAAAGGGGAGAGAGAGAGATGGGATTCAGAGAGAGGGATTCGATGAAGGAGAGGAAGAGATTTGTATTTTTTGAAAATATCAAGGGCAAAAATGTCTTTTCCAGACTTGTCCCATGCATGGGACAAGTCTGGCCGACCTATTTGGGTGGGGCAAGTTTTTGGGTTTTTTGTCCTACCTTGTCCCGTCCCGTCCCGTCCTGTCTCATGCTAATAGCGCGCCAAACATGGGACAAGAGAAAGTTGTCTTGTCCTATCCCGTCCCGTCCCGCGTACCAAACGCACCCTATATGTTTTCCTAAAAGGGCATACATCATAAGACATTTTATTTGAAAAAGAAACAAGGGAGTCTAAAGCAGAAATATCACTTGACCGGCTAGCTGAATGATGTCCCAAGCGCCAATGCCAAATATAAAAAGATGGTCTTGCAGTTGCATAGAGACTAGTCAGTGATTGCATAAAGTAAAGCCCATTCCAACAACTACCCACTCCAATCGTTCTCTTGGTGGTGAGTGACGACATGTCGTTGCAATGTCGGTCAAAAGATGAACATTTAAGTCGACCTCGCTAGCACACGAGTCACAAGGACTAGCACAGCGGCAAGTGAGGGTATCGTTCCGCAGGGAGGTGGGATCCGCTGACCGTCACCGGTTGTAGTTATTATTACAACACTCCAAGAGATCTCGGGTGTTGCGGGTGCGGAAAAGTAAATAATAATATAAATAAATAAATAAACTAAAATAATATATACATGGATAGAATGGAATGGAGAGATGCATGAAATGTGGTTACACTAGGAAAACGACTCAACCGTAACAATCTTCTTAATTAAGTGCTAGACTCACTTAGTCCCTCAATGTGCAAGTATATCATAGGCTCGTGTCCCCTTAATTGATCTCTAATCTCTCTCGAGTCTTAGAAATCACATCCACACATACAAAGTACACATGAATTCATTAAGTGCCGTGGCACACACACAAGAGCCCTGTATGCCAGCCTAGTGTATCTCTCACTGTCTGGTCATATACAGTGGTTATTTCGTTAGGCATGTAATGCGCAACTGCATGGGCCATACTACAGCCAATAATTCATTCACAATGGCTAACCAAATACAGGATGGCAACCAAGTGAAAGCATTAAGAATACGAGATACCCATACAACACGTATGTTATATGCTCGTGTCCCCTTAATTAATCTCTAATCTCTCTCGATGTTTTAGAGATTACATCCATGCATAAATGCTTGGATTCAATAAGGACGGTGAGAGACACACACGAGCTCTACACGCCAGCCTAGTGATCTCTCAACTGTCTGGTCAAATGTAAATGATATCACGCTGGACATGTTAATGTGAACCACGCAATATATAACACACAGTCTAAATATCATCCGCAAGGTGGCTAACCGAGTGAAAGCATTAAGCAATGAAATACCCATATAACTACACAAGCATAAGAGGAATTCAGTTTGTCTTTACTCTAGATACGGATTCGGTTTTATCAATCTCCCTAGGATGGCTAGACATGGGAAACACGTTTACCAAACAACAATGTGCAATAAGTTGGTTGCTATACATTAAGGATATTCAACTTAGGTTAAGGGTTCATCCTCTTGATTTGGGAATTATCCCTAAATCAATTTATTACCCAATCCGGCCAAGGATAGATAATTGTGTCTTAAAAAGACCCATTAAGCACAAGGATTTGAACCAATGCCAATTTAGCAACTAAATGCCTGAACTGAAACCTTTCATACTCTTTAGAGCTAAATTCTCTAACACCCAATTACTCTAAACATGATATTTTGGTCATCCATCAATCAATCAACAATCATGGGAAGTTAAATTACACTACTCCTACATTAAATTACTCTACTCCTAATCCCAATCATGGACACATATCAATTTCGGACCTCTACACACATGGATATTGCAATTAGAGCATAATACATGTAATTAGCAAAGAGTAAAACAAAACCCACATGAATTTAAGAACAAACAACATATATAACACAAGTGTAGTGTTTACAATATTCCCCAAATCGGAGTTACACATCAAAGAAGAAATAAATACAAAGAAATGAGTAAATAAGAGCAAACCCTTGAAGACAAACCCTCCAAAGATGCTCATAGCTTTCCTAGCTCGGATTTGGTCCGAAAACCACTCATATTTCCTTGCAAACTGCCCTAGGATGGATGGATGGATGAAGTGTGAATGGTGGTGGAGGTGTGTGGTGAGCTCCCATGGAGGAAAAACCTCCATGGCAGCTTGGATCCTCTCCTTGTTTGGTGAAGAAGGTAAAAGAGATGAAGAAGATAGAGAAAAGATAAAGTTGGGCGGAAGAGAGAGAGAGAGAGGGAGAGAAGGGATTCTGTAAAAACTGAGAGAAAAAGGGATATTTATAGTGGGGAGAGTCTTAGGGCAAAAATGATGGTAAAAGGATGAGAATGCCCTTCATAAGTGGCTAATTTTTGGGGCCGGTGAGTTTCCAACAGAGCGCATCATTACGGAAATGTGTATAACCTTCTCCACAAATATCAGAATCATGTGATTTAAGAACCGTTGGAAAGAAGACTTCTGGGGATTTCCAACCATATATAGTACGAAATCTAGTTCGATCAGAGGAGAGAGATATGGCCCCCTCAAGTTGAGCATTATACAGGAAGCTTTCGTCAAAATTCCGCCTCGATTCTGCGGCCATGGGCCACCGATTTACAAAATGGGGGTCTTCTGGTCCCTTTCTGCTCCCTAAACGGTGGCCCCTAATCGCCGAACTAGGGAGCAAAATTTAACTTTCAAAAATTATACTTTTACCCCAAACTTCTTACATTTTTGCACTTTAGCCCCTATGATTAAAAACAACCTGAAACACTTATTTAAAACGTTAAATACCCGGTTTTACCTAGAAAACAAGCATAAAAGATAAAAGTAGGGGGCTACACAATGTGTAGAAATAAGAGTTATTGGTGAGGTCTTGAAAAAAAACAGTGATCAGGAAGAAAGGTTACTACATAATTAAGAGGTTTTGTGATTTGGGAAATATAGAGTAGGTTAAATTTAAACGATGGAATAAGAAAAACATTATCAAGATGAAGTGAAGAGTTGATAGAAGTAGAACCAATATTGGTTATACATGTAGTTGAACCATCTGGCATTTGAACTTTAGAAAGAGTGGTACTTGGTGATATAGTTTGAAACATGTGAGAGGTAGAGCACATGTGATTTATGGCTCCGCTATCCAGGGGCGAAGCCAAGATTTCGGCTTTGGGGGGGCCAAGACAATTTTTTTTTCTTTCAAATTAACGCTAGACAAATATGCTAATATTTAAAAATAAATTTATTGAAAGAAATTTTTTTTGATTCTATGGATTGATTTTTAGAAGCTGGAATATTGATATTAGATGTTGACGAAGATGAACCGACTTCTGAGGTTTTAATTCTTTTAAAAAATCTATCAATTGTTGATGACTTACTCATCTGAAGATCAAATAAAAAAAATTTAATTAATTTAAATAAATAAATGTTTAAACAAAAAATTAGTATAATAAATGTAGCAAAATCATATATGCCAATATAATTTAACAGCCAAAAAAGCAAGAAAAATGAAGCAAGAAAAGAACAAAACCAACAACCACCAGAAAGCAAACAAGCCCAAAATTACAACGCAACATAGAGGAACCAAAAACAAAAGAAAACTGACCAAGAATATATATATATATATAAGAATTCATTAAAGAAATCATATTAATAACCTAAGAAAGTTACAAATAAAAAAAAATTGAAAAAATCTAAAATATTTATTGATTTGTAATCTCGTACCTCAAATTATTTTGATAGATGAACCGAAGAATACGAAGAATTTAATTGTAATAGTAAGAATGAAATTGTGTAAGTGAAAAACTAGAAAAAAAAAAAAATAATCAAGTATATATAGGTTAGACAAGTTTAAGATGTATAGGAAACTAAATCCTAAAAGGTTTATATTTTCTCTTCTAAAAGAAGGTGAAATACATAAAATTGGAATAATATTTTTTAATTTAAAACTAACCTACACTACCTACACGGCTACACCACTTAAATACAATAAAGCAAGCAATCAGCCAATCACAGTTTTTCAATTTTTTTTTTTTTTTTTTTTTTTTTGAAAAGGGAAGAACACATTACAGGGGAACCACAACACAAGAAGGGCACACATCCAGCCAGAAAAACTCCCGCACAGAGGAGAAGGCTAACGAGGCTAGGTTATGTGCCAGCTTGTTTCCCTCCATTTTTCAAAATAAAATTGATAGTTTTTACTCTAAAAAGTGATAGCCCAAATATGACATAGGGGCCCACTGCCTTTTTAAATATATAATATATTATATAAAACATAAATATATTATATATTATATAAAACACTAAACAAGAAGTTTTAGCCCCTGCCGCTATCAATAATCCAACATTCATTCTAAATAGAATTTAGAGCGATACCTGCAAAATTTATTGAAGGCTCAATTCTACCTTGCTGCAAAATTGCTAAAATTTGATTGTATTGCTCATGTGTTATTGGTGGTGAAAATGAGGTACAAGATTGATCTGTGGGCCGTATGGGTACTGTAGATGGCAATGGACTTTGTTCAGATGAAGCAACGAAACCACGTGGCTGAGAAACATTTGTATATCCATGCAACTTGTAACAAGTTGTTGTAGTATGACCCTCCCAGCCACAATGGTCACAGCGAGGTCATGGACGATTATTGTATCCTCCTCGACTTGGCGTGCGATTTGAATTGCTCTTGTTGCGATGAGAGAAAGCACTGCATTTATGTTTTGATTACTGGAATTTGGTGCCACAGCCAAAGCAGAGCCTTCATGGAGATTAGATGTTGGAATCGAAAGATCACACTGTTTTTCTTCTTGATAGACCAACAAATAAATTTTGTTGACAGGTGGTAGTGGCTCTTGCAATAAAATCTGACTACGAACTGCAGAATAACTCTTGGTAAGTCCTTGCAAAAATTGCACGGCTCAATCTTGTTGAAGAAGATTAGTCACTACTTTAGCAGCTCCACAAGAACATGTGGGTATGGTTATGTAAGAAGTCAACTCATCCCATAGAACTTTCAGACGAGTGTAATAAGCAGTGACTAAAAGATTTTGTTCCTAACAATTAGAAATTGCCTTCTTAATCTCATAAATTTTGGTACTGTTGGACTGAGAGAACCGCTCATGTAGATCTATCCAAATTTCTTGAGCAGTATCACTGTAGATAATACTGGACGCTAATTATGGCACCATTGAGTGAATAATCCATGATATAATCATGTCATTAACTCGAATCCAATGATCATAAGTTGGAGAACACGTTTCTGGCTTGGGTATGGTTCCATCAACAAAACCCAATTAATTTTTTGCTCGCAAAGCCATACGCATTGATCGGTACCAAGTATTGTAATTATCTCCATTAAGTGGTGGAGATACAAGAACTGCAGTAGGATTATCAAAGTGATGCAGGGTATATGGGTTGGAAAATGGATCAAAGTTTTGAATGGTGGGGTTTTGGTTTGACGAATTGGCAGTTGCCATGGAAGAAATTTGCTCTGTAGTCTCAACAGTTTGCCATAAAAAAAAAAAAAAAAAAGTCAGATTAATAGAAACATATGCTCTGATACCATAATAAATTGAGCAACGAATGAGGGAAAGTGAGAAAGAAAATTCTCTGTTATATTCTTTGAATGTTACAAGAGTTATATATACAAAGTGAACATATATAAGATTATAAATACAATGAGGAAAATCTGCAAACACTAATTCCTCAAATCAATTTGATTGATTCCTTTTAACCTAAAAAAAAAAAGTGCAAGTGTGCAACCGAACGTTTAAAAACCATTAGAATACACCACATGATCATTTTTTTGACAATATTTATTAATCTGAGATTAGGTATTTTTTTGAAAACTTTCACCATTGGTAAGATTCGAGCTGTTGACCTGGGAGTCATTTGCTCAAACTCTAAGCTCGTCTATCTACCAACTGAAATACACCTCTGTTGGCACCGCATGATCATTTTACTATAATAAAGCAAGAAATATTATGCCCAAGAATGAACATAGGGAAAATGAGAGTTAACAACGAAATTCATAAATGAAGGTGCTTTGGTAAACAAGTTGATAATAAAGCATAGAAATATTACTTCCAAGAATGAATAAGGGAAAATGAGAGAGTTATCAAGGAAATTCATAAATTAAGGTGCTTTGGGAAGAAAGAAATGAACAAAATCATCCAAGGCAGCCATTGAACTTTGTGGAAAACCATTCCCAAATTTAGCACCAAGTTGCTCAGCCCGTTTCTTCATTTCTTTGTCATCCAACAATCTCTCAATTCCCTTGACAATATCATCCTTTTTAACCATGTTTGACAAATCATCTGAAATCCTATAACCTATCTTTAGATGCTTGACAACCAAATCAGCATCATAATATTGATCACCCCTTAATGGTAAGGTTAAAAACGGCACTCCACGACCTATTGCTTCCACTGTCGAATTCCATCCACAATGCGATAAAAATCCACCCGTTGATGGATGACTGAGTATCAACAATTGTGGAGCCCATCCCCTTATTATCAAACCCCTTTCACCAACTTTACTATCCAACCCTTCCGGGTAATATCCTTCTGTTTTGGACCCACCACCGCCTGGACCACTCCGACCCGCATTTGCTGGTATAACCCATATAAATGATCGGGTCGACTCCTCTAATGCACTAGCCAATTCTGGATATTCCTCTATGCTAAGATCTACCGAGCTACCAAATGACACGTATAGTACCGATCCACGTGGCTTCGAATCTAACCATTCAATCACCTTTTCTTCTGTTACGTTTCCTTGCCTGTTACTCCTGATTTTGCTATCACGAACCAGTGAACCGCTTGATTCCCAATATTGCTCTGAAAAAAGCGGGCCCACTCCCCATACAGGTTTTCCGATTTCTTTAGTCAAATATTCGATAAACGGACGCTCAATGTCGTCACACGTGTTGATCATCAGCGCCACTGATCCCTCCGCATCATCTACCCACGGAGGTTCCTCCCCGGGTCCTGGTAACATCCTCCTCTTGGGTCCTTGTGGACCCCCAGGACCACGTGGACCACCACCACCAGGGCCATGTGGACGCCCAAGAGACCGCCGTTTAATATCCGATTCTGTTATACCCATTTCTTCGGGTAACCCGGGAAGTAAACGGATTTCTCCGGGTTTGATGCCTTGCGGGTGGGCATTCTTCCACGTAGCATACTCCATAGCAGCTGAACAAGCACCTGATGTGAAGAAACCGATAGTTGGAACATTGAATTTCTTAAAGATTTCTTCAGTCCAGGTCATGATTATAAGGACATCGGCAATTGCACAAATGGGTATCGGATCTCGGGTCGAGAGGAGGTTTTCAAGGCAGGTATGCATTAGTTTTTTGCTATCAGGGTGCATGGGAACTGGCTCTGATGTGAAGGGAGATGGTATTTCAGTGACTTGTATAAGACGGTGCTCGAGGAAAGAAGAAGGAATAGAAGGGGACAGAAAAGAGAAGACGACAAGGGTAGTTTTGTAATTGCGTGAAGCCAGGAGTTTGCAGAGCTCCATGCTTGGAAATAAATGGCCCTGCCCGAAAGCTGGAAGAACAAGAACCTCACCAGCCATTTTTTCTTTTTGCTTTTGTTTTAAGGTCTTGACTATTACTAGTTGCTACACTATATATAGAGAGAGCCGAGGGAGAGACCCTTTGTTATGACTTATGAAGGGAGGGTTTGATAGTTTGTTGTATCAAGGCACCGCTTTACTTTACTTTCTGTGAAAGGACTTTCACTGTTTCACGTGGGTCTGTCTAATATACAGTAAACACATTCATCATGTGGGCCTAATTAGAGATACTTTTTATCGGTTCATCCAACGGTTTATATTGAACCTTAATGAAAGCTATCACTTTGATACAAAATATCTTGGGATATTCTTCTTTTAAGTTCCAGGGAATAAAATATCGATATCGATATCGATATCGGACTTATAAAGTTACAGATATTTCGGGGATTATATCGATGGATATTCCGTCAAAAATTAAAAAAATGATGGATATTTACATCTAAAGTTAGAAATTTTTTGTGAAATTTTAAGACAAGCTTAAACAAGTACTTATATATCAAATGAATCATATTTCAACGATAAATTAACATAGTTATGAGCTTATTATAAATTATAGCATAGATAGAGTCTATATATAATTGTTAAAATTGAGTATTTAATAGAATAATATTTTGTTTCACTTTTACAATATTATATATTTATATACAATATAGAGAGATTAAATATTTAATAAATAAAATTATCATTAAAAATATATATAGTTCTATACTTCCAAGATTCTATAATAATTCATCATTTATACATAATAATACATTGCATATCTGAAATTTAAAACCAAAATGAATTCCTTACTGGTTCAAATACATAAGATACATTTTCATCTTGATTCAAACAATAATTTTCAATTCCTAGGAAAACGTGCTTGCATGGTTTTCAATGTAATTATTAATATGTTATGCGTATGTTACTTAATCTTTTCCAACTGATCCATGAATTGGGTAGTTTGGATTTACCCAACTTAGTGGATATTGGTGATCTACATGTATAGATATTGCATATGACATTTGTGGAGAAGAAGAATCAAATATATTGCAGCCTCCATAACTACCATAATATGGTACATGAGAACCTGACATTGCTACGAATCACCCAAAAAACTATTTTATGTCTATACTCATTGGGGAGAGAGTCATACTCAAAGAATCTTCATCAATTTGACTTGTTCCTTCTTGTTGTCTATCACGATTTTGATCAAAATTACCTACATGAGTATCCTAACCTGTCGCACTAGCATTCTAACATGTCGCACTAGCATTCCAATCTGTTGCACCAGCATCCCAACCTCCGGCACGAACATCCTAACTTGTTGCACCAGCATTCCAACCTCCTGCACTAGAATCTCAACCTCTTGCCTCATCCCCATCATCTTTTCCTCCACTATTTCCATCAAAGGTATGTTGGTCATCGAAAGAGCTAGTAACAATAACTCCACGATCTATATCAACTTCTTCTCTAATCACTTATTCAACAATTATTCTCATGTCTCGAGCATAAGAAGCAATATGTGAATCAAGATTTCCATCATCATCATCTAAAGAGGCAGGTCTAACATAGTCAAAAATAGAATTCTCATTATCGTCCCCTACTTCAGCAGCTACTTGAAGTAGATCCATAAAATCGGTTTCATTTACTTTATTTTTTTCAGCGACCATATCCCTAAGTTTCAACTTCATATTATATTAACAATAAACAAGTTGTTCAAGCTTTAGAATAGATAAGATGGTTCCTTTGTTTTGTGTGGATTAAAGCAAATGTGGACTGATTTTTTTTACAGGCAGAAGATGATGGTGTTTATGACAGTATGCGAATTGCTATTGCACGCAATGATAGAGCACATTTTCCATACATTACCCACCGGTTGTAATAAAAATTATTAAGTATTATAACCTTATAAGTATGAAAATTATTTCAATGATATTATAATTTATTATTAATAGGTATATTTTTGTAATAAAAGTTATATACCTGGTTGTATTTTACTTCTAACTGCAATGACTGCTCGTTCACTAAAACTTTTCCTTCCATCCAAGTATATGAGCTACATTCATGAGATCAATATGTAAATAATATATATTAATATGACACAATACTCCCATGCAAACAATTTATAATCTTGGAATTATAAAATTGGTTGTAAATTGTAACTTTTTACCTCATTTCAAAAATTAACAATTCCTATAGCTTCAAGGTCTAATTGCGCATAGACATTATATACGGCTTTCAGGAGATTTGAATTATCCCCAATGTTGTCTCTATTGGTACTTTGAGTTCAAATAGTAAGCTAGAAGAAAAAAAAAATAGTATATGTACTATACTAAATTTTAATTATGAATGATATACAATCCAAACTAAAATTTACATGCAACATGTAGTGGGTGATTAAACATTTTATCCCATCGGCCTTGTATAATGTTTATAATCTATTTACTCTTTTTTTGTTGTTTTACTGCATCTTTCATCACACGTTCACTCTTTAGTTTTTTATCCAATTTTACTTCAAGTGTTCAATAATTCTACTACTGACTATTATGTTGGAAATTTTAAAAATTTGTTAATGCTTCTTCTAAAATAATTTTCAATCTAAAATAATTTTCAATTAAAATAATTTAATTGTTTAGGACTAAAAATATTATTTTAATAATATGCAAAATATCCATGGACTTTCGGGTTGAAATTCACAATATTTCAGGAATATCGGGAAATTTTTATGGATATTTTAAAATCGATCGAATATTCTACAGGATATTTGATATTTACATGTTTCGATATCGGTCCCTCCAAAATACGGATATATCGGTGGATATTTCGGTATATCTTTCGATATTCGGTTCCTTGCTAAGTTCTATACTTCTATCAGGGTTTGTTAAATCGACATATCCACTGATATATCTATATTTTGGAGGGACCGATATCGAAACAGGGGTATTATCCAATGTCTACCAAATATCCGGTCGATTTTGAAATATTTATAAAAATCTCCCGATATTCCTGAAATATTGTGAAGTTCATCCCGAAATCCAGGGATATTTTACAAAAAATTAAAAAAAATAATCTTAAACACTTAAATTATTGTTCAAATAATCTATATTGAAAATTATTTTAAAAGAAGCATTAACAAATTTATAAAATTTTCAAATACAATAGTCAATAGTATAATTACTGAAGTAGAATTTGGCAAAGATTGTGAAAGCAATCTGATTTGAACCCAAAGTACCAATATAGAGACAATATTGGGGACAATTCAGATCTTTTGAAAGCCATACATATTGTCTATTCACAATTAGCAATCCCTTAGACCCTAAAGCTACAGGGATTGCTAATTTTGGAAATGATGTAAAAAGTTACAACTTACAATCAATTTTATAATTCCAATATTATAACTTCTTTGCATGAGATTATTGTGTCATATACTCATATTTATATATATTATTTACATATTGATCTCATGAGTCATGAATGTAGCTTATATACTTTAAGGATGGAAAGAAAAGTTTTAGTGAACGAACAACCATAGCAGCTAGAAGCAAAATACAACCAGGTATATAAGTTTTATTACAAAAATCTATGTAATAATGATAAATAATAATATCATTAAAATGGTATTCATAATTATAATTGAAAAGAATACGGTGTGTATGATATATAAAGCTAGAGGGGGGGTGAATAGATTTTATCTAATTATTACCCAATTTTCGCGTGCATGTCAATTTTACGAAAAAACCCCTAGCAAGTCAAAAATACATACAAGTGTAATAAGATGCGGAAATAGTAAATGACACTTTATGTTTACGTGGAAACCCTCAACAGGGAAAAACCACGGGCTGGTAAGTGCGCCACACTCGAACCTCGAAATCCACTATATGAAAAGACGGTTACACCCTCAAGTGATTCTCGGACCCTCACCCTAGATAACCTCAGGCTATGGACACTACCACTCGCCACTCTTGTTTCAATCCCTAGTGATATCCCCTGATACACTACTCTTGGCGTGAGCACCCTCTAATCTACCACGCGGGCCTTTTATAGCGGCTCTAGTCCAATTTGCTTGATCCTCGAAGTCACTACTTGTAATGATGTTTACAGCCTAATCCCGGTTTGTAACCCACCACTACTACCCAGCGGGCCTGTAATAGCAACCCTAGACCAAGACTTCAATCTCTCAAAAGAGATGCACAACCCTATGTGAATATGTATGAATATTCAATTAAAGCAATAAGAGCTAGGGTACTCTAAATGCTTATCTAGGATGATGATATATTCAATTTAAATCAACCCTAGATATCAATTGCTAAATGACATGCCAAATAGCTTAGCTAATCAAGATTAATTAAAAATCTAATTAGCTATCACAATACAACACTCAATCAGTTCATCACAATTAATTCTCTTTTCTTGTATTTAGCATATGATCTAAAACATACAAGTAAATTAAAAGAGATGGCTTGGTAGTAAAAATATTACAATAAAATGAACTTAATCAAAATCTTACCAAGCAAGTTGTGATGATGCAAATCCATACATAGATGCACTCTATATAGACATAGAAGATGCAATATGAAATTTGATGCACAAAGGATTTGATTTGAGTGGTTAAAGATGAGTTCTTTGTATTTTTCTTTTCTTGAAAAATATTCTAAGTATGAAATCAGATTATGAACTCTCTCATATGACCTAAACTCAAGTTAGCATATATATAGAGGCCATAAGTGAAGTGAGGTCGTTTTGAAAAACGCACCAGAAATTGCTCTGTGCGCTGGTGGACCTGCGCTGGACGACAGGCGCACGACCAGCGCAAAGGCAAAATTTGCACAGGCGCTTGACGACCAGCGCTCACACATGCGCCAGACCAGCGGAGCCATACTGGGCGATCAGCGCTGGTGGCATTGCGCTGGTGTAGACCAGCGCACGACCAGCGGCACGCCACTGGGCGTTTTGCGCCGGTGAGCGGCGCTGGACGACAGGCGCAGGTGGACCAACGCACAGCCCATAACTTTGAACCCCACAAGCAATCATGCAAAGGGAACAAAGGTAAACTAAGATGCATCCAAAAAGCCTAAATGCTATGATGTTATAAACACAAGATGCAATCATAAAAACAAGCAAGAAGAGATGTTGAATAAACAATAAAGCACAATGCACACAAAATATAAACACAACATTCAAGAATAAGAGTTATGCATGTTGTGTGTGTGTGCAACTATATCTCTTCAAGCCAAGTAAGCACAAGATATACCTTTGGTGCTTGTCCTCTTGAGGTCTTGGAAAGGGTCTTTGATCTTCAACCTTAATGACCTAGACTACCCTTACAACCAAACCCCAACATGTGGTTTGACCACGAAATAAGCCAATCAACAACAGGGAATCCTAACAATAATACTTAATAATTTTTATTGCAGCTGATTGGTGGGTAATGTATGGAGATTGTGCTCCATCATTGCATGCAATAGCAGTTCGTGTATTGTCACAAACAGCATCATCTTCTGCATGCGAAATAAATTGGTCTACATTTGCTTTAATCCACACAAAACAAAGAAACAATCTTGCCTATTCTAAGCTTGAACAACTTGTTTATTGTTATTATAATATGAAGTTGAAAATTAGGGATATGGCAACTGAAAAAAATAAAGTAGATGAAACTGATTTTATGGATCTACTTCAAGTAGCTGCTGAAGCAGAGGACGACAATGAGAATCCTTTTTTTGACTGGGTTAGACCTGCCTATTTGGACGATGATGAGGGAAATCCTGATCCACAAATTGCTTCTCATGCTCGAGACATGAAAATAAATGTTGAACAAGTGATTAGAGAAGAAGTTGGTATAGATCGTGGAGTTACTGTTAGCAGCTCTTCCGATGACCAACATACCTCTGATGGAAATAGTGGAGGAAAAGATGATGAAGATGATGGAGATGATGGAGGAGGTTGGGATTCTGGTGCAAGAGGTTGGGATGCTGGTGGAATAGGTTGGAATGCTGGTGCAACAGGTTGGAATGCTAGTGCAACAGATTGGGATGCTCATGCAGGTAATTTTGATCAAAATCGTGGTAGACAACATGGAGGAACAAGTCAAATTGATGAAGATTCTTTGAATATGTCTCTCTCCTCAATGGGTATGGACACAAAAAATAATTCTTTGAATGATTCGCAGACAAAGTCAGGTTCTCATGTACCATATTATGGTAGTTATGGTGGCTGCAGTATATTTGATTATCCTTCTCCACAAATGTCATATGTAATACCTATGCATACAGATCAACAATATCCACCAAGTTGGGTAAATCCAAACTACCCAATTCATGGATCAGTTGGAAGAGATCAAGCAACATACGTGTGGCATATCAATAACTACCTTGAAAACTATGCTAGCACATTTTCCTGGGAAAATTATTGTTCGAATCAAGATAGAAATGTATCTTATGTATTTGAACTAGTAAGGAATTCATTTTGGTTTTAAATTTCAGACATGTAATGTATTATTATATATGAATTATGATTTATGATAGAATCTTGGAAGTATGGAACTATATATATATTTTAATGATAATTTTATTTATTAAATATCTAATTTCTTTATATTGTATATAATATTGTAAAAGTGAAACAAAATATTATTCTATTAAATATTCAATTTTAAAAATTATATACAGACTCTATCTATGTTATAATTTATAATAAACTCATAACTATGCTAATTTATCGTTGAAATATGATTCATTTGATGTATAATTATTTGTTTTAAAGTTTCACAAAAAAATTCTAAACTTTAGATGTAAATATCCATCATTTTTTTTAATTTTTTACTGAATATCCACCGATATCGATAATATCTCCGATATATCCATAAATTTAGAAACCCGATATGGATACCGATACTTGACTTCTATCCCATGTTTTCGGTTTTTCTTATTTTCTCTCCACCACTAAAAAATAAAAATAATAAATAAATAATAATAAATAAATAATAAATAAATAAATAAATAAAAAAGGTTGGCACTGTCACCAAACCCAAATTAGTGGGTTGACTCTTACCTCCACCACAAACCGAGAAGAAGATCAATTATCAAAGATAACAATCTTCAAGGACTGATTTCGTTGAATTTCGGTGAGACTATGATTGAGACTTGACTCTTGAGAGCCTCTGGTTGAATGGCCAGTGGAGAGTGAGCCCAAGCTTAACGAATCGATTGCCGTGACACATAACATCACCTATTTGACTACTCAAAGTGAGACTTCATGGTTATCTAATAGATTTGTCTTGAATGAGTTTGGTGCAGCTTATAATGAGAGAGGGACAGAGGATTAACGTTTTATTGTCAATTGTGGAGAAAAAAAGTCCTATATACAGTTTGTAGCGTTGGTGACTTGGTGCCACCAATTACAATCACAAAGAAGGACGCGAAGGTGAGACCGGAAGCGATTTAGCCTTGGAGAAAAATGATTTTGGAGTTAACATCAAGAAAGGATCAATTCCAACTTCCATTCCAAGTATCAAGAGACGACAGCACGTTCACCACATGAGCCATTTCAGGCCTCTGGTAAGGTTCCCTTGCACAGCAATGCATGGCAAGCTCAGCCACTGTGCTTATACTGTCAAGCTTCCCTTTATCAACTTCAATTGCTTCATCAATGGATAATGAAAATGTCTTCTTGTCACTACGAATTTTGCGAAACCAGTTCACAATGCTCACACTTTCCTCATCTTGACTTTCAATGGCTTTTCTGCCTGTAATTAGCTCCATTAAGATTACTCCATAGCTATACACATCAACCTTTGTAGTCACTCGTCCAGTCACTGCCAACCATAAACAGACAGAAATTAAACAAGCTGTAATATGGCTCGGCGGTAAGAGCGCTCATTTAGTCGGTCAAATGTGTCAGTTTTGCTGTAACCGCATGTTTTATTAAAAGAAAAAAAAAAAAAAAAAAAAACATTTTCAATTAAATATGGCTACCTGCATACTCTGGAGCAAGATAGCCAAAATTTCCAGCTACTCTGGTTTCAATTGAACGTTGTCCAATGTCTGGAGCGAGACGAACCAATCTGAAATCTGCAACTTTAACCCTGAAATCATCTCCCAAAAGAATGTTGTATGGCTTAAGATCTCTATGAATGAAACTTCGATGTGCTAAACTATGCAAATACTCAACACCTCTGGCCACATCCAAGGCAATTATCAACCTTGTACTCCACTCAAGTGGTTTCAACTGTTCCTCCTTCCAGTTGAAAAGATGCCTACCAAGAGTACCCTGAGGCATGTTTTCATAAATAACAAGCCTCTCATTTCCCTCCAAGTAATAACCAAGAAGCGCAACCAAATGGCAGTGTCGAACCGTGGAAACAACAACTATCTTTGACTTGAACTCTGCCAAGCCCTTGTTACTCACAACTCCAACCTTCATCCTATTCACTGCAATCTTCGAACCGTCCTGTAATTCTCCTTTGTAAACTGTCCCAAATCCACCTCTTCCCAGTATATTTTCCTCACTGAAATTATCAGTTGTATTTCTCAGAACTTGAATTGGAATGACCATGCTACCAAATTCAGCTACCTGAATTTCACTCTCGCCTCCATTAACACTCGGTCATGCAACCTTAACCTTGATTGCTTTACTATTTTCTGACTGATGAGGCTTTATTATCATGGTGTCTGAATGTTTTCGTTTTCTGGTACAGAAATAGACACCTAATCCAACAATGAAGACACCAAAGACAGCAACAGCAGCAATTATAGAAACAACAACTTTTCGATCACTCGAATTATTGCTCCTGCCATCAGATGGACCGGGTGGTGTCCTAATCTCAGTTGATACCACCCTAGTCTCAGTTGAACTTCCAGGAGGTTTTCCTGGAGGAGGAGAACTGCCATTAAATGTTTGAATATGGGGGTTCCCATAAGTGATCACGGTCACATTTTGGCTAAAATTTGGCACTGAGCCGTTAAGATTGTTATTGGATACATCCAGCTTAGTAAGATTAGACAAAGTTGTAAGTTCATTTGGTATAGTACCCGTGAGCGAATTATTTGGCAGAAGCAATTGTTCTAGTGATTGAAGCATAGAAAAATTCGAAGAAATTGAACCCCGGAAGGCTGAGATTTTGATAATTAACAACTGTTACCTTTCCTTTGTCACATTTGATCCCCAACCAAGGTGGAGAGGTATTATTACAAGGATCATTTCCTTTCCAGCTCTTTGTAAAAACTTCAGGGTAACCCATAGATTCAACAATCGACAACAAAACTGTAATCCGATCATCACAAGCAAAAACTATTAGACCCATTGTTCATATCTACAACAAGTTTAGAATTATCAAACTTTGGGGTAGGACCCTGAAGCAAATTGTTAGTCAAATTGACTTTACCAAGCTTAGGAAGATTAACTGGAGACAGAGGAACAATACCAGTCAACTGATTATCTCTGAAGCTCAATTCCTCCAAACTACCAAGACTAGATAAATCCGGTATAGGCCCTGTAAACAGATTTCCATGAAGCCAGAGATGAGTCAAAGAAGTCATGCTTTGCAACACTGAAATTGATCCATTGAGCTTATGTTGGTCATTCAACCAAAGAGTCTGAATCGAAGACTTAGCAAAACTCAAAGGAATTGGTCCTTGAAGATTATTCGTAGCCAAATGCAAATGAATCAATCCAGGAAATGTATCAGCCCCGAAAAAATCAGGAATTGTCCCTGAAGTATTGGCGCCTGTTGCCAAAAAGTTCTCCAAATTGGAAGCATCTTTCAAGCTCTCCGGTATCTCCCAAGAAGAGAACTGATTGTAGTCCAGTCTTATACTTTGTAACGACGTTAACCCTGTAAAGAAATCAGGAGGTATGTAGGAGAAATTGTTGTGACTAAAATCCAGTTGCTGAAGTAAACTCAACCCTGCAAGACTCGGGATCGGTCCTGTGAGTTGGTTGGTGGACACCTCTAGAATTGTCAATTCAGAGAGGTTCTTGAGCTCTGGAAGGAGGCTTCCTGTCAGGTTTTTGGAGTTGATGTTGATCTTGTCGACCCGGTGGTTATTCGAGCAGTGTACGAGGTTCCAATTGCATGGGTCAGGGTCGGACCACTCCAAGTTTATCGGGGTTCCGAGGCTGGCTCTGAGGGCTTGCATGGCACAGGCGTCTGGGCTGGACTGAAAGTGCACTGAGAGAGTGAAGGAGAGATGACAGAGAAGCATGGCAATACCCGGATAGCGTTTCTTCATTTTTTTTCCCTGGAAAATTGGAGAGAAAGTGAAGGAAAATACGAGGTGTTTGTTTGTTTGATGTTGATTTTCAGAAACTTATATTTGTATTTTAACAGAGACATAGTTGGAGGGAATATGTTTCAAAGGCGTGAAATTATATGTTTGTGGTTGAAAAACAATTACAAAATTTGGCTTCTTTTAGCTTGTATACCAAATCCAAACTTTTAATCTTTTCATTTGATTTCTCTTAGATCTTATTTAGCTTAGTATATGTAATGCACCAAACATTAGATATACTGCCATTAACTGGACATAACTTATCCGGAAAAAATTGAAAGCTTGGAACGCAAGTTAAAAGACAAATAAAAAACAAAAAAATAATTTTACTTGAAGTTGGAAGTTGTACATCAGCTAACTCAGTAGCTCAATAGTTTCCAATGTGGAAATAGCTGGAAAACAATAGATGATTATTACTATTTTATTTGGTCATTGTTTCAATTCACTTTTAAATTCAACGTTCCAAGTTTTTATTTTATTTTATTTTATTTTTTTTAAGAAAAACAGTGAAATTGGCAGCTTTGGAACCCACCAATCAAAGACAACAATTTGTATTCATATTGGCTATTGAAAGAGGAAACTACAATGCAAAAATAATTTGCTTTCTATCGTATGTCCATTACAAAGCACCGGCAGTGGATACATTCATGATTCAACTATTGTTGGGCCCATAATTCATTTTTCGTTGAAGCCCATGAGCCCATATTTCATTCTCATGTTCAAAGTTTTTTTTTATTTTTTTATTTTTTTTATTTTTTATTTTTTAGGGCATTCATTACTAAAACAAGCTTACAACTGCTTAGGGCAATCGCCAAACACAACCTGAGCTAAACTAGGAGGGAACTCCTCCTACCAAAAGCAATTAGACTCAACATTAAGAGCTTCTTTGGTTCGGCTTTTGAAAAACCTCTATTGGTAAAAGATCTACTTGTAGTAAATTTATTAGAAATCGAGTCTTTGAAAAAAAAAAAAATTTATAGTTGTTTGGTTGGTAGGTTTTTTTTTTTATTTAAAAAAAAATGTTTATTTGGAGAAGCACCTCCCCATGAACTTTTGTCTAGTAAATGTTTAAACTCTACTAGTCTCTACTCAATTTAAAATAGACAATCTTAAAAGCTCAAACAAATAACTCTAAAAAAATCAAATAGACGTTTGTAGACCTTGTAAGGCAGTAGAAAACTCAACCAAACAAGCACTAAGACTACTTGGCAAGACAATGAGCCACCAAATTCACTGTTCTAGGAGCAAAACCAACAGAAAAATCAAGAGAGGACTCTAGCAGCACTCTAACATCATGAATAACCAAACCAACCTCAGAGCAAGGGATATCTTTTTCATTAACAAGGTTAACCACCACCTGAGCATCAGATTCAACCTCACACAGCCACAAGCCCACATCATAAACAAACTACAGCCCATGTAGCAAAGCCAAAGCTTCAGCAATCTGCAGTGGATATGCAGCTCTAATCTTTTAAGCGCATGAAGCCAAAACTTGGCCCTCAAAATCACAGACCATGATACCGATACACACTGTTCCCCTAACCATATCCGTCGTAGTATCTATATTAAACATAAACTTCCCACCACATGGAGGAATCCAACCAAAAACCTCTGCCCAACCCTTACCAGAACTAATAGCTCCTCCATCGTTAACACGACGATACTCCTCCAAAAGGATTCAACCCACGGGATAACATCATCATCATGTAGAGACACCGAATCATGCACATGATCGTTTCGACGGTACCAAACATGCCAAATAACCATACACAGCAATTCCATTTCCTCATTACGCAATTAGTTTTTGCAAGCAATCATTTAATCAATGAACTGAGTCTTATCACTAACACAAAAGTTCTTAGAAAATAAGCACCTGGATCAAATCTTCTTCAAGGACGGGTAACACCACAGGGCATGGGAAGTGGATTCCGACCGGCTTTTACATAAGGGCAGTCCCTCTCAACTGGCAGACCACAGTCAGACAGATTAACACTGGTTGGTAACTAAAATCGGTCATGTCTAGTATCCCGACATACTATATGTTAGTTTCCAAAGCTCCAATGGGTGTCACTCAAAAAATTGAGAGTTTTGAACATAATTTTTTTTTGGGAGACGGAGGTGAAAAGAGCAAGATCCACTCGATTAATTGGGCCACTTTGTGTACAAGTAAAATGAATGGGGGTTTAGGTATAGGCTCAATCCTATTTCATCTTAAAATCAAGTTAAAATCATTTATATACCTTAGTTCATCTTAAAATTAAATATTCTACTTAAATATTTATTTGATTTATAAAATATTTTTATTGTTCTGTGGAATTTGTTTTTCTAATTTAAATATTCTGCTAAAATATTGATTTAATTTATACAATTAATGAAAAAAAAATGAAATAGGATTCTAAAATCATGTATTTTTGAGTTATTTTAACTAATCTTAGCACTTTTACAATAAAATTACCAAACATATGTATATTTTGAATTATATAGTAATTTTAAAAATACAATTAACCAAGCATCTACTGATTAACTTCATAGCTAATTATTCTTTCACCACAACTAATAGTGGTTATTATAAAAGTTACAGCAATATCAAACTAGCCCCATGTTTTTGGATTGCTTTAGCTTATAAAACAATTACTTCTAGCTTAATAATCCGCTTAAAAGATAAGTCGATAGGTGTTTGGTAAATTGACTTAAAAAAAAATCAACTTAAGAAAAAATCAAGGCAAAATGTGTTTGGTAAACTTTAATTGATTATGACAAATGACTAAAATGGACATTATTGTTAATATGTAATATATTATTTAGTTTTTTTTCCCTATATATTTTTATATTCAAGTTTTCTTAAAAAATAATTATTTAAAAAAGTCCTTTATTAAAATTCTTACATAATTTTAGAATTTTTATATATTAAAAAAGTAAATATAAAGCATACAAGAATAAAAATTAAAATCAAAATTTTTAAAATAAAATTATCAAATTTAAACATAAAAAAAAAAAATAACAACAAAATAAAAAACAATTATGACTGAGTCAACTCGGCCCCATCTCAGCCAACTCACTCAAATAGAAGCTGAGTCAACTCAGTCTCTTCAACCAAAAAAAAAAACTTAGCCACTGTCTTTGAAAGTTGAAACTTTCGGCTCCATCGAATTCTCCAACGAGAACATTGCCAGACTTCGTCAAGTGTCGATGATCTCCTCTACCTTGTTGTTGACACACAAGTGTTAGACATTGTGAGATTTCATCGTGGATTCATTACTAGAATGGAGGAGGCGTCCCCCTCCTTCATCACCAGAGTAGAACCTGCATCTCCAATGCCGAAGAGGCTAGTTCTGCACCGGCGATGGAGGAGGGGGACGAATCCTCCATTTTCGCAACTATATCCGTGAAATCTCACGATTTCATTCGCAAGAATGGAGGCCTTTCACCTCTTCCACTGCCGGAGGATAACCGGTTTCCTCCGGCGACATCGATGTCGCTAGAGAAGGCTAGTTGTCCTCCGACCATCATCTCCAGCGGTGGCCATCACTATGCAATTTAAAAAAAAAAAATAAAAATTCTTTTTTAAATTTGAGGGTATTATTGACATTTAAGGGATTAGCTTCTTCAATAATTGGCTTCCAAAAGCAACCCTCAACCAACTTCTCAAAAACTGATTATTGAAGGAGCAAATTATAAAACAAGTTGTTTTTGAGAAGTTTACCAAACACCCATTTGTTCAAATTTTGAGAAATAAGTGATTATTTCTCAAGTAAAAGCAACCACAAACATAACCTTAATAGCTTCGACACATGTCACTCTTTTATTAGGTCTGTCTCACTATCATCATATGTGAGGCGGACCCATGAACGATTTTCTCCTTAGATAGTTGGGCATTAATTTTCATTTTTTAAATAAAACTTGACTTTGTTTTAGCTACTGGATCATCGCCCATTCTTTGAAATACACTTAAAATGCAGGATCCCTTATTAGTTTTTATTTAAATCTTTATCTATGTAAAATTATTTTAAGTTAATTTGATTTGAGATGAATATTATAAAATTAAATTACATGTAAATAATTGTGATTTAAATATATTAATGATACAATGGTATTTTAAATATGTGATGATGAGTATATTTATTTTATGTCAATTTACCATTTAAATTATTGAATATTTATTATCGGTCTTTTTTAAGGTTTTTAAAAAGCTATTAAAATTTATATTTTATTAGTTGAGAAACTATTCTCAACTATGTTAAGATTAGACACTAGTTTCGCAAAAAGAAGAAAAAATTTTCTCACAAACTCATTCATTATGTAATTGAAATGAAAATCGAACTGAAAATTTAATGGATTTAGTTATAAATGATTTTCGAGATATAAAACAACAACCTGCTATATTTGTCTTGCGTGACTGTGAATATTAGGGGCCGTCCTGTAAGCGTTTTTCGTTGACTGTTTTTCGAAAAGAAAAATGAAAATAAAAATGAAAATGAAAACAGTGTTTTTGGTTTTAGTTTCGAAATTCAAAAACGCGTCTGGTAGGCTAATTGAAAACTATGAAAATTGAAATAACAATTTTTACATTTTGTTTAATATTATAATAATTATAAACAAATTGATTAAATAATTAACCAATAAAATTTGTTCTAATTTTATATTCTGATCTCAAATTAGGGTTTCAAATTCTTTAAAATCTCTCCAAAATTAGGGATTCAGATCGGAGACTGGACGATGAAGCATTGTGTAGAAGAAGAAGCGGCGAGCCTTTTACTGCATAATCCTTGCCGATCGGCAGCGACCAACAAGAAGAAAAAGAAGCGGTCACGTGCCTTCACCGTGAAGCAGCCGATCACTGCCGACGATCGGTTGCGTGACAAGTGAAGGGATGAGGAGAAGGAGGACGAGCAGATCGGCGGCGGCGAAAAAGAAGAAGGCTAGAGGCAGCGGCAAGAAGAGAAGACCAGAGGCGGCAGTGGGAAGAGAAGACTAGAGACGGCGAAGAAGAAGAAGGAAGGAAGAAAGAAGAACGTGATTCAAGAGAAAAAAGAAAAAAAAAATAACAATCTGTGTTTTTTTTTTTTTCTAATTTGAAGAAGAAAGAAGAAAGAATGAAGAAGGAAGAAAAAGGAGAGTGGAGAAGACGAAGAAGATGAAAGAAGGCGGTGGAATTTTTATTTATTTTTTATTTTATTAAAATATATGTTAATGATATGTGACCCACTTATTTAATGATATAGGACCCACTTCATATGGAAAATAAAAACAAATTCAAGAAAAAGTGAAAAACATTTTTTTTTTTTTTTTTTTCAAAATTTCCACTTTTAACACTGGTTTTGTTTTTCATTTTGTTTTTGTATTTTAAAAATAAAATGAAAAACGGTTACCGAATACGAATTCGAAATCATTTTTAAAAAATAAAAACGAAAACAGATTGAAAAACACTTGCAAAACAGGCCCTTAATTTTTGTCTTGCACTCTTTCACCAATGTGGTCGCTTCATCATTTCTTATGTTCAATTACCAGATTGCCCTTACCATCTAACAATCAACTTTTTGTTTTTTTGTTTGTACTTTTTTAACGTTTAGTATTGCCCTTACCATCTAACAATCAACTTTTTGTTTTTTTGTTTCAACTTTTTTAACGTTTGGTAAACAGCTAGGGAATTGAGTAATTCTGAAAATGGATGGGGTAAAACGATGTTATCATAAATGTCAGGGTCAAAAATTTACATAGGTGCCCATTGAGATTTCGTACGGAAAAAAAAAATGCAACGCTTAATAATTTTCGTATATATATACAGTATATTCTTAACATATTTGAGAGAGAATGTGAACATAGTCTAGGAATAACAATTAATTATAATATCATATTCAAAAAAATAACTATTTATATGTTATTTATTTGGAAATGTTATATTCTGCTGATTCACATGTGTTCGGTCTAGGTGGTGAAATTAGCATCAGCTGTAACATATTATTTATATATATATATATATATATATATATATATATATATATATATATATATATATATATATATATAGACAGAGGATAGTTCACCTATTAGGTCGTCTTGATAATTTCAGGACGACCAACCACAGTCACATGTTTTAATAAAATATTGATTTATTTTTTTAACAAACATTTAAACTTATTAAAACATGTGACTGTGGTTGATCGTCCTAAAATTATATAAGAGAAATATATATAAGCTAAGCTGCTAGGTATTTAAAGTCAAAAGTAGCTGGAGATATGGATTTTTCAAATATTGATCTGTATTCCTTGACAAATTAATATTCCTTCAACAGTTCAACATGCCTACCGGAAAATTTAACAAGAGTGTAATAAATTTCTTATTCAATACATCTTTTTAGGCTTGACTTTGAATCAAAATTATATATGGTAAAAATATGTGATTTGGACGATATACACCTCTGTCCAGTCTCTTACCACTAACATTGATTTCATCCAACATTATTATTGTTATTAGTTTTTGAAATTTATATTATTATTATTATTATTATGTAACAATGATAAATATATTATAGACTAAAATAGTCGATTAGTAACTAAATTATAGCATGCCATGTTGTTTCTAGAAATTTCTAAGTTGTCATTTTTATTAATCATGCAATTATAATACAAGAAAATCAAGGATACCACATCACTTGAACAATAAATTTAGATAAAGTAGCATTATTGATTCTAAACAAGAACAACTCTTCCCCTTACGCCTAACTTTTTTTGCAAGAGTTGCTCAACTTGTTTAACAAATTTTTGAAATGATTTTTCTAAGAAATACCATCTAATATTTTAATGTTTCCTATATACCACTTATGTAGCGGAGACTCTAACCTGAAATATTGTCATACTGATTGAGTGCTCTTACCATCAAATCACATCGGAAGTTAGAAACACAATGTTAGGGTACTTTGAAATTTGTATATTAACTATCAAGTATTAACACATAAAGTAAATATTAGATGTAAAAACAAACAAAATAAAATGTCTTAAATAAAGACTTAAGATGGTAAAAGTCATTTTCTTTTTATAAATGAACCGCAAATCAAGGTCGAACTCAAGACAGTATGCATATCAACACTACAAGAAAAAAAGGGTTTTTGAGACATTTTTTTTTTTCCCAGTAGCTAAAAATTCGTCCTTGAAGAACTACTGGGATAAAAAAAAATTGTCCCAAATTATATCGTCTTAGGTGGGTCGAAAAAATCTATTGGGATGAAAATTCAAATTTGTCCCTAGAGAGTACCAATAGGGATGAAATACATTTTTAAAAAGAAATTTGAATTTAGAGATGAAAACCGCATTTCGTTGCCTTGGGTAAACTATAGGGACGGAAAGAGAAGGGGAAATGTACAATCACTTTCGTAAGAGTGGTTGTGCATTATAATATTCAAGGTCACAACATATTTAAGATTGTTATTATATTTATAAATAAAAATAATATATTTTTTCATAATTTTTTAAATTAATATATAGTAATTAATATAAAAAAGTGAAGAAAATTATTAATTACACTTTTTAAGGACGAATAATTTATTTTGTTCCAATAGACATTCTATTGAAACAAATTTTTTCATCCTTAAAAAAATTATTAGGTTTACATTTACTCGTCCTGATAGTTCAAATTTGTTGCAGTGCAAATACCATACACCAACATTATATTATATTAGAAACAGCATTATGTTCCACTATAGTATTCAAAGACACACTCAAGTGCTTATAAGTTGAAGCAAATTAACAAGTTACAAGTATCATCTTGGGAAGTGGAAACCAATTAACCTCGACTAAGAAATCATTTACGTGTGAGGAGTCATAAGAATGGTGATGGTGCATGCATGATCAATTACTTATCCAACACAAACTCGTATATTAAAATTAACACATATGCCTTGTTTATCCAAAACAATACGCGTTTAACGGCTAATCCCACTCCACGTACTCTTTGATTAGCCGGATACAGATAGGGTGCGCGTAAGCCACTAATGTGAAATCAATATTCATCATAACTACACATCAATATTCAACAAAGTAAAATAACGCTAATACGACTCATCCGTTTTTTTTTTATTGTTTATTTATATACAGGTAGGGTATAGGTTCTGAATTCTGATGAATTTAATATTTGTTAAAAAAAAAAAATCAACAAACTCTCTATTTTTAATTGAAACCTCCTTGGCAAGGGGTTATCTATCTAAATTCGAGGTCACATTGTTGTTTGTTAATTTGGTTAAAACTCAACGACAAAAACAAAATGATATAGTCACTTTTTTGAATAAAATGGCTAAAATTCAGATGCCTTTTTGACATATACTCACTTTCCTGAAAATTGTATTTATAACAAAATTGGGTTTTAAAAAATCAAATATAACGAAAACTAGTTTTAATTACCCTTAAACTCTTTAACTTGCGCATTGTGTATGATCCATATTCATGATCTATTCATGACTCACATGTATGTTCCGTGATTCAATCGTGCATTCCGTGATCCAAAAAAAAAAAAAACGCTTAATTGCATTTCATGATCCCATATATATCACAACACCCTAAAACCCTCAATTCTCTTAAACTCATCTAATTCCCTAAAAAAAAAAAAAAACACTCTCGGACCCTCTCACGTTTGAAACCAAATCCCTAACAAAAGCTAGACGATGATGGAAACGGCAAGCCACATCCATTGACTTATAACATCCTTAACTAGTACTCTCATTCTCTCTCTTTTTGGTCTTTCGATTTTTTGATCGTTGTTCTTTCAAAAAAAAAAAAATTTTTTTTTTTTTTTTTTTTTTTTGCAGTTTCGTTATTTTTATTGTACTACACCCATATTAAAATTTGCCAATATGATGAATTTTATAAACTTATTTCAAGTTATAGATTTAGTTTCTGTTGATGTGTTCTTTATATTTCAGAAGCGTGGTGTGTCACTGTGTTCTCATTTTTACTCAAAAAAGGTTAAGGTGAAAAAGGATATTAAGTTATATATATTTTTGTGAAGTATTACATTTACGACTATTATAATAGGGCAGCCGGTCGGGACCTGTCAAGATCAGACATTACATGTACGGTCTGGATAATTACTTCCACCAATCGGAAGAAAACTCCACACACATACTTGTAAAATACATATGTTGGGACTCGAACCCTGACTACCAGGTGTGGAAGGGAGATACACTACCAAAATATTAATTATATATTTGACTGAACATTTAAGAGGGATTGATTAAATAATAAAAGAAGAATAGCAAAGTTGGTCACATGGGTGTGGCTAGCCATATATGGTCAACCGGTCCACCGACCCGTTATGTTGACGAGATTTTCATTTTTCTTTAGTGTCAAAGTGTTGATTAGATTCGCTTTGATTCATTCTAAATAAAACTACTACTACCCACTTTGACGGTTCATTTTACAATTTCAAACATTCAACGGTCAAATATTCAAAACCCCTCGTCACCCAATTTTCATTATTTCTATTCTCTCTCATGTTTTTATTATTAGTTTCCTTAGTTTTGAATCTTTGAACCACCGCCGCGTGTATATATATATAACACAATTTCTCATTCCCATTATCATTCAACTCTTCAAATTCACAAACAAAATTCAACACAAAACATATTCTTTGTACCTTTTAAAAGAACCACTAACTTTTTCTTTGTTCAGAATTCACATCAAATTTGTTGATAAAAATGATTTCTTCATGGAGGAGGCGGAGAGCTGCCAGGCGGGCAGCCAAGGAGTTGCACGGCGAGGAAGCCGGCGACATGGAGCTGACCACACCGAACCATTTCCGGTGCCCGATTTCACTAGACTTGATGAAAGATCCAGTCACCTTATCAACAGGGATCACATATGATCGAGACAGCATTGAGAAGTGGATCGAGACAGGGAATTCGACGTGCCCTATCACTAACCAGGTCTTGACAAGTCTTGAACCGATTCCTAATCATAGTATTCGTAAAATGATACAAGATTGGTGTGTCGATAACCGGTCACATGGGATTGAGAGAATCCCAACACCGAGGATTCCGGTGAGTTCGATGCAGGTTTCGGAGATTCTTTCGCGGATAACAACAGCGAGTAAGAGGGAAGATCAAGTTGGGTGCAGAAATTTGGTGGCGAAGATCAAGGCAATGGCTAAGGAGAGTGAACGTAACAAGAGGTGCATTGTGACTAACGGGACCGATAGTGTTTTATCGGCAGCGTTTGAAGTGTTTTCGAAAACATGTCTCGATGAAAACATTTCGGTTCTGGAAGAAATATTGTCGACTTTGACATTATTGTTTCCACTTAACGGAGAGGCTGTGTCTTACTTGGGATCAAACTCGTCTTTGCATTGCATGGTTTGGTTCTTGAAGAGAGGAGATTTGTCCAAGAAAAGAAACGCTGTCTTGGTAATGACAGATGTTGTTTCTTCGGATCAAAGGAAAGCAAACGTGTTATCAGAGATTGAAGGAGCCATGGAAGCTTTATTCAAGCTAATCAAAGAGCCTATTTGCCCTGCCTCGACAAAAGCCTCGTTAACGGTCATTTATCAAATGGTCATGATCACATCGTCTGCTACAAATGAGAGAATTGTAACAAAATTTGTGGAGATGGGTCTGGTCTCATTGCTGCTAGAACTCCTTGTAGACAGCGAAAGAAGCATATGCGAAAAATCGCTAGGTGTTCTCGATGGAATTTGCAGCACTGAGAATGGAAGAGCAAAGGCCTACAATAATGCCTTGACAATGCCAGTCGTAGTCAAGAAATTACTGCGTATTTCGGATTTGGCGACGGAGTTCTCTGTGTCGATTCTGTGGAAGCTGTGCAAGAATGAAAAGAGAGAAGAGAAAAGATCTTTGGTTGAGGCACTTCAAGTGGGTGCTTTTCAGAAATTGTTGTTGCTGTTGCAGGTTGGTTGTGTTGAGAAAACGAAGGAGAAAGCAACTGAGTTGTTGAAGTTGCTCAATCTTAACAGGAATAGGTTGTTGGAGTGTACTGATTCCATGGATTTTAAGTATCTCAAGAGGCCTTTCTGATCAATCAAAATTTTGAACTTGTCTCAGAGATGGGGTATAGTTGATTTTGATTTTGAGTAATTTTTCAATGTACAAAAACACAGATCAAACATACAATTTATACAAGCAAAGTGAACATTTTACATACATTTAGTGTTTGTTATTTGAAGAAAAATTGAAGTTATATCTTGTGTTTTTGGGTGTGCTTTATTTGCCATTAAGTGTTGGTTCTCCGATGAAATAAAAATTAAAGGGTTTGTGATGTCTTAGTTAATTTGATAATTGGCTGTATTGGTTATATTCCTAATAAATTATCAGCCACCAGAACAGTTTTTTCATGGGTGATATATAATTAGGAATTTTAGGTGTGATCTGTGAGATTGACCGATCTGTAAAGTACTAGTTGATTCAATTTTCTTGGCAACAAACGGATCGAATTAGGTATTTGATTATAAAATAAAAAAATAAAAAAAAAATCCATCTATCAATGTCTTTTACCTTCTTTTTTTTTCCTCTTTACTTTTTCAGTATATATCAGAGATGTTTTAAAATTTTATGATTTAAAATTTTCAAAAACAAGTGAAATTGAAATACCGTCATTGAAATTTGCACATTTTAAAAAAGAGTTACAATCCATAAATTATCTATTTACAATCCAATTTAATTTTTTTATTAATGACAATTTTAACCTGAATTAAAATTACTAAACAAGATAAAAAAATTCTAAAGACATTTCAAACTAATTAAATTATTAAAACAAATTTCTCTCTCCTAAATCATTATATTAAATAATACGTATTAAACTCTCTCTCCTAAATATGTTATTACCATATTATGCACTCTCCTAATTACTCTCTCTTTCCATTTTTCCCATACTTTCTCTATCAATCACTGATTAATAGTTAAAGAAAAAAAATATATGAATATTTTGGTTTTTTATTAACAGTAATATATATATATATATATATATATATATATATATATATATATTAAAAAGTCAATTTAAAAAAAAAAAAAAAAATAGATATATGAAAACTTGATTTGTTGCAACTATATTCAATTAAATTCAAAAGCGAGAGTTTAATATGGTAAGTAAAAATTTAGAAGAGATTGTTTAATATGTAATATTTAATATAATGATTTCGGATAAATAATTTTTTTTTTTAGAATAAGAGTGTCAAAAGATAAAAAGGATATTTTGGAACAAAATGAAGTGTCTTTAGAATTTTTTTTTTTTTTTAAAATTTAAATTTTGAGAATTAAGTGTCTTTAGAAAATAAGTGTAAAAAGAAAAAATTGGATTGTCAAAAGAAGCTCTTTTTAAAAAATAAAATAATAATAAAAGTAATGCATGACATTCCAATCTTTGTATGTATCGATCACAGTATGAATTGCTAGCATTATTTTAAAATAATAATAATAAAATAACTTCTACCATGCATCAAAATACTAGCCGATCAAGATTAATTGTGAGATATCGGCTAAGGGTTCATTGCCTTGGTCGTTAGGAGAATTCAAATAGAGTTTCACCACTAGGGTTTAAACTCTGACATCGTATATATTGTCCCATATTTATCTATAAAATGAGATTTGGAATAAATAAGTTAGTGTTTGATCTGAGGAATTCCCAACAGACATCTAACTGGTTTAGCGTCAATCTTTTTCTTAAAAAAATAAAAAAATAAAAACTAATTGTGAGATATTCATCTCTATCTATTCTTTTGAACTCACTCACACACTTACACACTCTCTCACCAATGTAAATATATTCTTGTGCTGTCATTTTTGTTAAAAGTTGGATAAAGCACTAGGTGGACATCAATAATTGAGTTATATATATATATATATAGTCTTTCTATAATCAGTTCGTCTTGGCAATAAATATATCAGGACGAAGAATGTGAATCACAGATTATGGAAAAGTTTTGACAACTGCATACATTTTGAGTCAAAGTATGTAAATCTAGTGGTCCACATTCTTCATCCTGATATATTTATTGTCAGGACGAACTGATAATAGAAAATCTGTATATATATATATATATATATATATATATATATATATATTTAATAATTCTCTAGTCAGTACGTCATAACTTTATAATTTTAAGACATCCAACTACAGCTACACATTCATATTGGGCTCACAGCCTCACATTAACAAATATTCACACCCAATGTGAATGTGTGGCTATGGTTATATGTCCTAACTTTATAATTGTATATATATATATATAATTTTTCTATTGTCAATTCGTCCTGTTATAAAATATATCAGGATGAAGAATGTGAACCATTGGATTTACATACTTTGACTCAAAGTGTATGCACTTGTCAAAACTTTTCCATAATCTCTAGTCCACATTCTTCGTCCAGATATATTTTATGTCAGGACGAACTGACAGTAGAAAGACTAATATACAATTTTTCTATTGTCAGTTCGTCCTGATATAAAATATATCAGGACAAAAAATGTGGACTATTAGATTTACCTACTTTGACTCAAAGTGTATGCACTTGTAAAAACTTCTCCATAATCTATGATCCACATTTTTCGTTCTGATATATTTTATAACATGACGAATTGATAGTAGAAAGACTGTATATATATATATATATACGATGGTTCTTTAGCCAGGACGTCCCATTTTATAATTTCAGGATGTCCAACCACATTCACATTGTGCCCACAGCCACATATTAACAAATACACACACCTAATGTGAATGTGTGGTTGTGGGTGATTGTTCTTAATTTATAATTTCAGAACATCCTTACTAGAACCATATATATATATATATATATATATAGTTTTTCTATTGTCAGTTCGTTTTGATATAAAATATACCAGGACGAAGAATGTGGACCATTAGATTTACATACTTTGACTCAAAGTGTATGCACTTAACAAAACTTTTCCATAATCTATGGTCCACATTCTTCGTCCTGATATACTTTATATCAGAACGAACTGACAGTAGAAAGACTATATATATATATAGTCTTTCTACTGTCAGCTCATCTTGATATAAAATATATTAGGACGAAGAATGTGGACCATTAGATTTATATACTTTGGCTCAAAGTATATGCACTTGTCAAAACTTCTTTATAATTTATGGTCTACATTCTTCGTCCTAATATTATATATATATATAGTTTTTCTATTGTCAGTTCGTCTTGATATAAACATACCAGGACGAAGAATGTGGACCATTAGATTTACATACTTTGACTCAAAGTGTATGTACTTAACAAAATTTTTCCATAATCTATGGTTCACATTCTTCGTCCTAATATACTTTAATTAATAAATAATAATCAATTTAAAGGTCTTGTTTCAGTCTTGGCTTGTCTATATGGTCACATACAGCCGTCTGCCTGGTTAGGACCGCCGGCGACAACCCAGCAACCCAACCCAACTCTCCCGTTATAAATTATTAATTTAATTTGATCGTCCTTTGCTGTCTTTCATTTTCATACAACTTGGATTTTCCTTTGGTTCTTCTTGCTTCCCATGGTATATGCTTTTGGAGACAAAATCTTTGTGAATTCGTTAACACTAAAACAGCCAAGTATTTTTCAGTGTTTTTGGGTTAATTCTTGGATAGTGGTTTTTATATACTTGGAATCCCACGTACACCATATCCTATCAATTTCATCAAAACTTATGATCTCCATCACCTAGTTTGTCAGTGAGATCAATCACTATAAGTACAGTTCGGAATAAACTTTTGGAGAAATGTCTGTCCACACTTTACGATTTAATAGGTAAAGGTGGAACTCAAATTCCTATCACATAAGTGAAAGGAAAGTATCCAACCAATTTGCTAAGAGTGATTGTACGTCCTTACTATTATTTATTTTATTTATGAATTACAATATATAGACACAAAAGTGTTCATAATCGGTTATCAAGAATATATGTACTCTCTAGTAATTTGTTTAATTTTACTTTTTTCTTTTGCTTTGATGAACAAGAATTGAATACCAATTGCTTGGATGCCAGTTTGAAATCCAAGGTAAATGCATATTATTTATCTTTAATATTAATAAATCAAGTCAGACAACATAATTTTACCAGCTGTACTTTGCATACATTACTTTGAAATTTGAATGAGTTGATCACGGAATTAATGAAGAATTATTGACCAAGTTTAAAATTGTAGCAGTTAGCAGTTGGGACTTGGGACATTAATAAATCAGTCAATACTGTTTGAATTGACTCTACGAAATTTAATGGAGAAGTAGTCAAATTTGAAGAGTCAGTTTAACTTTCAAAGAAAAATCCACAGGATTTACAAAAAAATTCAGCTGACTTTTCTTCTCTCGTGCAAATGAAAATAATCTTACTTTTTTTTTTTTTTTTTTTTTTTTTTTTTTTTTACTGTTACAATATTACAGAATTGGGGATGGATTTTAATTTATACCCGCAGCCTCATGAATGTTGTGTAAACTCTTATTTATTTATTTAATTTATTTCTTTTGAAAATTTACAAATTCAAAGTTTGGAGGGATAGACACAACTCGAATCCACAACCTCGGATAGAATGTACGTGTGACCTATGAGAGGCATACACTAATTTGTCAAATGATCAGTACGAATGTAAGATATATTGATGTCTTACTATTATATATATATATATATTTTATTGAAAGTTTTTTTTTTTTTTTTTTTTCTTTTTGAAAGTTACTATTATATTATCCTCTCATCGTTTTTTGATTTGATAATTATATTATATTATTCCCCGTCATCTCATGTTTTATATAGAAGTTATAATTTTTATTTTATTTTTTTAAAGTAAAAGTTATATATCATTTTATTACATCCTTTAAACAAAATATTTGGATAAAATTTGAAGGAATCTTCTATTACTCTTTATTGAATTGTTTGCATAGAGAATTAACTCTACTTATAAAGCATTCATATCAAAAGTTATTTTTATTATATAACTGATTCTTTTCCAAAAAAAAAAACAAAAAAAAAAACAAAAAAAAAACTATAAAGTTTAGATTTGGAGAAGAGAACATTACTGACCTTTCACAATGTGCAAAATGCGTTGCGAAAGGTTTTCGCAATGCTTGTACGTTGATCTCATTGGTCTTGTCCCCTACCCCCTTACTACCCAATCACTATCGAGCCCTCAAGACCACATTACATCTCATACTTTGTTCATATGGAGGTTTGAACTTATGATAGACACCATCACCATGTGAGTCTTTGTCATTCTGCGGCGAATTTAACTTTGTTATATATTATACACTTATTTATATATAGCATATGTTATAAAAAAAATTAATTCAATATTTTTGTTAACCGAAAATTGTCACTGGGGTGATTTTTCCAATTAACAATTCAGGGGACCGGGATCGCGGTAGATCTCGATCGGAGGGGTATCAAGTAGTTCGATATCTATAGCTTCCCAGAAATTCAATGAGAATGGAGAATGACAGTAACAAGAAAAATTCACATAAATAATGGATTGTACATATAGCTCATTGTTATTGATCATCAATACACGGTGGGGTTACAATCAAGATTTATCGTAGCTATGGTTATGAGAAAAAATAAAGTTTGTGGGCGGTGGCGATAGAGCTCTCATGCATGTGGATAAGTGGAAAAATATCAATCCCTTTCTTTTTTGCGATCATACGATGAATATATAGGTCCGTTTCTTGCCATGCACTCCTAGAACTTCGGTCCAGGGTTTTAGCAATTCACGGGTCTTTCCTTGGCGATCAACGAATTTGTCGGGGGATTTGATCCCTAAAATCAAGTGATTCCTTCTTCGATGGGTTGAGTGGAAGTTGACTTCCATTGCAAATAGGATCCTGTATGGCGGGAATGAGTGTAATACCCTGTCTCAAACGATGGTGTCTAGTGCTTGTCCTTCTACTCAGTTTACTGTTCGGGGTACCTGCTCTTGTTCTAGGTGGGGTTGGAACCCTGGGATTCTTGTATTAACACGTGGCCGTTTATTCACCAGGTGCCTATCTTTAGCTTTTAGTGGATCGGGATACTCAAGTACCTTACCTTTTTCTCGTTTTTCTCAAATTTCTGCTTGAACGTATCGGGGTACAGGGGTATCGAGGTACCGGGATACCGGGGTGCCTGGAGGCAGACAGGTACTAGGATCTTGTAGCAGTGGAGTTGCCTGCTCTTGTTTTCGGGGTTTCCTGGTACTTTATAGGTCTTAGAAGTCTTAGACCTGATCGTGGTGGGTAGAAGTCCATACCCTGGCCTTTTTGTTGGAAGGCGGGGTATCATGATACCTCTTCCCTGGTAGCTTTTTACCCCGACTTCATTTCTGATGCCGATAAAAAATTCTTCTTTGATCCTTGCCATTTTTGGCGGTTAACAGAAGTCCTCCCTGACTTGAACGCCGGTATCTTGCTGGGGTTGGAGTCAGGATTTCTAGTCCGCTTGAAGGATTTTTTATCCTGTCTGCTTGTTTAGTCTCATATGGCTGGCTTCCATTACTAATGAGGAGATCTTCCTTGGATTCGATGGCATTTAATGAAAAGTCCACGTGCTAGATGACGATTGCTTTCAATTTTTGAACGGGCCGTTTTGGCGCGACTCTTTCAAAACTGTCTTGATCCATCTCCGGTTACATTTCTTCTTCTATCTCGGTAATTGTCCATCTCTACCTATAAATACACTGTTTCTTCTTCTTTCATATGCTCACACTTAATTGTATTTTAAAGAGTTAATTTTTTCTTCTCTCTCAAGTTTTCCTTCTTCAAGAATCCTCACTTTCTTCTTTCTTCTTTCTTCTATTGAAATGGCCTCACCATCGAAGCTCCCTGCTTCTACACCAACCCTTCCTACCTCGAACCCTTCTTTGGCTTCGCTAAACCCTTAACCTGCCTCCTCAAACCATCCTGATAGCCTCGACAAACTGTTAAACATGGAATGGGTAGAGTCAGAAGAGAGTTCCCCGACATCCAAAAGGAAGAAATGTGGTCGGGATGAGGGTGACGCCATTGGTGATAGCACTCCGCTTAAGCGCCAACGTTTTGACTGGAATTTTGGAATCGGGTCAGGTTTCAGCAGTAGACTCGAGGACCTGGTTCATATAGCTGATGAAGAAGACGATGAGGATGTCGATGATGAGGAAGGGGAAGGGAACATTTTGTCTGTCGACTTAGCAGGGGTTCAAACTGGTCCTCTGTCTTCTTTCCATGATGGCTGGATTATCCCGGATTCGGTTTGCACAGTTGACACCCTCATTCGATCCCGAATTAGGATCCTGAATTATATCTCTCTGTCTTTTCCTGGATTACATCTCTCTGTCTCTTCCACATCGGGGCTACGACGTCTATACCCCTTCTATAGGCCGCCTGTTAATTCATGTGGCCGCCTTTGAGTGCGGGGTCCGGCTCCCTCTTCACCCCTCACTTCGTAGATTACTTGTAGCCTTGGAGCTGCCCCCTCTCCAAATTTCTCCTGGGTTCTGGAAGAACCTGACGGGATTCTTGGTGCTCTGGAAAGAGCAATGTGAAAAAGATAATTTACAGAGGGAACCGGGTTTTGACGAGATTCACTACATCTACCAGGTGGCCAACTTGGTACCCCGGGGTCAATTTTATTTAAGGTCTAGTAAGAAAATGAAGTTCATTGTACTCGAGGCGAATGTGAAGTACAACTAACCCTGGAAGGATGAATGGGTCGTGGTTGAAGGAGATTGGGGTCACTCGGTGCATATCGAAGGAACTGAGTATCCGATCCCCACCAAACTCTCCTCCAAAGATAAATGGAGTATAGGGGTTCTTTCTTCAGAATCCAGAGGGATCCTGAAGAGGATCCAGGATCGAGGTTACACGAACATGAAGTACCCTTTCTGTGACCCATTCGAAGGAGCCAGGCTAGAAAGGTATCTAAGGATATCTGTTGCCGATCCGGGTAGGTGACTGCGCCTCGATATTATTGTTATTATATATATATATATATATATATATATATATTTAACACTTCTTCTCTTTCGCAGTTTTGGCCACTCCCCTCTTATCATCTTCTCCTGCCTCCTCGGGACCGGTATTCCTGGATTCCTTAGTATCCCGGTCCCCTGTTCCTTCTCCTCCAGGTGTTGGGGCTGCATCCGGGTCTCATCCTCCAGCACCAACTTCTTCCCCTGCTTTGATGGGGTTGTCACCACGTTCCCCCGTTCCTTCTCCTTCAGGTGTTGGGGCTACATCTGAGTCTCATCCTCTAGCACCAACTTCTTCCCCTGCTTTGACGGGGTTGTCACCCCATTCTCCAGTTTCTTCTCTTGTGATGGGGTTGTCACCCCATTCTCCAGTTTCTTCTCCTATGATGATCATGGCACGTCCATCTTTGGGCGAGATGTTGGCGAGAGTTGCCAAGGCCAAGGTCCCTCCAATCCCCAATCCAAAATCGGCTACTAAGGTGGTTTCTCATAAGCCTGTGGTTGTGGTCTCTCCTCCTCCTTCTTTAGCTTCATCAGTCAGGCGTTCTGCCAGGGCGGAGAAGGATAAATCTTCCAGGGTGGAAAAAGAAAAGTCTGCCACCACCAAGGCTGCTCCTCCCACCGATCTTCCTTCTAGTTCGAGGTCACAAGATAGCGATCAGGTAGAAATTATCTCCAAGTTCATTGCCACCAAGAGTGGGGGCCTGCAATCGATATCCTCCCTGCCTACTGAGGTCTTGGCCACCAAGAGAGTTTCTCTACTTGCCGAGGTATGAGCCTTGACCTTTTAGTTTGTTAGGTATAATTCTTTTTAAGGTATTTTATCTTCTTTCTTTCCTTCTACAGGGTTTTAAATTTGCTTTGGCTATGGGGCAGCAGGTGACAGCCCTAAAGGAAGCCAACTTGGCACTTCAGGCTAAGTTGGAGGAGGCCAACGACGATCTAGCCCGGTCTGAAGAAAATATTACTTCCCTGGTTCAAGCTGCTTCTGAGTCTGAATCTGGGAGGTAGGCTGCCCTGGTGGAGCTGGAGAGAATGACGCGTGCTTACGACACTGAGACCATAATTTCAACTCGCTGCAAAGCTGAGAGAGAATCTGTCAAGGTAGAGAAGGCCGTCCTCCTAGATGAAAACCGATTTCTACGGGGTACCATGAGGATTCTTGAATCCAGGGTGGACTCTTCCTTCGCGGATGGATACTTTACCGCCTCATATGAGGTTGCTAGGGCTTTTCCTCCCCCTTTCGACTTGCTAACCCCCTTGGTTAGGATCGGGACCGGGACCATATTATGGCTAAGGCTGCCACGCTTTTAGATGCTGATCCTGACCAATGGGGCGCTTCACAGGCTGCTGAGTTCCCGGATTCATCATCTCATCAGCCTATTGCTGGTTCATGAGGTATAATTGAGGTAGAGGCTCAAGATCCTCCGTCTGCTCAAGAAGATCTAGGGCAGGATTCTGTCCAACATATTAAGGCGGTAGATCCTTCTACTGAGTTAGGCGTGCCTGGAGCTGAAGAAGTTCAGGCTGCTGTTAGGGACCAAGGCGCGGATGGAATGGATAGGACTAGGTTGGAGGAGTCAGTAGGAGGAGGGCATGATGCATGATTCTGTTTGTTGTCGTTTTTTTTTTTAGCCCAAAAATGGGGATTGGGCACCCTGATTGGTTTAAATGAAACTCTTCTTTTTTGCAATCACTCTGTTTTACTTTCATCATATGCTTGTTTGTAGAACTTATATCCCGGTATAGGACGATACTTGTATGCTTGAATATGATCCAAGTAAGGCTTACTTGGACTATTATAACGCTTAACTTCAATCTTGTTTGGCTGGCAATAGAGGAATCCACACTTGTCTTATATTCTGAAAGCAATTATTGGACGATAGTCCCTTTAGCATAAGTTGGCAGTGTTTTTGGCTAAGCAAATTTGTCTAAGTATGGAACCATTTTGACCAGAATAATTTGATCTGGGTGTGAAGCCAAGGTTGCCTAGATACCCTGATTTGAACACTGTTAGTCCGAAAACTTGATGAATTCTTCATTAGGGATCCTGATGATGGATTTATCGTGATCGCCTATTAGGATAAAGTATCTGGCATCTTGAAATGGTGGCCTGACTCCTCAGTGCCCTGCCCTGCCCTGCCCTGGTAAGCAATTAAAGTTATTTTAGTAATAGAATTTTGTATGTTGATATGGAGAGGTGTGGTATCAAGTATCTCGATTAGGTATCTTGATACTTTAGTGATTTGTCCTGGTAGGCAACTAAGGCCACTTTAGCACCAGGTTCTTTATGTGAAGATATGGCGATATAACGAAGTGAGGTATCAAGTACCCTGATAAGGTATCTTGATTCTTTAGCGATCTGTCCTGGTAGGCAACTAAGGCCACTTTAGCACCAGGTTTCTCCTGGAGAGGAGGATTCCCCGTTCGAGGCTTCAGGAGGTCCATATAGGTCCTCATGGTTTTAAGAATGTAGAGTCTAGCAGGCGACTACGCCTCTTATGCATTTTGTAAGGATTCCCATTCCTTGATTGACTTATTTCATGGACAAACCACATGTTGGGGTTTGTTTGTAAGGGTAGTTTAGGTGATTAAGGTTCAAACTAAAATGCCCTTTCAAGACCTCAAGGGATAAGCACGCCAAAGGTATAATCTCTAGTGCTTGGTTTTCTTTGAAGAGATTTAGATTGCACACACACACTTAGCTTTCTTGCATTTCTGTGCATACTCTTCACATGTCACATTTCACACTTGCACTTTGATATTGTATCTTGTTGTGTGTATTTGTGTCTTGTAATTCGTTTCCCGATAGTATTCGGAAACATCCGCGCATGCACTATAATGTGCTTGGTTTTACGCGAAGACCGCCCACGGAGAATGCCCTTGGCTTCTCCTTGTTTTTCACCTCTGTTGGTGATCAGCGGTTATGATCGGCGGCCTGGCCGTCGACTGAAACTGCCGTTTGAGTCCAGAGACCTCTGGATCAATTCTGCGGTTATGGTCGGTAGCCACGACCGCCGTTCAAAACCGCCATTCAAAACCGCTGATCATACCTGATTGATTTAATCTCTCGAGTTTAATTCTGCGGTTGGTTCGGCGGTTTTGAAACCACCGAATGAAACCGCCGATGATGCTCTGTTCTTCTCGGGCTCAATTCGGCAGTCGTAATCGGTGGTCTGGCCGCCGATTGAAACCGCCGATCGGTGCATTTCAGGGGCAAACTTATTTTTTCACATGCTCTACTTTTCATGCCTATAAATACATCACTTTCTCTTATTCTGAGTGTGACTCTTTAATCATCAAGAACCCTACTTTTAAAAGAGAGATTTTTAAGAGAGATTTTTAAGAGAGAAAGCAATCAAGTTTGCTCATTTAAACACTCAAACCAAAATTCATATGCATCAAAATTCATCTAGCATCTTCTAGCATATCTAGGATACTTGCTTGCATGGGTCTTTCATCATCACACTTGTCTTGGTAAGTTTTTCACTATTATCACATATAATTAGTGTTTTATTTATTATGACATCTCTTTCATTACTTGATTGTTCTTAGATTAGATTCTAATATTCAAGATAGAGATTGTTGTGTTGATTTGATTGAGTGTTGTATTATGATAGATATCTAGGTTTTTATAATCTATGATTATCTAAGCTATTTGATATGTCATTTAGTTATTAATTTCTAGGATTGTTTTTATTGCAAAATCATCATCTTAGATAAGCATATAGGGTTCCCTTGCTCTATGTTGCATTTTGGATATTCACATATTCACTTAGGGTGTTAATCTCTTCTTAGAGAATTAAGTCTTGTGTTGTGACCGGAATTAGGTTGCTTAATTCACAAGCAATCGGACTAGGTTCACTCATACCGGGATTAGGTAGGTGTGTGATTACTTCCGGGATTAGGTTGTAATTTTATCACATTTATTGGATTCGAGGTTTGTGTGTGGCTCACAAAACAGCCTGTGGTTTTTCCTGTGAGGGTTTCCATGTAAACATCAAGTGTGAATTACATGCCGCACCATATTACACTTGTATGTCATTTTGACTAGTTAGGGGTATTTTTGTAAAATTGACTTGTATGCAAAAATTGGGTAATAACGATTAAAATCTATTCACCCCCCCTCTAGATTAATATTTAACACATCTTGAGAACTTTCACATTTATGCACCAGATCCTTCCTGGAGGAGGGTATACCCCGACCAAGGCAGCAGGAATGCCGTGCGGCCTTTCCTAGTCTTGAGGCGATCAAAATGGTGAAATTTGCTAGGCGAGCTCAGGAGAATCACGTAGGAGAATAAAAGCTGACTTTATTAAATTTCTCAAAAGCAAATACAAAGCAAAATCGGGGTATATATGTATCAGAAGTATACCAACCGAGATAACATTCCTTTTCAAACTCTAAGGATAAAACCTTTTAAGGTGATCAGCATTCCAGGTGTGATCTACCAGGTAGCCATCCATGTCTTCTAACTTGTATGCCCCCCTACGAACCACTATCTTTATCAGGTAAGGACCTTCCCAGTTGGGGGCCAGTACCCCGTCAGACCTCTTCCGGGTATTCTGGGTTACCTTCCCGAGGACTAAGTCCCATTCCTTAAAATTACGAGTCTTCACCTTTTTATTGAAGCGTCGGGCTATCTTGCTTTGGTATGCCGCTACCTGCTCTGCAGCTATATCTTGCTTCTCTTCAAGGAGGTCTAGATTGGCTCTCAACTTCATTTCATTTTCTTCTAACTCAAAGTGCTGGACCCTGAAAGATGTTAGCCTCTGTTCGATAGGTGAGACTACCTCTGTTCCAAAGGCAAGCGAGTAAGGGGTTTCTCCGGTAGCAGTCCTTTTGGTAGTCCGATATGCCTAGAGAACATTTGGAAGCTCATCAACCCATCCCCTTTTCTTCTGTTGGAGTTTCTTCTTGAGGAGCTTCTTGATAGTCTTGTTAGTAGCTTCCACTAGTCCGTTAGACTGAGGATGGATCACCGAGGCCAAACGAAGATCAATACCCCGCTCTTCACAGAAAAGCCTAAAGTTGGCATTGTCAAATTGCTTACCAAGATCGGTGATTATGGCCATCGGGATACCAAATCTGTAGACGATGTTTTCCTTGACGAAGCTCGTGGTATTGGCTTCAGTTATCTAGACTAGAGAATTGGCTTCCACCTACCGGGTAAAGTAATCTATGGCTACTACAGCGTGCTTGGCTTGGCCAGGCGCAGTGGGAAGTGGCCTGATCAAGTCCAGTCCCCAGATAGCAAATGGACAAGGTGTGCTGATTAAAGCGAGCCTTTTTGGTGGTAGATGGTGAAGGTTTGTAGTCTTCTGGCAAGGTTCACTGGATTGTGCAAATTTTTTAGCGTCCTGATGAATAGTAGGCCAGTAGTACCCCATCCGGAGAACTTGGTATGCCAAAGTCTCTCCTGAAACATGGTTGCCACAGTCCCCTGCATGTACCTCGTTCAACGCCTATTGAGCATCATTCGGATGTAGACATCTCAACAATGGGAATGAATTTCCTTTGCGATAGAGGTGCCCTTCTACTATGCAATACCGGGTAGCAATCCCCTTGAGCTTGTGGGCTTGATTCGGGTCCTCTGGGAGAGTGTCACTTTAGAGGTAATCAGCTATGAGATCCATCCAGCAAGGCAGTCGGTTTATTGGGCTCACTTTAAGTCCCGTGGCCGTGCTAGGTCGGGGTATTAATTGGAGCGGTATTCCTTTAGGTAATGTCCGTCCTCCTGTTGCAGCTATCTTAGCCAGGACATCTGCTCGGTGATTCTTCTCTCGAGGGATATGTTCTATCTTCATACCCTTAAATTTTGCAGCTGCTTCTTGGTCCTTTCTAAGATACGCTATCATGTTGTCACCTCTTACCTGGTACGCACTGGATAACTGGTTAATTACCAGCTGGGAATCACTTCTAACTAGGAGGTAGTAAGCTCTTAACTCCGTAGCAACCTTCATTCCCGCTAACAGGGCTTCGTACTCTGCTTCATTGTTGGTAACTTTAAATTCAAACCTGATACAGTGACTGTATTCAATCCCTTTAGGATCAATAAGGATGATCCCGGCCCCACAGCCGGCTTGATTTGAGGCCCCATCTGTATACAGGATCCAAGTCTTGCAATCAGCAGGCCATCCCGAGGGTTTCAGATCTGAGCCCGGAGCTACAGAGGTATCTGGATGAGGGATCATGCTGAATTCTGCTACAAAGTCAGCCAGGGCTTGAGCCTTGATTGTCGTCCTTGCCTTGTATTTTATGTCATATTGAGTGAGCTCTAAGGCCCATAAGACCAGCCTGCCTGAAACGTCTGGCCTCTGAAGGAACTGTCTCAGGGGTTAGTCTGTCACCACTGCAACTGTGTGAGTTTGAAAATAAGGCCGAAGCTTTCTAGCCGTGGTTACCAATGCATATGCGAGTTTCTCCAGGATGTTATAATTCTTTTCAGACTTCGTCAAAGCATGGCTTACGTAATAGATTTGTCTTTGGGCTCCATCACTACACTCCTTCACTAAGGCTCCGCTTGTCGCAGTTTCTGATACTGCCAAGTAAAGTTGTAGTTCCTCCCCTAGAAGGGGTTTTACCAGTAGAGGTGGACTGGCCAGGTACTCCTTTAGTGCTTGAAATGCTTGTTCACTCTCTTGATCCCATTTCATCTTCTTCCCATGTTTGATGATTTTAAAGAAAGGTAAGCACTTATCTGTAGATCGGGATATGAAACGGTTCAACGCTGCTATCCTGCCAGTCAACCCTTGTGCTTATTGAAGTGTAGTAGGAGATTCTAGATTCATGATGGCCTTAATCTTCTCAGGATTGGCCTCGATTCCTCTCTCATGCACCATAAACCTAAGGAACTTTCCTGCTGCTACCCTGAAAGCGCATTTAGTTGGATTTAGTCTCATCTGATTCTCTTTTATCACTTGGAAAGTCTGGCGTAAGTCCTTAGGGTGGCCAACTGAGACTTAGTGATCATGTTGTCTATGTATACTTCCATAGACATTCCTATCTGCTGCTTGAATAACTTGTTCACCAAACGTTGGTAAGTAGCTCCAGCATTTTTGAGGCCAAACGGCATGACCTTGTAGCAGTAAAGGCCTTGTCCAGTGATGAAGTTGGTCTTGTCTTGATCAGCGGGGTGTATCATGATCTGGTTGTATCCCGAGAAAGCATCCATAAAGCTTAGAAGCTTATTACCTGCAGTAGAATCAATCAGCTGGTCGATTTTAGGAAGAGGGAAACTGTCCTTTGGGCAAGCCCGGTTGAGATCAGTATAGTCCACACACATATGCCACTTCTCGTTAGCTTTGGTTACCATGACCACATTGGCAATCCATTCGGGGTAGCGGGATTCCTTGATGAATCTAGCTTTCAAGAGTTTATCCACCTCTTCCTGTACCGCGGTATTTCGCTCGTCGTTGAAGTGTCTCTGCTTCTGTTTAACGGGCTTGAAAGTAGCATCTATAACCAACCGATGAACTGCTAGGTTGAGAGGGATACCTGGTATTTCGTCATGACTCCAGGCAAAAATGTCGTTACACTCTTCAAGAAGTTTTACCAAATTCCCTCTGACCTCACGATCCAGCGCACCTCCTATCTTCACTACTTTAGTTGGATCTCCCTTTCTGATCTGGATTTCTTCTAACTGCTCCACGGGGTGCCCACCAATCCATCCCCGCTCTTCCTCTTCTGCTTCTTCTACAATCATATCTGTCACCTCTCATTCTTCTAAGATATAGTAATCCAGCTCTAGAATCCCGTGGCCCGGTTCACTGGTAACATGGGCGCACTGCTTGGCTAAGGCGATAGGGTTAGTGGACACTACATAACAGGTGCAGGCTGCTTGCTGATCCCCCCTGACTTCTCCTACCTTGGTTCTAACCGGGAACTTCAGTACGTTGTGATAAATGGATAGGACTCCCCTGATTCCCGATAGGAAAGGTCTTCCCAGGATTGCATTGTAGGCAGACGGGGTATCAACCACTATGAATTCCGTCATAATATTCTCCTGAAGGGGGGCTTCTCCAATTATCATCGGCAAAATGTGTGTTCCCACTGGCATCACGGAATCTCCTGTAATACCATACAAAGGTGTGGTGTAGCTATTGTAGCAAGGGTTCTTCAGGTTGAGCTTCTCCAACGCTCATTTGAACAAAATATCCACACTGCTTCCGGTATCTATCAGGATGCGGTGGACCCGGCAGTTGGCAATCTGTATTGTGATCACCATTGGATCATCATGGGGTTGTACTATGTTATAAGCATCATCCTCGGTGAAAATGATCTGAGCAGAGCGAGGATATTCTCGTGATCCTCTGGAGACCTGGAGTACATCCTGACCAGTGGTGAGCCTTGGGATCTTCCTAGCATGGTTCTTCCTTGAATTGTTAGAAGTCCCTGCTAGTGTTGGGCCTCCGTTGATAGTGTGAATGACCTGAATCTACTACATCAAATCCTTTCCTTCTTCCTTCTTCCTTCTTCCTTCTTTCTTTTTCCTTCCTCCTCTCTTTTACATCTCGTATTTCCCCTTGCACCTCCTTCCCTGCCTTGATGCTATCTCGTACTTGTTGCAAAAATTTAACCAAAAGCCCTCCTCTTACCAATCCCTCGATCTGGTTACGGAGACTGTATCATTCAGATGTGTTGTGCCTGACATCCTCATGAAAATCACAGTATTTATAACGATTTCTTTGATCAGCTGGGATCTTCATTGGACCAGGCTTCCTGAGCAAGCCCTTATCGCGAATAGCCAGGTATATGGTCTCCCGGGAGGAATTTAGAGGAGTGTAGTGGTTGTACTAGTCTTCCTCACTTGCTACCCGAGCTACTTCTCTTAGATGAGGTGCAGTTCTGGGAGTAGTCCTTCTCACCGGGTATCTTTCCCGGTGTTGGGGAGGAGGTGGCCTGTAAGTCGATCGGTTTAGAGGATGGTTCTGAAACTTCTTTGCAGGTGCCGACTTAGGAGACTCCTTCTTAGGTTGCTTAGCTGTTCGGGCTTCATCATGTTCGACCTTTACTCAGAGTTGCTCATCTATGTCCACCTGCTCCAGTGCCCTGTCATAGGCCTCCTGGTAGGTCTCAAGCGGGTGCTTGGCAAATGACCAGAATAATCTGCCAGCCCACAAGTTTCTTCTGAAATTGGCCAGGGTCTTTTTCTCAACAAACACTCCCATCTAGATCACTTCCTTGTGGAACCTTTCTACATAGGACCTCGGCGTTTCACCTTGCTCCTGGATTACATATTGCAGTAGGACGGGGTCCTTGGGGCGAGGCTTGATCCCCTGAAACTGAGCACAAAAATCTATAGTAAGCTTTGTAAAAGAATCCACACTACCTGGAGGTAATTTTCTGAACCAAGTCTTCGCATAGTCGGTCAGAGTGGAAGGGAACATTCTGCACATAGCTGACCAAGTGGTATTTTGGATTTCCATCTGGTGGACAAAGCTGTCCATATGACTCACGTGATCCTCTAATCCGAAATACTTCTCGGTGGGCATCTTGAATTTGAGGGGTAACTCTGCTTCTCTAATCCTTCTGGAGAATGGTGCATTCGTCTCCCCAAAGGGGTTCTTCCGAGTACCCCGGTGTTTCCCATTCCTTAACTCCTTGAGTTCCTTTGCCATTTTGGCCATTTGATCCTCAAGGCGCTTGGATCTATTGTGCTTGGATCGGGCTACTGAACCTTCATTGTCTGAAGTTTCTGACTCCACAGTTGGTTCCTCCTCCTCCTCCTCCTCTTCCTCCCCCCAAGGCCGGGTACCCTGTTGGTTCCTTCTAGGTCCAGTACTACCACCTGTATCGGGCTGAGGATTCTTCCTTTCTGCTGCCGGTCTAGTTGTTGGCTGGATCCTTTTAGGCGGGATGTCGAATGCTGATTTCACCTGTCGAGGTCTAAGACCTCCTGGATAATCCGGCACTAGTACTGGTGGCCCGGGTCTTTCAAAGACCGGTACCCGGGTACTTGGTCCCGCTCCTTCTGCACATCTGGGTGCTTCAAAAGGTATTCCTCGGGCAATCATTTGGAGACGGATGCTTTCCACATAAACGGCAGCATGTTGTTCCATGGTATCCCAATTTACCTCTAGGACCACGGGGTCCTGCGGCACGGAGCCCGTGTTAGGTGGCAGAATCGGTGCTGGAATCTGGCTTCTTGTTCCCTTCCTCTTTTTTTGATTTTTTTTTTGGAATCGAGGGAATGAGGCCCTGAGGTGGCTGGCTACCCCTGAGAGGATCGAAGCCTCATCTTCTATTTCTTCTGGGTAAAGCTTGGTAGTTTTATCAAAGGTGGGGAGTTTTGTTTCCCTCAGACGGTGCCAAAAGTGTTAACCAAAAATTGTCACTTGGGTGATTTTTCCAATTAACATTTCAGGGGACCGGGATCGTGGTAGATCTCGATCGGAGGGGTATTAAGTAGTTCGATACCTATAGCTTCCTAGAAATTCAATGAGAATGGAGAATGACAGTAACAAGAAAATTTCACACAAATAATGGATTGTACATATAGCTCATTGTTATTGATCATCAATACACGGTGGGGTTACAATCAAGATTTATCGTAGCTATGGTTATGAGAAAAAATAAACTTTGTGGGCGGTGGCGATGGAGCTCTCGTGCATGTGGATAAGAGGAAAAGTGTCAACTCCCTTTCTTTTTTGCGTTCATACGATGAATATATAGGTCTGTTTCTTGCCATGCACTCCTAGAACTTCAGTTTAGGGTTTTAGCAATTCACGGTTCTTTCCTTGGTGATCAACGAATTTGTCGGGGGATTTGATCCCTAAAATCAAGTGATTCCTTCTTCGACGGGTTGAGTGGAAGTTGACTTCCATTACAAATAGGATTATGTATGGTGGGAATAAGTGTAATACCCTGTCTCAAACGATGGTGTCTAGTGCTTGTCCTTATACTCAGTTTGCTGTTCGGGGTACCTGCTCTTATTCTATGTGGGGTCGGAACCCTAGGATTTTTGTATTAACACGTGGCCATTTATTCACCAGGTGCCTATCGCTAGCTTTTAGTGGATTGGGATACTCAAGAACCTTGCCTTCTTCTCATTTTTCTCAAATTTCTGTTTGGACGTATCGGGGTACTAGGGTATCAGGGTACCGAGATACCAGGGTGCCTGGAGGCAGACATGTACGAGGATCTTGTAGCAGTAGAGTTGCTTGCTCTTGTTTTCATGGTTTCCTGGTACTTTATGGGTCCTAGAAGTCTTAGACCTGATCGTGGTGGGTAGAAGTCTGTACCCTGGCCTTTTTGTAGGAAGGCGGGGTATCAGGATACCTCTTCCCGGTAGTTTTTTACTCCGACTTCATTTCCGAGGCCGATGAAAAATTCTTCTTTGATCCCTGCCATTTTTGGCGGTTAATAATTTTATTGAAAAAACTAATGTTATCTTGAAAAATCCATTGGGAGTTTCCCGGGATAACCTGGACCACGGCGTACGGGTGCACCGCAGCTGGTCCGGATCGGGTAGGGGATCGTTCCTCACTTCCCGGGGTAGGTACCGGGGGAGGCCCTTGATCTGGTTGCCAGGGACCGATACAATGCAATAGGACCGGTCCTACAAGCGGGGATGAGGTTGAGTTTGGTGTATATAAGGGCGTGACAGGTACAATTTTACTACCGAGAATGAGGGATCTTTTTATTCCTTAATGGCAGAGTACATTTTGAGTCATTACATGTGCTATAATTACAACGAAAGCAAATTGGACAGAGGTGAGAAACCCTAGCTAAATGGGAGTTGACTCACAAGGGTTTTAACTAAGCTAGGTGGTAACCACGTAGATCACGCCTAGGAGCTTGGGTTAAGTGGGATAGTAGCCAAGTAGGACACACATATGAGCTTTGTCTAGGCGAGGTAGTAGCCAAGTAGGATACGCATAGGAGCTTTGTTTAGGCGAGGTAGTAGCCAAGTATGATACACATATGAGCTTTGTTTAGGCGAGGTAGTAACCGAGTAGATGTCTCGGTTTTTAGAGGCTAACCTCTTATTCTTGGATCGCAGGGGTATTTGTAGTGTCCTTCTTGAGGGGTAGGTGGAAGCAGCTTATTTAGGCGGGAACTCCCGATCACATCTCCACTGTCCCCCCTTGTTAGCAATCGCGATGGTACAGAACCAAGGGCTAGGATCGCTCCACCGTGTTTTTCCTCTGTTGAGGGCTTGGCTTTGGTAAGTGGGAGCCCTAGTTCCAATGGCGTAATTGGTGGGTATGATCTCAGCCCCTAGTTTTGAGCGGGGCCGTGGTCGTCACACTCCTTGAAGGGTCCTGATCGTTCCACCTAGGCCCTAGGTCCATGCAGACGTTTCTCTAAGGCTGATATGGCGTACATGTGGTGTTTCTAGGGGTTTTGGTTGGCTGGATAGGTCATTGTTGCAGAGGGAAGTCGTTGTCAAAATCTGGCTTAGAGGGGGACAGTGTTAGCGCCTGTCCCGCTGCACACTGTCAGGCTCCTTTTCCCACCATTTCCATCTTCATGCTTGCTGCGTTTCTACGAGTATTTTACTGGAGAAACAGAGTATCCCTTCTCATGTATGGGATAGTTGACTTCCATTAGGGCTGAGATAGAGGGCGGTTCCACCGTTGATACAGCGTGGCCAACGGATGATCTCGACCGTAGGCTGCCTGCCTTCCCCAATTCGTGATTGCTATTTCACATTGATGGACTGATGCCGTGGCTTTGCAGGTGCTCCCAGTCCTTTCTTCATCCCGTGTGAGCTAAGGTGAGGGCTGGCGTTAGCCTTTCCGGAGCAGGGGTCGCTAGAAAGTTTCAATGAGTTCTTCTAGAGGAGGGGTCATCCAGATTGTAGGAGTGTGTTATGAGGGACTAGGTAGGCATTATTTAATGTGGCTTTTAGCCGGGTCGCTGGCTGGGAGCAGGTCTTATACTGGAACATGTAGTTCCTCTCATTAGGCGTTCGAGAGGAGCCGGGTCATTGATGGACTGTGTCTTGGAGGCGGGATCCTAGGTGGATCCGGTCTTCCTTCTGAATAGGCATTCTAGGTAGAGATGCACGTTTGGGGAATGAGGATGAATATAGGTCCCCCCATCCCTATCCATATCCCCATCCCCATCCCCACTTCTCAAACCCTTCCCCTATCCCCCCCATTTCCCCATTTGGGGAAAATGGGGATGGGGAATTTTTGGGGGACCTATATCCATCCCGATCCCCAATTCCCCGTTTTCCCCATTTTTTCCCGTTTTTTCCTATTTCCCCATTTCCCCAGTTTCCCCCGTTCCCTAATTTCCCCATTTGACTAAAAATTATAAATTAAACTAAGGGGGGTGTATTCAATTAGGATTCTTGAAGACATTTAAAGACATTTTTTAAGTGACAGATATTCATGGATTTGTACAGACTTTTATAAATCCATATGAACTTTCATTGATTTGTTTAGACATCCATCTCATACTTTTATGGATTCATACTTTTATGGATTTGTTTAGACATCAATGGATTTTCATGGATTTTCATGGATTTGTTATCTCCGACTTATCAATAGTAAGCTGATTATAACTAATTATCAAAAAAACCTTTGAAGTTGGAATGAGCAAAATTTGATACTGTAAGATTCATAATTTGTATTGGCTTGATTCCATTGCAAAACACTCTATATTTGTATTAGTTGTTGCTTAGGATATTCTTTGAAGAAAGGAAGCTTAAAAAGTGAAGAGCAACGTCTAGTGCAAAAGTCGTCTTCAAGAGATGAAAAGCGTCAAAGGTATATCTTGACTTCTATCCTCTTGCAAGGCGTTAACGCACACACACACAATTCATACATGTGTGTCCCTGCATCGTGGTTCAAACATTTGGTATAACACATTCACACATTTCATAGTATGCTCATGCATTGATCTTGTATAGACAAACATTGTGGAATTGCATGCTTTGTGACTATCTCTTTGATATGGCATGCTTGTGTGAATATGTGTTTATTTGTTTGTGTATTTTGTGTTTTGGACTTGAACATGTTCTTATTTGATGCCTTATTGAGTTCCGGTCTTTTCGGTTACTCATTCATAAGGTTTCGAGTCTAAACGATGTAGCTACGCTACTTTTCGTTCTCATTCATTGAGTTGACTTCATCGTCATTTTCTGAGATGATTTCTCAACCATTTTTCAAAATTGTGTAGTCGTCGTCATGCGTGAGAGAGTCACGGTTCGTAATCCAAAAACGGATTCAAAATCGAAGTTCGGATGCCCAAGATACGGCTGAAGAACCGAAGGAGTGCGCGAGAGACATGGGTGGCCGTGAGGGAGGCCGTGGGCCCCACGGCCAGAGGGGCTCTCTGCCCCCGTGAGGCCCACGCGCCCCCCACGGGATGGGTGACGTGGCCTCATGTGATTGTCCCTGAAAACTCTTCTCTCTCCTCCTTTTAAACTCTTCTCCTTCCCTCCACATGTGTTGAAGATTTTCAAGAACACTTTCAAAATTCTGCAGAATTTCTTCACATTTTAGTTTTAGTATTTTGGTCATATCTTTCTCATACGAACTCGAAATCAATCGATTCAAAAGCCAATATTGTTGGTCTTGAGGAGAGATATAAACCCCAAGCATTTACAGAGGGATCTGACTTCATCATTGTTCCCAGAAGCCTGAACTTCAGTACGTGGTCAAGGTTGTTTGTTCAACTTCTTCTTTTTCAATTTCATCTTTGATCATCTCTTGATTCTTACTATTTGATTGATGAAATTTGTTGAGAAGTATGTTAGATCATATGCTAGGGTTGTTTGATCATTTGTCAATTGAGTTTTAGCTTTGGAATTTTTTCTTGAACATATATGTGCTAAACTTGATTTTGTTTGAAATTGATTCTAGAAAATGTATATATGATGTGTCTCATATTATTTTCTAGGTTTTATTTGTTGATCTAAGAACTAGGTTTTTAGTGTGATATATTGAATATTCATACCTTGTTCTTATTGATTTACATGTCTTGATTTCTAGATAATTTTGTGATTGTGTGTTGAAAGCATATTCTAGATTGTCATTGAACATGTACATTTTGCTTGATTGATCATCTATCTTAATTTGATTGTGTTTGCATCATTTGCATCACTTAAGATCATAGCCTTGCATTAGGTTGAAGTCTCTAGCAAAGTGAGTGAAACTTTGTGGATAGAGCAAGGAAGTCTTGATTAGAGTCGGGAGGACTCGGATAATCAAGCAAGGAAGACTTGTCTAGGGTCGGGAGGATCCGGATAGGCAAGTAAGAAATCTTCCTAGAGACTTGAGCGTCTTGGATAGGAAGTTGCTTTCCAGAGGTGTAGGATACATCTCGGATAGGAAGTAGGCTTGGTGATTCACTAGCCCGAGGATAGATTAGGAGTTGATAGCTTGAGCGGATATCATGAGTTGATAGCTTGAGTGTGTAAGTCCTTTTTCACATAGTGGATTGCTTTCCCGGTGGTTGTGGTATCAACCCGTGGATGTTTCCTCTTTGAGGTTTTACCACGTAAAAACACTTATGTTCATTTTTGTTTTTACTTTTCTTTATCTTCCATATCTTACATTGATTGCATATCTTGTAAATTGATCAACTCTTGTATTAGTGAAATCAATTCATTTGCTAAATCTAATCAAGTGTGCATTTTCTTTGTTATATTCCGCATCATTTTTAATATTGGAAGAATTTGGAGCCTATTCCTATTCACCCTCCCTCTAGGTATATTTTACACTACTACTTAAGGGAAATTTCATTTGGTATCAGAGCGGGTGTCTAGACGCACTTAGATAGATCCTTTCTTTGTAGTGTTTTGTGTTTTTGTTTGTGATAATCATGATTAAGGAAGTGTGTTCCTATGTGGCTTCTTTTGTTGAACATATTGACTTAGATGAGAAAAAGATCGATGATCTTATTTTTGAAAATGAATGTTTATCCAAAGTCAATATGTCCCTCAACAAGAAGTTAGAGAATCATGATCTTGGCTCAAAGGAGTTCAATGAACTTAAAGACAAGTTCCTAAGTCTAGAATTGAATCTAAAAGATAGCAATGATAGACTTGGTATCTTGAAGCAAGAAATTGAGCAAAAAGATTGTTCTCTTGTTAATGCTAAGAAACTTGAAAATGTGCTTAAATCTAAACTTAATGAGCATTTAAATCAAGAGAAAAAAATATGAACAATGGCTTGATAAATCACGTAAAGATGTTATGTTTAATGATGACATAGCAGAAAAATATGCCATTGAAATTAGGATGCTTCGTGAGAAACTTGATGAGGCTAATAGGGTGATTAGCAAGATGTCATTTAGTTATAACAAAGTTGAAACTCTCATTAAAAGTGGAAAGCATCCATGTGACAAAAGAGGTTTGGGTTATATCAATGAGAAGGAGACTCCTTCATCTAACAAATCTACTTTTGTCAAAGCAAGCATTTAAACAAATGTAGGTACACTCACTCAAGGTAAAGCTATGAAAGCTACCGGAGGTGCCTCTTCATCAACAAGAATGTTCAATGGAAGAACACAAAAACATGAACATCAAGGAGCATCAACCTCAAATGCAAGAGGTGGAGCATCAAGGGTTGCACATCGAAGAGGAAAAATTATAAGAAGTCCAAAGGAGTTGGAAGCAAATGCAAATGGTAAATTTCTCAAATTTATTCCTATTTGTCATCATTGTAATATGATAGGACATATTCGACCTAGATGCTTTGAGTATATTCGGAAATGCAAACTTGATAATGCTTTTCATGATATGTCTTTGAATGGACCTAGGCAATCATCCATGTATGGATATAGAAATAGACCTAGGAAGACCTTGGAAAAGCATGTTGTGGAAAAAGTTGTTGATGACTTGCTTGCTAAATCTTGTGTTGTGCCTCACTCTACTATGCATAAGAAAGTTGATAATGCTTTGTTTGATATTTTTTAAAATGTGACCAATGAGGTCAAGGTGCATGTTAAAAAACCTAACATTGAGTCAAAGCATGTTAGAAGTAAGAGTGAGAGGCATGTTGTGAGAAATGTGTGGATTAGAAAAGACACATCTAAATGTCATGTTGCACAATATGCTTTACGTGCCAACTCCTCCTATTCTTGGTACCTAGATAGCGGTTGCTCTAGGAACATGACCGGGAACAAAGAGTTCTTTAAGAATCTTATTTTAAAGGATGGAGGTTGGGTTACTTTTGGTGATGGTACCAAAAAGCAAGTTCTTGGCAAGGGAACAATTTGTATCCCCGGATTGCCTAAACTTCGCAATACTTTGTATGTTGATGGGTTACAAGCTAACTTGATAAGCATTACTCACTTGTGTTAAAATTTTAAAGAAGTTAGCTTTTACAAAGATATGTGCACTATAATTGATAAAAATGGCAATGTTGTCCTAAGAGTCAAAAGGTCTATAGACAATTGCTATTGTCTTGAGATAGATCCTCTAACATGCAACATGGCACATGAGTGCAATAAGCTTGATTTGTGGCATGAACGTTTGGGTCACATGAATTTTAAAGATTTGAAAAAGCTTGAAAAACATGGCATTGTTAGAGGTCTTCCTAATCTTGGTAAAAAGCTTGAGGTGGTTTGTGAACCTTGCCAATTAGGTAAGCAAACCAAAGTGTCTCATAAGAAAAATTCTTACATAGATACCAAGAGACCTTTAGAACTTGTGCACATGGACCTAATGGGGCCAATTCAAACCGAGAGCATCAATGGCAAAAAGTACATTTTTGTATGCGTTGATGACTTCTCTAGGTTTACTTGGGTTTATTTTCTTAGAAACAAGACCGAGGCTTTTGATTACTTTAAAAAGTTTTGTAATCAAGTTCAAAATGAAAAAGGTCTTGGTATCAAGAAAATATGTCGCATTAGGAGTAATCATGGGACGGAATTTGAAAATGCAAAATTTAGTGAGTTTTGTGATAGTTTAGGGATTTCTCATGAGTTCTCTGCACCTAGAACTCCTCAACAAAATGGTGTTGTTGAGAGGAAAAACCGTGTCTTGCAAGAGATGGCTAGGGTTATGCTCAATAGCAAGAAAGTCCCTAGAAACCTATGGGCCGAGGCGGTCAATACCACTTGTTATGTGTCTAATCGTGTTTTTAGGAGGCCCGGCACAAAACAAACGTCCTATGAGCTATGGAAGGGCAAGAAGCCCAATGTGAGTTACTTCCACACTTTTGGGAGTAAATGTTATATTTTGAATGATAGAGATCACTTAGGAAAGTTTGATGCTAAAAGTGATGTTGGTCTTTTTCTTGGGTATGCTATTAATAGTCGTGCATATAGAGTCTTTAACTTGACTACTAAGACTATCATGGAGTCTATCAATGTGAAGATAGATGATCTTAGCATGCTTAATTTGTGTGATGATAATGGTGTCAATGAACCTAAAGAAAACATGTTGAATGACACTAAAACACCTATTGATGTGGCTAGTAGTGTTTCTAGTCAAGATGATGAAAATGATAGTCATGTTGAAGTTGAAGTTGAAAGTCAAGGGTTGGAAAATGCTTTAAATGATAATCAACAAAATGACCAAGTTGTTGAACATTCTCACCCAAGACTTAGAAACTTACACTATCAAGAAGACATCATAGGTGATTTAAATGAAGGAGTTAGAACAAGAAATCAAATTGCTAACCAAATTTCTTATGCTCTCTACACTTCTCAAATTGAACCCAAAAATATTAATGAAGCAATAGTTGATAAATATTGGGTTGGGGCTATGCAAGATGAACTTAATCAATTTGAGAGGAATGAAGTGTGGTCCTTGGTTCCTAGACTTAAAGATATAAATGTAATTGGCACTAAATGGATTTATAGGAATAAGACCGATGAAAGTGGCAAGATTGTGAGGAATAAAGCTAGACTAGTGGCTCAAGGTTACACTCAAGTGGAAGGTGTAGACTTTGATGAGACGTTTGCCCCGGTTGCTCGTCTCGAGTCCATTAGACTTTTGTTGTCCATTGCATGCATTAAAAAGTTTAAATTATTTCAAATGGATGTCAAAAGTTCTTTCCTCAATGGATACCTTCAAGAAGAAGTGTATGTTGAACAACCTAAGGGTTTTGTAGACCCACACTCTCCTAATCATGTGTTTAAATTGAAAAAGGCTCTCTATGGCCTTAAACAAGCTCCAAGAGCTTGGTATAATAGGTTGACTCAATACCTTATTCACAACCAATATAGGAGAGGTGGCATTGATAGAACTTTGTTTATCAAACATCATGATCATGATATTTTTGTTGCACAAATATATGTTGATGACATTGTTTTTGGGTCTACTAATAAAACCAAGGTTGATGAATTTGTAAGTGTTATGTCAAGTGAATTTGAAATGAGCATGGTGGGTGAGTAGAATTATTTTCTAGGAATGCAAGTAAAGCAAACTAGCATGGGCATAACGTTGAATCAATCTAAATATGCTAAAAATCTAGTTAAGAGATTTGGCCTAGAAAATGGAAAAGATTTTGAAACTCCCATGAGCACCACTTTAAAACTTGACAAAGATGAAAAAGGGAAAAGTGTTGACCAAAGCCTTTATAGAAGCATGATATGTAGTCTATTTTACCTAACGGCTAGTAGACCCGACATTTGCTTTAGTGTAGGCTTGTGTGCTAGATTCCAAGCAAATCCCAAGGAATCTCACTTGAAAGCCGTCAAGAGGATCATTAGGTATGTCAAAGGGACTCATAGTCTTGGTCTATTTTATTCATTTGACACCAATGATATCCTAGTAGGCTATTGTGATGCCGATTGGGCGGGAAACATTGATGACCGTTGAAAGGAATAATGCACGGTGTGTATAAAACTATCTAGAGGGGGGGGGGGGGGGGGGGGGGGGGGGGGGGGGGGGGGGGGGGGGGGGGGGTGGGGGGGGGGGGGGGGGGTGTGAATAGATTTTAAGCTTTTTACCCAATTTTTCGTGTTAGTCAAAATTATGAAATTACCCCTAAATAGATAAAGCAATAAATCAAGTATAAAATGCGGAAATTAAATAACACTTGATTTTTACGTGGAAACCCTCACGGGAAAAACCACGGGCTAGTAAGTAAGCCACACTCGAACCTCGAATCCACTAAATGTGTAAAACGATTACAACCTAATCCCGGAAGTAATCACACACCTACCTAATCCCGGTATGAGTGAACCTAGTCCAATTTGCTTGCGATCTAAGCAACCTAATCCCGGAAGCTACACACTAGACTTACTTTCTCAATGAAGAGAATAAAACCCTAAGTGAATATATGAATATTCAAATGCAACATAGAGCAAGGGAAACCCTATATGCTTATCTAAGATGATTAATATGCAATTAGAACAATCCTAGATATTAAAAACTAAATGACATGTTTAATCAAATAGTTTAGCTAATCAAGATTAAGCACAAAACCTAATTAGCTATCACAATACAACTTCTCAAACATACATCACACTAATCTCAATCTTGTATCAAAAGATATATGAAAATCATACAAGTAATAAATTGAGATTGCTTGTTAAGAAAAACACAAAATATGTAAGATATTAGTGAAAAGCTTACCAAGCAAAGTATGATGAAGAATCCATGCAAATAGACATCTAGATGATCTAGGATGATGCTAGATGATGATTGATGATCATGAAAAAGTGTTTGAGTGAATAAAATTTGAGTTCTTGGAAATTTTTCTTCTCTTGAAAAAATATCCTAAGTATGAAATTTGAATATGAACTCTCTTAATTGACCTAAAGTCAAAGTGGCATATATATAGGGGGCCAAATCAAGGTGTGGTCGTTTTGATAAGTTGGCCTCATATTTGCCTTGGGCGCTGTACATAGAGCGCCTCTTGTACAGCGCCTGTACAGCGCCCCAACTCTGTTCTCTCGGGAAAACAGAGTGGCGCTGTACGAACAGCGCTTCTGTACAGCGCTCGTATAGCGCCCATCCAAAATGCATCAGACCTGATGCATTAAAAAGACCATTTTTGCATCAGGTCTTGTGGGCGCTGTTCAGAGCAGCGCTTTTTAGAGCGCTTTGAACAGCGCCCTTTGCAATGCATGAAATCCAATGTTATGCAAGACAAGACAATGGGCAATGCAATAAGCAATCAAACTAATCATGCAATAAGAGATGAAAATTAGCATTAATGCACAACACAAATAAACACAACATACAAGGATTAAATATATGCATGAGTTGTGAGTGTGTGCAACTATCTCTTCAAGACAAGTAAGCACATATAAATTTACCTTTGGTGCTTATCAACACGAGGTCTTCAAAAGGGCTTCGAACTATAAAACCGATACCTAGGCTACCCTTACAAAGAACCCCAACATGTGGTTTGTCCATGAAATAAGCCAATCAACAAATGAGAACCTTACAATCTCCCCCTTTGGCTATTTCGTGACAAAACCACCATTCACATTGATTCCTCACAAAAAAATAGAAACTACGGGACAACTATGATATTCTACAATACAAAGAGATAAGAAAATGCAACTTGAAGTCTTCAACCTCTTGTAGAATAATCAATCCCTGTAAATAAAGTTTATAACATTTCCAATACAAGTAAAAAGTGAGATGAATCAAGTGAGAACAAAAACAAGCATTTGCATTTGTAAAAGATTAGGCACAACATTATGAAATGTATGTGTATGCAATGCTCCCCCTCAACGGGTTACTCCCCCTCAATGATCGTTCTCCCCAATATGCACAATAGCTTCTATATTATGCAACTCCCCTTACCATATACTACTCCCCCTTTTTGTTATGATATAGGCAAAGGAGTAGTCCCCAACCGGGTCACTCATAGCAACGAGAGATAGTAGCATGCAGGATTTGCATAATAATATAAGTCACTTTATGCATCTTAATTAATTGGAGAGAAACAAGGAGATTTATTTGAAAGAAACTGTGTGAATCAAACATGCTTTGCATACAAGACATGTAGCATTCAAGTCCAAAATACAATGGTATTTGGCAAAGCAAATGACAAAGGTTTCTAATAGGATTTCAAACCAATTTCACCAAAGTCATGAGTAAAGCAAGGATATAGAATATATTGATTTCCATTTAAGAGAAACTATATCCAACTTTATAAGTGAAACATGGCATGAGCGACTTTGCACCCTTTTTGATTTTTCCGGATAAGATATCCGTATGATAGTAGCCATGGTCAACTAATAAAGAAAGAGAGACATTTGGAATATAAATTCCTTTGAACGGATACAAGATCCTTTATTCATTTTGAGTCTCATAAGCTTTCACACAAGTTTTGCATTTTAAGAGTATGCAATCATCAATTCTTGCTTTTCATGAGAGCATGTTATATGAATTTCATACTTTTTCATTTGACATTATCATGTTATTAAAGAATAATCATGTCATGGAGATAACCATAGGTCATTCAAATCATACTTCCTATATACATCTCCTAGTCCAAAAATGCATGTTTGAACAAATTATAGCACGGTGTGTATAAAACTATCTAGAGGGGGGGGGGGGGGGGGGGGGGGGGGGGGGGTGAATAGATTTTAAACTTTTTACCCAAATTTTCGTGTTAGTCAAAATTATGAAATTACCCCTAAATAGATAAAGCAATAAATCAAGTATAAAATGCGGAAATTAAATAACACTTGATTTTTACGTGGAAACCCTTACGGGAAAAACCACGGGCTAGTAAGTAAGACACACTCGAACCTCGAATCCACTAAATGTGTAAAACGATTACAACCTAATCCCGGAAGTAATCACACACCTACCTAATCCCGGTATGAGTGAACCTAGTCCAATTTGCTTGCGATCTAAGCAACCTAATCCCGGAAGCTACACACAAGACTTACTTTCTCAATGAAGAGAATAAAACCCTAAGTGAATATATGAATATTCAAATGCAACATAGAGCAAGGGAAACCCTATATGCTTATCTAAGATGATTAATATGCAATTAGAACAATCCTAGATATTAAAAACTAAATGACATGTTCAATCAAATAGTTTAGCTAATCAAGATTAAGCACAAAACCTAATTAGCTATCACAATACAACTTCTCAAACATACATCACACTAATCTCAATCTTGTATCAAAAGATATATGAAAATCATACAAGTAATAAATTGAGATTGCTTGTTAAGAAAAACACAAAATATGTAAGATATTAGTGAAAAGCTTACCAAGCAAAGTATGATGAAGAATCCATGCAAAGAGACATCTAGATGATCTAGGATGATGCTAGATGATGATTGATGATCATGAAAAAGTGTTTGAGTGAATAAAATTTGAGTTCTTGGAAATTTTTCTTCTCTTGAAAAAATATCCTAAGTATGAAATTTGAATATGAACTCTCTTAATTGACCTAAAGTCAAAGTGGCATATATATAGGGGGCCAAATCAAGGTGTGGTCGTTTTGAAAAGTTGGCCTCATATTTGCCTTGGGCGCTGTACGTAGAGCGCCTCTTGTACAGCGCCTGTACAGCGCCCCAACTCTGTTCTCTCGGGAAAACAGAGTGGCGCTGTACGTAGAGCGCTTCTGTACAGCGCTCGTACAGCGTTTGTACAGCGACCCAACAGCGACCGAATTAAATCGATCAGGTCTGAACAGCGCTCAATGGGTGCTGTTCGTACAGCGCTTCTGAAGAGCGCTTTTGGGAGCGCCCAATGCAACAATGCAATCCTAAGTCTAAGCATGACAAGGCAATTGGATATGCAAGATGCAATCAAACTAACATGCAAGAAGAGATGTTAATGAACATTAATGCACAAAAATAAGACACACAACATACAAGTATTAAACATATGCATGAGTTGTGAGTGTGTGCAACTATCTCTTCAAGACAAGTAAGCACAAAGAAATATACCTTCGGTGCTTATCAAGACGAGGTCTTCAAAGGGCTTCGAACAATAAAACCAACACCTAAGCTACCCTTACAAAGAACCCCAACATGTGGTTTGTCCACGAAATGAGCCAATCAACAAATGGAAACCTTACAATCTCCTCATTTGGCTATTTCGTGACAAAACCACCACTCACATTGATTCCTCACAAAAAAATAGAAACAACGGGATAACTATGATATTCTACAATACAAAGAGATAAAAAAATAAAAACTTCAAGTCTTCAATCTCTTGTAGAATAATCAAGCCCTGAAAATAAGATTTCTATATTTTCCAATACAAGTGAAATGTGAGATTAATCAAGTGAGAACAAAAACAAGCATTTGCATTTTAAAAGTTTAGGCAACACATTATGAAATGTACGTGTATGCAATGCTCCCCCACAACGGGTTACTCCCCCTTAATGAATATTGATCGGTCGTTTATTGTATATGTTTTTGATCCCCATTCCTCCAATCAATTGCTTGTTTCTTGAGTCTTTTTGGGATTTAATTTGTGTGTTTGAGCATTTTTCAGGTTATTAGATCCAAGTGATATGTTTGAAGTATTTCAGAGAAATAAGGTGATTTTGGTAGATTTGAGGGACTTTTATGCAATTAGCCTTTAGCTACCACGAAAGACCGCTGCCAATTTCCCACATCGGAACCCAAAACGGTGCAAAACAGTGTATACCGCTGCAGAACCGCTCTGGCTTTCGCAGCGGTAGCCCATCACAGTGCAGATGAGCCATATTGCGGGGCCCATATCTCTCAGCTCCAATTGAACCGTGTGTCCTGCCACCTATGGATTTGAAGCCCCGGAAGTCTAGTTTCTAACCCAAAGTTTCTAAACGAAGTTATGCCCATTTAAGTGCCTAAAGGTCAGATCAGTCAATTATAAAATTCGCGAATACTTTCAGGATTTGTTTCGCAAGTTGTCGGAACGAGAAATATTACCTTCTTGGACATGTGTAAGAGTCTTGGGAAGCAAGTAGACATCTAATCCTTATCTTCCTTCAATAAGTAATCAATTTGGATGGATTAGGAAAGAAATAGAATTCCAAATAGGCTTGTATTCTCAAAGGGAATAGATTTCCTTGTTGTTTTAGGACATGGCCTTGCATCTTCACCTATTTAAACCCCTTGTAACCCTAATTTTGGGGAGACCAGCTGGAGAGCCAGCCAAGGGAGGTCCCAAGCCACCAAGGGGGCTGTCCCCCATCACCATCATTCATCTTTGCACATAGAAGATTCGAAGACGAAGGAGTTGCCAACATTGGAGATTTGAAGAATTCGTTGAAGACATTCAATGGGTTTTATCTTTTTCCCCTCTTGTTTCTTTGTTTCTAATATGTGTAACTAACTCCATACTAGGGAGTCAATGTGAACCGCTATGAATGCTCTTTGTTAGAATTGACTATATTTCCATTAATTCAAGTTTTGATTCATTCAATTCATCTATAACTTAAATCTTTATTCTTGTTGATGCATAGTTTTATGCTAGGTAGGAATTTAGGGTTTTTAATTGTGATTTATATCTCAAGCGTTTTGAGTTAAATTAAATTATAATTGAGAGCAAATATTTCATTGAATGAATAAAATTAGCAACCCCAAGTGTTTGGGACGCAATTTTGGTTCACTTGTTCTTGAGCTTAATGGGTTTTTGGTTGTGATTCATATCTCAAGTTTTTGAGTTAAATTGAATTGCAGTTGAGAACACTTGATTCATCCCAGGATCATACGGTAACAATCATAAATAAGATAAGAACGAACCTTAACTTGAGTTACATCTTTTATCAAAAGTCAATTTGAAGCATTGAGTAGACATAGTTGGGGAGCATTGATGACCTAGTCCTCTCACCTCTTGATCACATTCACATATTCTTGTTACTTGCTTTTCTTAGTTTAATTTAGTTTTAATCATCAATCAATCAATCTCAACTCTCTTGGATACTTTTAATTGCTTAGCTTTAATTAGAATTAATTATAATTGGTAAATCACTTTTCCTCGTGGGAATGATCCCTACTTGTCGCTGTACTTATCTCACGATTCGTGCACTTGCGAGTTAGGTTTTTATAACACGATTTTACACATCAAATGTTCTCCCCAATATGCACAATTGCTTCTATATTTTGCAACTCCCCTTACCATATACTACTCCCCCTTTTTGTCATGATATAGGCAAAGGAGTAGTCCCCAACCGGGTCACTCATAGCAACGAGAGATAGTAGCATGCAAGATTTGCATAATTAATATAAGTCACTTTATGCATCTCAATTAATTGGAGAGAAACAAGGAGATTTATTTGAAAGAAAATGTGTGAATCAAACATGCTTTGCATACAAGACATGTAGCATTCAAGTCCAAAATACAATGGTATTTGGCAAAGCAAATGACAAAGGTTTCTAATAGGAATTCAAACCAATTTCACCAAAGTCATGAGTAAAGCAAGGATATAGAATATATTGATTTCAATTTAAGAGAAACTATATCCAACTTTATAAGTGAAACATGGCATGAACGACTTTGCACCCTTTTTGATTTTTCCTGATAGTAGTCATGGTCAACGAATAAAGAAAGAGAGACATTTGGAATATAAATTCCTTTGAACGGATACAAGATCCTTTATTCATTTTGAGTCTCATAAGCTTTCACACAAGTTTTGCATTTTAAGAATATGCAATCATCAATTCATGCTTTTCATGAGAGCATGTTATATGAATTTCATGCTTTTTCATTTGACATTAGCATGTTATTAAAGAATCATCATGTCATGGAGATAACCATAGGTTATTCAAATCATACTTCCTATATACATCTCCTAGTCCAAAAATGCATGTTTGAACATAAATATGACATGGATTGTAAACAAGCAAGGTTCACACTTATAGAATTGAAAAAACATATATACATATGTGCAACCAAGCTTACTCAAACAATTAAAAGAAGAGGCATAAGATATTTCAAAATTTTTGCAAGTGACAAGAATGCAAAATAGCTCTCTTTGCTTGAGTTCCCCATATGGGGTCAAATACAAATCACATCACTCCACAAGACATATCCCAATAGATCTACTTAGTGTTTTAAATCGAGTAGCATCTAAGGGTTTAGTAAATAGGTCCGCAAGTTGATCATTTGTACCTACATGTTTAAGAACTATGCATTTATTTTCAACAAGCTCTCTAATGAAGTGATGGCGGATGTCAATATGCTTAGTTCTAGAATGTTGTACCGGATTCTTGGAAATATTTATGGCACTCATATTATCACAAAAGAGAGTGAGTGTACCTTGGTTGAATCCGTAGTCTACTAGCATTTGCTTCATCCAATAGGAGTTGTGTGCATCCACTCCCCGCGGCTATGTAGTTTTGTTTTTTGCAAAACCAAGACACCAAGTTGTTGCCTAGGAAAAAGCAATCGCCCGATGTGCTCTTCCTATCATCACAATTTCCTGCCCAATCCGCATCACTAAAGCCTACAAGACTAGCATTAGTGTCAAACGAGTACCAAATCCCATAGTTGGATGTCCCATTCACATAGCGAATGATCCTCTTTACGGAAGAGAGATGGGACTCCTTGGGATCCGCTTGGTACCTAGCACACACACCCACACTAAAAGATATATCAGGCCTACTTGCGGTCAAATAAAGCAAGCTACCTATCATGCGCCGATATAGAGTTTGTTCCACACTTTTACCACTAGCATCCTTGCTTAGCTTCAAAGTGGTACTCATGGGTGTATCACAATGTTTGGCATTTTCTAGACCAAACTTCTTCACTAGGTTTTTGGCATATTTGGCTTGGGTTATGAAAATCCCATCATCTAATTGCCTAATTTGCAAACCTAGGAAGTAACTAAGCTCACCAACAAGACTCATCTCAAATTCATGAGACATGACATCAACAAATTGTTGGACCTTGGTGTTGTTGGTGGAGCCAAACACTATATCATCAACATATATTTGAGCTATGAAAAGCTCATCATTATCTTTCTTGATGAATAGTGTTTTGTCAACACTACCTCTTGTGTAGTTATTGTTAACAAGAAATTGAGTGAGGCGCTCATACCAAGCCCTCGGTGCTTGTTTCAACCCATATAGTGTCTTCTTGAGGCGATAGACATGGTTAGGGTGGTGTGCATCCACAAACCCCTTGGGTTGTTCAACAAACACTTCCTCTTGCAAGAAGCCATTGAGGAAGGCACTCTTGACATCCATTTGGTGCAATTTGAACTTGTGCACACAAGAAATGGACAAGAGAAGCCTAATGGACTCTAAACGGGCAACGGGAGCAAATGTCTCCTCAAAGTCAATACCCTCAATTTGAGAGTACCCTTGTGTTACAAGTCTAGCCTTGTTCCGTACTATGTTGCCATCCTCATCGGATTTGTTCCCATAAATCCACTTGGTGCCTATCACATTAGTGCTTTTAGGCCTAGGAACTAGAGTCCAAACCTCATTCCTTTCGAATTGGTTTAGCTCTTCTTGCATGGCAAGAACCCAAAATTCATCATTTAAGGCTTCATCAACCTTTTTGGGCTCAATTTGAGAGGTGTAGCATGTAAAGCTAATGAGATTAGCTATTTGACGCCTTGTCCTAACACCCTCATTCACATCTCCAATAACATCCTCTTTGTTATGGAGTCTTCTAACCCATGGAGCGGGTTCATTAGAGTTCAAGAGAGGGACTCTAGTAATAGGTTGTGTGACTTCATTATTGTCATTGGACGTCCCAACATTGGGAGTCACCACAACCCTCTCCAAAGGAGAGTCATCCTCTAAAACTTCCTCCTTCTCATGGTCATTAGACTTGAGCCTTGTATCATCAATAACAACATTCGATGATTCCATGACGGTTCGAGTCTTCAAGTTGAAAACTCTATAGGCTCTACTATTCAAGGCATAGCCAATAAAGATACCCTCATCACTCTTAGCATCAAATTTGCCAAGTTGATCACGGTCATTTAAAATGTAGCATTTGCTTCCAAATGTGTGGAAGTAGCTAGCATTTGGCTTCCTACCTTTCCATAACTTATAGGAGGTGTTTCTAGATCCGGGCCTTAGGAAAACACGATTCCCTATATAGCAAGCCATATTGACGGCTTCGGCCCATAGGTTCCTAGGGACATTGTTGCTAAGCAACATCACACGGGCCATCTCTTGAAGGACCCTATTCTTCCTCTCAACAACTCTATTTTGTTGAGGTGTCCTAGGAGCCGAGAACTCATGGGAGATGCCTAAGCTATTGCAATAGCTTTCAAATGAGGTATTCTCAAATTCCCTCTCATGGTCACTTCTAATCCGTTTAATACTTTTAATGTTAGAATTCATTTCATTTTGTATTTTAGTACAAATCATTTTAAACTTATCAAAAGTTTCGAATTTTTCTCTAAGAAAATATGTCCATGTAAATCTAGAGAAATCATCAACACAAACAAAAATGTATCTCTTTCCACCTAAACTCTCGGTTTGCATAGGACCCATGAGATCCATGTGGAGAAGCTCTAGGGGCTCCTTGGTGGAGAGATACTTGCCCTTTTTGTGCATGTTTTTAGTTTGTTTTCCTTGTTGGCAAGGTCCACAAATATCATTGGCTTTCTTCCAAGCTTAGGGAGGCCACGCACACAATCGAACTTTCCAAGGGTTCTTAAATCCCTAAAGTTCATGTGGCCAAGTCTTTCATGCCACAACTCTATTTGCTCATCCATGGACACATTGTTTGAGACTATTCTAGCTTCAAGACAATAGCAATTGTCGCTAGATCTCATACCTTTCAACAAGGTTTGTCCATCGGGCTTTAGGATTGAGCAATCATCGTTACTAAACAAGACGGAATATCCTTCATCACTTAGATGTGAAATGCTTATTAAATTGGCTTTCAAGCCATCAACAAATAAAGCATCGGATAAGGAGGGTAATCCGGGAACGAAAATGGTTCCTTTCCCTACAACTTTCTTTTTGGATCCATCACCAAAAATGACCTATCCTCCTTCCTCCATAACAAGAGTCTCGAAGAAACTCTTGTTTCCCGTCATGTGCCTGGAGCACCCACTATCTAAATACCAAAAATTAGAAGAATTTGCCTTCAAGGCTATTTGAGCAACATGACAAACATTTTCATTCTTTCTAATCCACCTAGAAACAATCTTAGCTTTGTTAGTGGTCTTTGGTACTTGGGCTCTAGATGTCCTAGGATCATGCATAACAATTTTATCATTCCTAGGAACATGCATCTTGGCTCTATTCTTTCTCTTCTGAATCATGCTTCGTGTTCTACACATTTTAATATATCGAAAGCAATGTGGTCTAATATGACCTTCAAATCCACAAAAATGACATATAAGAGTAAAATAAGGAATCAAACCTTGTCCTTGTCTTTGTGGATGAATGGGTTCAAAGCATCTTTGTTGTTGAACCGGTCTAGATTGCTTCCTAGCTTGAGGTTGCATGATTGGTCTCTTTCCTTTGTGAGCCATTTGTGGAGGAATGTTGGCTTGAGAGACCCTAGGGGGTTGAGCTTGAGGTTGCCTTCTTGGCCCCATCTTCACTTGTGCATTTGAACATTATCCTATGTAAGGATTCCCGTTTTGTTGATTGGCTTATTTCGTGGTCAAACCACATGTTGGGGTTTTGAATGTAAGGGTAGTCTAAGTGTTTGGTGTTGAAGATCAAAGGCCCTTCCATGACCTCAAGATACAAGCACGCCAAAGGTATAATCTCTTGTGCTTGTTTTTCTTTGAAGAGATTTAGTAGCACACACACACTTAGCATTCTTGCTATGATTGCATACTTGCTTATTTTTATGTGCATCTCTTCACATGTCACTTTACACACTAGCACTTTGGTTGATATATCTTGTTGTGTGTATATGTGCCTTATAATTCGTTTCCCGACATTGTTCGGAAACGTCCGCGCTTGCACTAATTAGTGCTTGGTTTCGCGCGAAGACCGCCTATGGAGAATGCCCTTGGCTTCTCCTTGGTTTTCACCATTGTTGGTGATCGGCGGTTATGATCGGCGGCCTGGCCGCCGAATGAAACCGCCGTTTCAGTCCAGATTGGTCTGAAGCAATTATGCGGTCAAGATCGGCGGTCACGACCGCCGTTCGAAACCGCCGTTCATACCTGATCGATTTTAATCTCTCGGGTTTGATTCGGCGGTTGGATCGGCGGTCACGTAACCGCCGAATGAAACCGCCGTTAATGCTCTGTTCTTCACGAGCTCAATTCGGCGGTCGTAATCGGTGGCCTGGCCGCCGATTTAAACCGCCGAACGGTGCGTTTCAGGGGCAAAAGTGTCTTTTCACATGCCCAATTCTTGATGTCTATAAATATCTTGTTTTCTCAATCTCTGAATAAGCTTCTTGAGCAATTAGAACCCTAATCTTTCAAGAGAGATTTTTGAGAAAAAATCAAATCAAGAACCTATCTTTAAACACTCAAATCAAACCCCTTTTGCATCAAATTTCATATTTGATCTTCTATGCCTTCATAGAATTGATCCATGCATGGTTTTGAATCATCACATCTTATTTGGTATGTTCTTCACTAATTTCATATTACTTTAGTGTTTTTCATATTAATACATCTCTTTAATTACTTGTATGCTTTTGATTATATGCTAGATACAAGTTAGAGATTATTTGTGATGAAAATTAATTGAGTGTTGTTTGTGATAGCTAATTAGGTTTTTAATTAATCTTGATTAGCTAAGCTATTTGACATGTCATTTAGCAATTGATATCTAGGGTTGATTAAATTGATTATATCATCATCCTAGATAAGCATCTAAGGTTACCTAGCCTTGTTTGTTATTTGAATATTCATATATATATTCACATAGGTTGTTTCTCTTCATAGAGAAGTAAGTCTTGAGGCTAAGAGTGCTTAGGCCTCAAGCAAATTGGAATAGGGTTGCTAATAAAGGCCCGCTGGGTAGAAGTGAGGGGTTACAGACCGGAATGTTAGACGAGGTCTACATAGGTTGTAAACTTCATTTCAATTAGTGATTTCGAGTTCCGAGTGTGGCGCACTATACAGCCCGTGGTTTTTCCCAGTGGTTGGGTTTCCACGTATACATCAAGTGTTATTTAAATTCCGCACTATATTACACTTGTATGTATTTTTGACTAGTAGGGGCATTTTCGTAAAATTGACTTGCATGCGAAAATTGGGTAATATTTGTTAAAATCTATTCACCCCCCCCCTCTAGCTTTATATTGATAAACACACCTCGAGTATTTTGAGAACTTTCAATTGGTATCAGAGCGGGTTCCTAGATATACTTAGGTGATCCTAGCTCATTTTAGGTGTGTTGTGCATTTGTGTGATTTTTGCTCATTCATACATTTTGCATACATTTCATTCATTCATTTGATACAATGAGTGGATTCGGTGGCAACCATGAGGGTGCTTCAAGCACACGGCCACCCCTCCTCACCGGCATAAATTACTCCCAATGGAAAGGGAAGATGGAGGCATATGTGTGTCAAATCCATGATAGGGCATGGATGGCCATTGAAGATGGATATTCGCCTCCTATGATGACTCCCACGGGTGGAGGAGAAGAAGTGCTCAAGCCTAAGGCACAGTGGACACAACCTGAGTTTGAGTTGTCCAAGTGGAATCAAAAGGCATGGCACGCCCTCATATGTGCAGTGGATGAAAATCAGTACAAACTGATTCAGAACACTAAGATAGCCAAGGAGGCATGGGACATCTTAGAGGTTGCACACGAGGGAACCGAAGTAGTGAAGGACTCAAACTTCAAGTCCTCCAAACTCAATTTGAGACACTTAGGATGGAGGAGAATGAGTGCTTCAACGACTTCGAGATTAGGTTGATGGACATTGTCAACCAAAGTCATCAACTTGGTGACCCTTACTCGGATAGAAGGATCAAGCAAAAGATAATGAGATCGCTTCCCGAGAGGTTTGAGTCTAAGGTGACGGCTTTAGAAGAAAACAGTGATTTTAAGGACATGAAGCCGAGCGAGGTAATAGGTAGACTTCTCGCCTACGAGTCTAGGAAGGGTCCTAGCTCCACTCCTTCAAAGAAGCAAAAAGGGATTGCTTTGAGAGCTTCCAAGGTTGAGAAGGAGGACAAGGATGACTCGGATGAAGACATGGCACTTTTAATGAGAAAATTCAAGAAGTTTGTAAAATTCGAGAAGAAGGGTCATGCATCCAAAGGGCAAGAATTGAAGAAAAGGGTTCCTTTCAAGAAGGTTGAGCATAGGCAAGAGAATAGTGAAAGGAAAGGGATCCAATGCTATGAGTGTGGTGGCATAGGTCATATCTCACTAGATTGTGGGAATTTGAAGAACAAGAGAGAAAAAATGATGGCCGCCATTTGGAGTGAAAGTGATGACTCCGAAGAAGGAGATAAGTCATCAAGTGATGATGAGCTTATCAATAACTTCAAGGCATTGGGTGCCAATTGTGAAGAAAATGAAGTTGTTGGTAAGAATTCCGTTGCTAGTGATCCCATAGAAGAGAAAGTCGAAGAAGTAGCTCTAGAGGAGATAGTTGTTGCTTCACATTGGGATATGGCACTTATTGACTCAAGAGATCAAGGTGAAGGTCTTGATGAGGAAATTGGATCCATAAGAGAGGAGGAGAGCCTAGAAGATGACACTAGTGGAGATGACTCCTTATCTAACTCTACAAATGGAAATGTAGAGAATATGGATATGCATAACTTTATAGTCAATGTTGAAAGCTCCATGAAGAAGAAAGATAGATTTCTAAGGATTTTAGAGGAAGAAAATCTAGAGCTTACAACATACAATGACCTCCTAAAGAAGCAAGTGGAGAAAATGGATCTTAAGGACAACTTTGAAAGTTTTGAAAGCTCTAAGTTAAAGAATGAAAAAGAGATTCAAAGGTTAAAGGAAGAACTACTTAGGCTTTCAACACAAGTTGATCACTTGAATGATGAAGTGATAAGATCCATGGTGGAAGAAGACAAGCTAAAAGATGAGCTAGCTTTGTCTAAGAGGAATGAAGAGGGTTTGAAGAGAGAGCTTGTTGAAGCCAAAGAGTCATTGACTAGAATGACCACAAGCACCAAGAAACTTGACAACATACTTGGTGTAGGAAAAAGCCCTTGTGACAAAAGAGGTCTTGGATTCGAAGTGAGCAAGGATTGCTCTATTCCTAAGAAGACCGTCTTTGTGAAGAGTTTGGGTAAGATAGAAGCGTCACCGGTGCAAACTCCTAGGAAGAAGTTAGAACTAGGACAATGTTCGAAAAATGCACAAGTGAAGGTGGTGAAAACGAGACAACCCCAAGCTCAACGGATTAGAGCCTCTCGAGTCATCTCTCCTCAACAAATGACTCACTATGAAAAGAGGCAAAACATGCTACCTAATCCAAGGAGGCAACCCATTTCGGTTCAACCAAATAGAAGACATGAACCGACTCAACACCAAAGGAGACATCAAATGCATGATGAGTCTCCAATGACTTCACAAGAACATGGTATGAATTCTTACTTTGTACCAACTTGTCATTATTGTGGTGTTTATGGGCATATTAGGCCTAAGTGCTTTAAGTACATTAACCATTGTAGGATTGATAGCATGATAAAGAAAAAGAGGCTAAGAAGAGCCCATTTGCATGAGCCTAGGAAATCTTTTGTCAATAATCCTAGGTTAGTGAATGACATGCAACCTTTGACCACTAAGAAGAAAAATGTTATATCTATGTGGATAAGGAAAAATGAACCCGCTTGCTATGAGACTAACAAGTCTCAAATAGGTTCAACCAAGTCAAATGGACTTGGTAGGTCCATAGGACCTCATGCCCTTCATTAATGAAGGATGATACTAACCCCATATGGGGAACTCAAGCAAAGAGAGCTATTTTTGCATTCTTGTCACTTGCAAAAAATTTGAAAAATCTTATGCTTCTTGGTTGATTGCTTGAGTAAGCTTGGTTGCACATATGTATATATGTTTTCAATTCAATAAGTGTGAACCTTGCTTGTTTACAATCCATGTCATATTTATGTTCAAACATGCATTTTGGACTAGGAGATGTATGTAGGAAGTATGATTTGAATGACCTATGATTATCTCCATGACATGATGATTCTTAAATAACATGCTAATGTCTTATGAAAAGCATGAAATTCATGTACATGCTCAAATGAAAAAGCATGAATTGATAATTGCGTTATTAAATGCAAAAAACTTGTGTGAAAAAGCTAATGAGACTCAAATGAAAAAGGATCTAGTATCCATTCAAGGATTTTACAATCCAAATGTCTCTCTTTCTTTATTGGTTGAACATGTCTAATATCATACGGGTTTCATTCTCGGAAAAATCAAATAGGGTGCAAAGTTGCTCATGACATGTTTAGCTTATAAAGTTGGATATAGTTGTTCTTAAATTGAAATCAATGAAATTTCTATATCCTTGCTTCTCTCATGACAATGGTGAAATTGGTTTGCATTCCTATTAGAAACCTTTGTCATTTGCTTTGCCAAATACCATGGTATTTTGGACTTGAATGCAATATGTCTTGTATGCAAAGCATTTTGTTTCACACATTTTATCTAATAAATCTCCTCGTTTCTCTCCGATTAATTGAGATTGCATAAAGTGACTTATATTGATTATGCATATACTAGAATGCTACTATCTCTCTTTGCCTTGAGTGACCCGGTTGGGGACTACTCCTTTGTCTACATCATGACAAAAAGGGGGAGTAGAATGTGGTAAGGGGAGGTGCAAATTGTTGTAGCAATTGGTGCACATTGGGGAGAATATATATTGAGGGGGAGTAACCCTTTGAGGGGGAGCATTGCATTCATCATACATTGCATGATGTTGTGTTTAATTTCTTAGAAATGCAATTGCTTGTTTATGTCCTCACTTGATTCATCTCACTTTTACTTGAATTGGAAAGTATAGAAACCTTGTTTCAGGGAATGATTGTTCTACAAGAGATTGAAGACTTCAAGTTTTATTTTTATATATCTCTTTGTATTGTAGAAAATCTTCATTGACCCATAGGTTTATTTTTGTTGTGAGGAATCAATGTGAGTGGTGGTTTTGTCACGAAATAGCCAAAGGGGGAGATTGTAAGGATTCCCGTTTTGTTGATTGGCTTATTTCGTGGTCAAACCACATGTTGGGGTTTTGAATGTAAGGGTAGTCTAAGTGTTTGGTGTTGAAGATCAAAGGCCCTTCCATGACCTCAAGATACAAGCACGCCAAAGGTATAATCTCTTGTGCTTGTTTTTCTTTGAAGAGATTTAGTAGCACACACACACTTAGCATTCTTGCTATGATTGCATACTTGCTTATTTTTATGTGCATCTCTTCACATGTCACTTTACACACTAGCACTTTGGTTGATATATCTTGTTGTGTGTATATGTGCCTTATAATTCGTTTCCCGACATTGTTCGGAAACGTCCGCGCTTGCACTAATTAGTGCTTGGTTTCGCGCGAAGACCGCCTATGGAGAATGCCCTTGGCTTCTCCTTGGTTTTCACCATTGTTGGTGATCGGCGGTTATGATCGGCGGCCTGGCCGCCGAATGAAACCACCGTTTCAGTCCAGATTGGTCTGAAGCAATTATGCGGTCAAGATCGGCGGTCACGACCGCCGTTTGAAACCGCCGTTCATACCTGATCGATTTTAATCTCTCGGGTTTGATTCGGCGGTTGGATCGGCGGTCACGTAACCGCCGAATGAAACCGCCGTTAATGCTCTGTTCTTCACGAGCTCAATTCGGCGGTCGTAATCGGTGGCCTGGCCGCCGATTTAAACCGCCGAACGGTGCGTTTCAGGGGCAAAAGTGTCTTTTCACATGCCCAATTCTTGATGTCTATAAATATCTTGTTTTCTCAATCTCTGAATAAGCTTCTTGAGCAATTAGAACCCTAATCTTTCAAGAGAGATTTTTGAGAAAAAATCAAATCAAGAACCTATCTTTAAACACTCAAATCAAACCCCTTTTGCATCAAATTTCATATTTGATCTTCTATGCCTTCATAGAATTGATCCATGCATGGTTTTGAATCATCACATCTTATTTGGTATGTTCTTCACTAATTTCATATTACTTTAGTGTTTTTCATATTAATACATCTCTTTAATTACTTGTATGCTTTTGATTATATGCTAGATACAAGTTAGAGATTATTTGTGATGAAAATTAATTGAGTGTTGTTTGTGATAGCTAATTAGGTTTTTAATTAATCTTGATTAGCTAAGCTATTTGACATGTCATTTAGCAATTGATATCTAGGGTTGATTATATCGATTATATCATCATCCTAGATAAGCATCTAAGGTTACCTAGCCTTGTTTGTTATTTGAATATTCATATATATATTCACATAGGTTGTTTCTCTTCATAGAGAAGTAAGTCTTGAGGCTAAGAGTGCTTAGGCCTCAAGCAAATTGGAATAGGGTTGCTAATAAAGGCCCGCTGGGTAGAAGTGAGGGGTTACAGACCGGAATGTTAGACGAGGTCTACATAGGTTGTAAACTTCATTTCAATTAGTGATTTCGAGTTCCGAGTGTGGCGCACTATACAGCCCGTGGTTTTTCCCAGTGGTTGGGTTTCCACGTATACATCAAGTGTTATTTAAATTCCGCACTATATTACACTTGTATGTATTTTTGACTAGTAGGGGCATTTTCGTAAAATTGACTTGCATGCGAAAATTGGGTAATATTTGTTAAAATCTATTCACCCCCCCCCCCCCCCCCCCCCCCCCCCCCTCTAGCTTTATATTGATAAACACACCTCGAGTATTTTGAGAACTTTCATCCTATTTCTAACTTCTTCCTAGGAATTTGCACAAATGAAGTTTCTTCGTTCCTCAAACTCTTGACAAACACGGTCTTGTTAGAGGTTGAGATCTTCTTGCCATCTTTATACCCAAGACCCCTCTTGTCACATGGACTCTTTCCAACACCAAGCATATGGTCAAGCTTCTTGGTGCTAGAATCCATCCTAGTCATAGACTCTCTTACTTCTTCAAGCTCCCTCTTTAGGCTTTCTTCATTCCTCCTAGATAAGACTAACTCCTCACTTAGCTTATCTTCCATCTTCTTGAATTTTTCCACTTGTTCACTTAAGTGGTAATTTTGAGATGAAAGCTCAAGATTTTCTTCTCTCAACATCTTGATCTTTCTTGTGCTCTTGATTGCTAAATCATTAAACTCGGCATGGCATTTAGCAAGCACCTTTTTCTCCACAAAACTACTTATGGAGTTAGAAGAGGAATCACTTTTTTCTCCACTTGAGTCATTTTCCACTTGACTCATTTCCTCTCTCTCACTAGCACTTTTGCTTTTATGGGAGGAGGCAAAAGCTAGGAGGTTAGCCATGAGCTCTTCATCACTTGAAGACTCATCTCCCTCAATGGAGTCATCACTACTACTACTCCATGTGGCGGCCATCACTTTGCCTTTCTTCTTGACATTGTGATTAGCACATTCGGGGGCAAAGTGACCTATGCCACCACACTCGAAGCATCGAACCCCTTTCCTTTCGGTCTTCTCTTTCCTAGGCTCAAACTTGTTGTAGGAACCCTTTTTCTTGTAGTTTTGACCTTTGGAACCAAAGTCCTTTTTCCCGAACTTCATGACCCTCTTGAATCTCTTCACAAATAATGCAAGGCCTTCGTCCGAGTCATTCTTCTTTGCCTCCTTTTCATCCTTGGAGGTCTTCAAAGCAATTCCTTTTTGCTTTTTAGGAGGTGTGGAGATAGGACCCTTCCTAGACTCATAAGCTAGAAGTCTCCCAATCACCTCACTCGGCTTCATATCCTTATATCCACTATTTTCTTCTAAAGCCGTTACTTTTGATTCAAACCTATCCGGAAGAGATCTCATAATCTTTTGCTTGATTCTCTTATCCGAATATGGATCACCAAGTTGATGACTTTGGTTGACTATGTCCATCAACTTGATCTCGAAGTCATTGAAGCACTCATTCTCCTCCATCTTAAGCATCTCGAATTGAGTTTGAAGGACTTGAAGCTTAGAGTCCTTCACCACTTCGGTTCCCTCATGTGCAATTTCTAGGATGTCCCAAGCCTCCTTAGCTATCATAGTATTTTGAATCAATTTGTATTGATTTTCGTCCATAGCACATAAGATGGCATGCATCGCCTTCCTATTCCACTTTGAAGACTCAAACTCTTGCGCGTTCCATTGCGCCTTAGGCTTCAATACTTCTTCTCCTCCACCATCGGGAGTCATATTGGGTAGATCATATCCGTCTTCCACCGCCATCCATGCACGGTCATGAATTTGGCATATGTAGGATTCCATCTTCCCTTTCCATTGGGAATAGTTCAATCCGGTAAGAAGTGAAGGCCTTGTGCTAGAAGCACCTTCGTTGCCACCACTATTTCCACCGTTTCCACTCATAGTGTTTATGAATGAATGAAATGAATGCAAGTGTATGAATGATCAAAAATCACACAAAATGCAAAACACACCAAAATAAGCAAGGATCACCTATGTATGTCTAGGAACCCGCTCTGATACCAATTGAAACAAATTATAGCACGTTATGTATAAAACTATCTAGAGGGGGGGTGAATAGATTTTAAGCTTTTTACCCAATTTTTCGTGTTAGTCAAAATTACGAAATTACCCCTAAATAGATAAAGCAATAAATCAAGTATAGAATGCGGAAATTAAATAATACTTGATTTTTACGTGGAAACCCTCACGGGAAAAACCACGGGCTAGTAAGTAAGCCACACTCGAACCTCGAATCCATTAAATGTGTAAAACGATTACAACCTAATCCCGGAAGTAATCACACACCTACATAATCCCAGTATGAGTGAACCTAGTCCAATTTGCTTGCGATCTAAGCAACCTAATCCCGGAAGCTACACACAAGACTTACTTTCTCAATGAAGAGAATAAAACCCTAAGTGAATATATGAATATTCAAATGCAACATAGAGCAAGGGAAACCCTATATGCTTATCTAAGATGATTAATATGCAATTAGAACAATCCTAGATATTAAAAACTAAATGACAGGTTCAATCAAATAGTTTAGCTAATCAAGATTAAGCACAAAACCTAATTAGATATCACAATACAACTTCTCAAACATACATCACACTAATCTCAATCTTGTATCAAAAGATATATGAAAATCATACAAGTAATAAATTGAGATTGCTTGTTAAGAAAAACACAAAATATGTAAGATATTAGTGAAAAGCTTACCAAGCAAAGTATGATGAAGAATCCATGCAAAGAGACATCTAGATGATCTAGGATGATGCTAGATGATGATTGATGATCATGAAAAAGTGTTTGAGTAAACTAAAAATGAGTTCTTTGGATTTTTCTTCTCTTTGAAAAATATCCTAAGTATGGAATCTGAATATGAACTCTCTTAATTGACCTAAAGTCAAAGTGGCATATATATAGGGGGCCAAATCAAGGTGTGGTCGTTTTGATAAGTTGGCCTCATATTTGCCTTGGGCGCTGTACGTAGAGCGCTTATGTACAGTGCTTGTACAGCGCCCCAACTCTGTTCTCTCGGGAAAACAGAGTGGCGCTGTACGTAGAGCGCTTTGTACAGCGCCTGTACAGCGATCCAACAGCGACCGAATTAAATCGATTAGGTCTGAACAGCGCTCAATGGGCGATGTTCGAACAGCGCTTCTGAAGAGCGCTTTTGGGAGCGCCCAATGCAACAATGCAATCCTAAGTCTAAGCATGACAAGACAATTGGATATGCAAGATGCAATCAAACTAACATGCAAGAAGAGATGTTAATGAACATTAATGCACAAAAATAAGACACACAACATACAAGTATTAAACATATGCATGAGTTGTGAGTGTGTGCAACTATCTCTTCAAGACAAGTAAGCACAAAGAAATATACCTTCGGTGCTTATCAAGACGAGGTCTTCAAAGGGCTTCGAACAATAAAACCAACACCTAAGCTACCCTTACAAAGAACCCCAACATGTGGTTTGTCCACGAAATGAGCCAATCAACAAATGGGAACCTTACAATCTCTCCCTTTGACTATTTCATGACAAAACCACCACTCACATTGATTCCTCACAAAAAAATAGAAACAACGGGATAACTATGATATTCTACAATACAAAGAGATAAAAAAATAAAAACTTCAAGTCTTCAATCTCTTGTAGAATAATCAAGCCCTGAAAATAAGATTTCTATATTTTCCAATACAAGTGAAATGTGAGATTAATCAAGTGAGAACAAAAACAAGCATTTGGATTTTAAAAGTTTAGGCACAACATTATGAAATGTATGTGTATGCAATGCTCCCCCACAATGGGTTACTCCCCCTTAATGAATGTTGATCGGTCGTTTATTGTATATGTTTTTTATCCCCATTCCTCCAATCAATTGCTTGTTTCTTGAGTCTTTTTGGGATTTAATTTGTGTGTTTGAGCATTTTTCAGGTTATTAGATCCAAGTGATATGTTTGAAGTATTTCAGAGAAATAAGGTGATTTTGGTAGATTTGAGGGACTTTTATGCAATTTGCCTTTAGCTACCATGAAAGACCGCTGCCAATTTCCCACAGTGGAACCCAAAACGGTGCAAAACAGTGTATACAGTTGCGGAACCGCTCTGGCTTTCGCAGCGGTAGTCGCAGCGGTAGCCTATCACAGTGCAGATGAGCCATATTGCGGGGCCCATATCTCTTAGCTCCAATTGAACTGTGTGTCCTTCCACCTATGGATTTGAAGCCCCGGAAGTCTAGTTTCCACCCAATTTATCGATCCGAAGTTTCTAGAAGAAGTTATGCCCGTTTAAGTGTCCAAGGGTCAAATCAGTCAGTTATAAAATCCGCGAATACTTTCGGGATTTGTTTCGCAAGTTATCGGAACGGGAAATATTACCTTCTTGGACATGTGTGAGAGTCTTGGGAAGCAAGTAGACATCTAATCCTTATCTTCCTTCAATAAGTAATCAATTTGGATGGATTAGGAAAGAAATAGAATTCCAAATTAGCTTGTATTCTCAAAGGGAATAGATTTCCTTGTTGTTTTAGGACATGGCCTTGCATCTTCACCTATTTAAACCCCTTGTAACCCTAATTTCGGGGAGACCAGCTGGAGAGCCAGCCAAGGGAGGTCCCAAGCCACCAAGGGGGCTGTCCCCCATCACCATCATTCATCTTTGCACATAGAAGATTCGAAGACGAAAGAGTTGCCAACATTGGAGATTTGAAGAATTCGTTGAAGACGTTCAATGGGTTTTATCTTTTTCCCCTCTTGTTTCTTTGTTTCTAATATGTGTAACTAACTCCATACTAGGGAGTCAATGTGAACCGCTATAAATGCTCTTTGTTAGAATTGACTATATTTCCATTAATTCAAGTTTTGATTCATTCAATTCATCTATAACTTAAATCTTTATTCTTGTTGATGCATAGTTTTATGCTAGGTAGGAATTTAGGGTTTTTAATTGTGATTTATATCTCAAGCGTTTTGAGTTAAATTAAATTATAATTGAGAGCAAATATTTCATTGAATGAATAAAATTAGCAACCCCAAGTGTTTGGGACGCAATTTTGGTTCACTTGTTCTTGAGCTTAATGGGTTTTTGGTTGTGATTCATATCTCAAGTTTTTGAGTTAAATTGAATTGCAGTTGAGAACACTTGATTCATCCCAGGATCATACAGTAACAATCATAAATAAGATAAGAACGAACCCTTAACTTGAGTTACATCTTTTATCAAAAGTCAATTTGAAGCATTGAGTAGACATAGTTGGGGAGCATTGATGACCTAGTCCTCTCACCTCTTGATCACATTCACATATTCTTGTTACTTGCTTTTCTTAGTTTAATTTAGTTTTAATCATCAATCAATCAAACAAAATCTCTTGGATACTGTTAATTGCTTAGCTTGAATTAGAACTAGTTTAATTGGTAAACCACTTTTCCTCGTGGGAACGATCCCTACTTGTCGCTGTACTTATTTCACGATTCGTGCACTTGCGAGTTAGGTTTTTATAACACGATTTTACACATCAAATTTTTGGCGCCACTGCCGGGGAATAGTTGAATTGGTTATTTCTAGTTTTAGTTTTAGTTAATAGTTTTAGTTTAATTTTTATTATTATTATTATTATTATTATTATTTTTCTTTCTTTTTTAGCTTTTAGATTTTGTTTTCTTTTTATTTTCTTTTTCTTTTCTTTCTTTTCAGGAACAATGGACTTTTACGAGCAACACGCTTATGATGAGGATAGTGAAGCAATGAATGAACTTATTATGAAACTAGTTGTTGCAACGGAACAAATGGTGTAATTTAAATCTATGATTTTTGCAAGAGAACAAACCCAAGCAATGAATTCTTACAATCTGTGGCCAATCAATGAAATAAATAACTATGAGCAGCTGGTCTCACCATCACTTAAGGAAGCATTCAACAACATCATGCAATCCATTCAACAACTTTGGGATGAAGCTGCCACCATGCCTTCTTATGGTAAGATTGTCGAGAGATATGAATTTTCTGATGATTTTTCTAGTGTCGCAGATGAAGAGGAGGAAACGGAAGAAAAAGTTAAGGAAGCGGAAGATGTCCCTTTCGAGGAACCGCTCTTATACAAGGAACTCAAGCCTTATGTTCCTCCCATTACTTTCCCCGAGCCAACCGAAGCAAGATGATGTTGCCACTTTCCCTTTGAAGGGTGAAGAAGTAGAAAAAGAGGAGACGGAAGAAAAAGCAAAAGAAGCGGAAGATGTCCCTTTCGAGGAACCGCTCCTATACAAGGAACTCAAGCCTTATGTCCCTCCTATTACTTTTCCGAGCCGCCTACACAAAAGCAAGTGGAATAAGTGGTTTTCTGAACTTATTTCACTAAACTTTATAGTGAACATTTACTTGCCTTTGCTTATTGTGTGTAGGAACATGCCGATGCGCGAAAAGTTTTTCCAAGACCTAATCACATATAGGCGCAAATTCGAGACATTGGAGTTTGGATAATTTGTCCTTGCATCCGTCTTGCCGAGACGTTAAATTAAGCGCTTGGTGGGAGGCAACCCACCTAGGTAATTTGTTTTTGTTTTTGTTTTTAGTTTTTAGTTTTCTAGCTTATGTGTTTTGTGTTTTGAGTTCTTGCCTTCCATGCTTTTTCTTTATTTGTTGTCCATGCTTTTAATGTCATACAAACATTGAGGACAATATTTAGATTAGGTTTAGGGGTGTGAATTCATGTTTGTTCTATTCATTGAAAAATCTGTGAGAAAAAAAAGTGACCTGTTTTGAAACTTTTTGAGGCAAACGTTTTGTTAAAACTGTATTGATTGGTGAGGAAATAAATTTTTCCGTCCACGTAGGGTTCTTTGATATTTTGATACGAATCTAATGGTATAAAGAACGTAAATTTCTGGGTGGTGGTTTAAAAGTTATGATTGTTTCTTTGACCAAAGGTCATGGGCAATGCCCTGTTGAGCGAAATGGTGCATACACTGTTTTCGTCGTCTGTTTTATCATTTTTTCAATTCGAATTTTGAAATATTTTCTAAAGGAAAAGTGTGCGTTTGCATGTCTATTATCCTGTGCTAAATTTTCGTTAACTTTTGTTGAGTTATTTGAGAGATATGCATTAACGAACAGACGTAGGTCAATTTTGAAAGTCATCAGTTTTTGAATTTTTGTCCTCCATGTTGAGATGCTTCTTTTGTGTGCTTTAAGAGCCGTAATATATGCTTTATTCACTGAGTTTAAACTAACTTCTTGCCACTTAGAGTAGTGCATTGCATTTTTTAAAACTTATGACATGCTCTTGATATGATGGTGGATAGGAAGCTTAGTTGGATTGACATGATTAATAGTGGAGACTACCCTTGTGAGTTCACTAAACCAAAAAGCGTACATAAATGACACACTATGAGGGTCCTGTTGTTTCTACTCTTTAAACACTCAGTAGGTTCTTAGCATTAGATTCAATCTCTATAGGTTGTACATTGAGCATTAAAGAACAATTCTCATAAAAAGATATCACATGTGGACTTTGCTCTTGATTTGGTTGAACCATTAGAAGTGATATAGGCAATGTGTGCTTTAACTCACTTTAAAGGCCTTAAATATTTCCTACCTTATGTGTGTGCTCCATAGCCCTGTTTGAAGCCAAACACAATGAGCCTTTTTCTTTCATCACCCACATTAACTTAACCCCAATAAACCATAATTTAGCCATACCTTATAGCTTGGGATCATATAGAGAAAGTGATGAAAATGATTGAAGGGAGTTCGAAATGGGTGACTCGTGATGTGCATGTACCAAGACAAAAAGCAAGAAGACAAACACCAAAGTGGTGTCAAGAAGAAATGTATTGAAAAAAATTGTTGTAAAAAAAAATGAGGTTTCTTAAAAGATAAGGACCAAAAAGTAAACCCCAACCCCAACCACAAAAAAAAAAAAAACAAAAAAACAAAAAAACAAATAAAAAAACCAAAAAAGTTTATAATTTTAATTAGTCCTTTCCTTTGTAAAAGAATACATCATAAGCCCCAATACAATATATAAAGCCCAAACACAGTGTATATATATATATATGGGTCATTCTTCGGTGCAACATTACACAATACAGCAGTATATGATCACATATGATTACATGTGATCACAAATATATATAATGTTATCGCATATGAATTGCACGCGATCACACAATTAAATTATTGTGATCGTATGTTAGAACATACAATTACATATTAGTTGATGTGGTTGTACCAATGAAGACTTGATCACAGTCAAAATTTTCTATATTACATCATGTAAAGTTGCACCCAAGGGCAGCCTTATATATATATATATATATATATATATATATATATATATATATATATATATATATGTAAGTTCCTCATTTTTTTATTGGCTTATTTCATGACAAATCATATTGGGATTGGTATGTAACGGGTAGCTTAGGTTATTGTGTTTGGCAAGCTTCCGGACTCCCCAACATGACTTCAGAGCAAGAGCGAAAGGTAATCACTTGACTTGCCTCTTGAAGAGATTTAGTTGCACACATATACACTATATGCATGCTTTGTTCTTCTTGTATTTGTGTTATAATTGCTTATATATGTGCATCCTTTACACTATCACACTTGCACTTCATTGTTAGATCTAAGTGTGGTTTTGTGTGATGTAATTCGTTTCCGTTTGTGTGATTGGAAACGTCCGTGCATGCACGTTGGTGTGCTTGTATTAGCACGATGGTTGACCACTTGAAAAGGTCTATTTCTTCTCTTGGTTTGGTCTTAGGCTATAGGGGTTTGGTTCATGGTTATTATACCAAATTGCCCTTGGAAATTCAATGCGTATGAATTTCCACGGTACACTTCGTTAAAGTGTACCGCACCCGTTGTGACTACGAACCGTGATAGTTGGTAGAGGTGGTCTTGTTTGATTCCACAGTACGCTCGTCGAAGTGAACCGCAAAATCAACCGCGAAAGTTGACAGCATTGTCAACCAGTTTTTCAAGGTACGCCTGTTAGAGTGTACTGTGAAACATACCGCGAAAATGACCTGTCTTTTGAATTTTTTAATCAAAACGTCATCACTTCATCTAGGGCTGTTATATATGTATCTTCTTCTTCCTAACTCATTTTTGGGAGCTTAAAATCAAACCTAAGAGAGAGAAAGTGTTCTTCTAGTAAGAGAAACTCCCAAGAACCCATTTTTACTCATCCAAACACAAAACCCATGTGCATCTAGCATCTTTCAAGTATCATCTACTCATGGGTCATCTTGTTTTCTTGACTAGGTAATCTCTACATTTTCTAGAACTTCTTGTTTCATCTTTATGACATGTTTGCCTAGGTTTAGCATTTAGTTTGTGATTAAATGCATGACTCATTAATTAATGTTGTTTATAACATGTTTGAGTCTTTGTTTATTGGTTGAGATGTGTTTTCTTTGATAACTAGCATTTATGACCATTTTGCCCTCTAGCTAAGTCTTTATGTTTTGCATTTAGACATTGTTGATTAGGACTCCTTGATTGCATTTGTTAATTGCATATTTATTGTCCTTGCCATTTTTAATAACAACTTATGTTGATTGGCTTTTGTTTGATGACTAGATTTTAGGGTTTCATATCTACATCTAGTTAGGTCTTTATGAGCATTCATATAAACATCATGATATCTATGATTGTCCACATTGACATCTTAAATTCCTAGATAAACATTTAATGTAGCCTAGCATTATTTACATTTAGAATATCATCACATATTCACATAGGTTATTGATCTCTTCATTGAGAGTTAAGTCTTGTGACTACCGATGTGTAGTGCTCAAGCACCTTTAGTCTAGAATCACTATAAAAGGCCTACGGGTAGTAATTGTGGGTTAGTAACCGAGAATGGTTGAGGTCAACCTAGGGTTGTAAATATCATTACATATAGTGGATTTGAGGACTGTGTGTGGCTAGCAGAATAGCTCGTAGTTTTTCCTTGTTGAAGGTTTCCACGTAAAAATCAAGTATTATTTAATTTCCGCACCTTTACTTGATTTTTATTGTATGTTTGTTTTGGGTTAATTGTGATTAATATTGACTAATTGAAAAATTGGTAATAATTGATTAACAACCCATTCAATCCCCCCCCCCCCCCCCCCCCTTAGGTTGTATTAGACACACGTATATATATATACACATACGAGATGAGGTTGGTCCGGTGGTAAACCCCTCACACCTGCACCACGAGATTACGGGTTCAAGTCATTCCCCTCCCCCAAAACCCCCCGAATTTATGTAATAATATAATACTATATATATAGAGTCTTTCATGAGGGATCCTTTATTTTAATTTCGGTAAGGACCTAATGAATGTAAGGTTCTCCATTTTGTAATTGGCTTATTTCTGTGACAAACCACATTGAGATGCTTTTGTAATGGGTAGATTAGGATCTTTTTATGCTCAACATTGTGATCTTGATCGGCAATCTTCCCGGCATCTCAAGACTTCAAGAGCAAAAGCTTCAAAGGTATAATCCACTTGACTTGTCATATTGAAGAGATTAGGTGCACAAACACACATCTCATTCATTTGTGTTTTCCTTATTTTTAGTGTGCATCACACCAATTTCACACTTGTACATCATGTATATAGATTAGTGTGTTAGATTGCTTGAGAAGACATATTCTTCTCATTTTCGCGGTCTTGGTGTTGTTGTGGTGAATTGCGAAAATCCTTCCAGTGATTTTTGTGGTCCAAGTGTCGTCTTGGTGATCCGTAAAAATCCTTCTAATGATTTTCGTGGTCCGGTTCTTGTCTTGATGAATCGTGAAATGTTAGGCACGAACTTCTTTCCAAAGGTTTTCGCTGTCTTGGTTTCATCCTGGTGAACCGTGAAATTTAAGCTTGAAGTTTTCACCAAAGAGTTTCACGGTCGAGTCCTCGTCTTGTTGGACCTTGAAGTATATACGACGTTTCGTTTACCGTTTTCGTGATTGTGTTTCATCTTGATGGACCGTGAACTGTGGATCACGACAATCTGTTTCTCTCAAAACGACACAGTTTCGTGAGAACCTTATAAATACTCCAAGACATCATCTTTTTCATAAAAAAAACTCTGATTTTCAGAGATTAGTGAGAGGTTTGAGTTCTTAGAGAGAGATAGGTTCAAGAAATCATTTTTAACTGTCCATTCCCCATTCCCCATTCCATGTGCATTTAAGGCATCGTTTGGTAGGTAAGAACAAACATCTCATCTCATTTATTGTTCTTTATAGTGCCAAGACTTCATCTTTATTGCATATGCTTTGAAGTTAAGAAGATTGTAAGGGGTTAGCTAATAATTAGGATTGTTGGGTATTTATATTCACATTTAGTTATGCATTTTGTGTTAGTCTAGCATAAATTTGCAATGAGCATTCATACATGTTCACTTAGGTATTTACTCTCTTCATTGAGTTCAAGTCTTATGGTGGTTGCACAAGCAAGTGTCAAGAGTCATTATAAAAGGCCTACGGGTAGATAGGTTTAAGTTACGATCTTTGAGAAGAGTGAATAGGTTGTTAACTTAGGATGTAATTAAACTATAATATATTGGATTTCTGTGACTAAATGGCTAGTGATGCTAGTCCTATAAGTTTTACCTAGTTGGAGGGTTTCCCATGCAAAAATCAAGTATTGTTGATTTTTCGCATTTAAATACTTGATTTGTTGTTGGTTGTGTTTTAATTTTGACTAATCAAAAATTTGATAACTTAATCGATTAAAAACCCATTCACCCCTCTTTAGGTTGTTTAAACACATTTTCAATTGGTAACAAAGCAGGTGCCTAGATACACATAGGTGGATCATTGCATTCATTTGTATCTTGCATATTGAATCTTATTCATTTCATCAAACGCTATGAGTGTGAGTGGAATGTATAAAAAAGGAGCTTCGAATTCAAGGCCACCATTACTCACCGGTGACAATTATGCCTTTTGGAAAGGAAGAATGGAATCCTTCCTATCGGCAATTGACGAGCATGTGTGGATGACTGTAGAAGATTGACATATAGAGCCTACAATGGTAGCATAAGATGAAACCACCATGCCTAAACCTAAATCTCAATAGACCACCCAAGAATTTGATGAAGCTAAGTGGAATTCAAAGGCAATGCATGCCTTATTCTGTGCCATGATGACAACCAATACAAACTTATCCAAACTACAAGGAATGCTCATGAAGCTTGGGAGATCCTTCAAACTACTCATGAAGGCACTTAAACAATGAAAAAGTCAAAGCTTCAAGTTCTTTAGACTCGATTTGAGACCATCTGGATGGATGAGAATGAGTCTTTCAACGACTTTCAAATCAAGTTGGTGGATATTGTGAACCAGAGCTACCAACTTGGAGATCCCTACACGGAATCAAGAATTGTGCAAAATATTTTGAGATCTCTACCCAATAGGTTTGAGTCGAAAGTCACGGTCATTGAAGAGAATAGTGACTTGGATAGGGATGGCAATGGGTCGGGTTCGGGTGGGTTTTGCAAAATCTGAACCCGCACCCGTGAAAATTTTTGTCACCCACGATCGCTCTTGAACCCTTGAAAATAAACGGGTTCGGGTTTCACCCGCAAATTTTATACGGGTTCGTGGGTCACACCCACCAACCCATAAAATATATTAATTTGTAAATATTTAATATTTAATTATATTTTTTTATAATTTTTTTTATATATGCAATGCATAACTCCTTTTATTTATAATATATCATGGAGAATTACAAATACAATAACATAAAGCACCACCAAGTAAAACTCCAAATGGATATCCAAAGGCAAAACAAATAAGCAAGCACGATGTTTCATAAGAGTGAAACCAGCAAGTGTAACCTATCATTAGCTATATATAAATGAGAGTTGAGAATTGTAATTCTCAAACTTAGAATGAGTGGAGTTTTTATATTTTATTCTCTATATGGTTAAAAAGGTTCAATTGGAGTTTAAATTTATAATATTTTAAATTAAAAAAATTATATAATTTTTATTTATGCGGGTTTACGGATTCACCCTTGGGTTCGTTTTTCCAACTCGCACTCTGACTACACTCTTAGTGACGCTCGCAATAGTACGAGGTTAGAATATAGTACAATGGTAAAGTAGAATTCGTTCCCACAAGGATCGAGTGACTGATTATCGAAATCAATCAGTCTAAATGCTATTCAAACGAGCATAAATGTTGGTTTTCATATTAAGCAAGATATACTAAACTAATAACAATGATTTAAGCTAATGTAATAAAAAAAAATGACAAGAAATAAACTCAAGTGTAAATATGATGGAAATAAATGCTAGGACATTGACTACACTCCACCCACTCCTAACTTCTTTTCTAGACTCAATTGCTCACCCAAAATGTACTCATGCAAATCATAGATTCATGCACCCTAATTTTAACCTATACTCTTGGTCGAGTAGTATAGGTCACACTCAATTTCATACCCGAGCCTATCTCTCGATTACTCAGAATGTATAAATGAGTTTCGTAAGAGCAATGGCACACTAAGAATCCTATACGCTAGCCTAAGTAGGTCTACTTTTCTAGACATGCATAGAGGACATTTCATCGAACACGATATATGCGTGTCTTCGGTCAGTTCATAACATACAATCGAAGATCATTCAATAGACGATCAACCTATTGAAAGCATTAATCACACTAAAATATCCATACAAAATACAATTGCACATAAAGGATAAACAATGGTCAATATAAATATATAGTCATGGGTGAAGTTTCATCAAATCCTAGCATTAAATGTTTAGCTCATATTACAAAGAATAGCCATACAATAAATATACTCTAATGAATACATGGCTATAATAAAGAAAATAAAAAAGGTAAGGGTTTAGAGGAAACTATATATAGTAGATCCCCTTGATTGCTCATTCAATCTTCTATCTCCCAAGAACAATGAAAGATCATGGATTGGTGTCAAGTCTTTTGTGGATTGAGTAGGAATATGTAGGATGATGTAGGGAAATGAGTTGGTGAATATTCTTGGTAGGTAGATTGGTAGCTTTTCAGAGAAAAAGCAAATGAATATATAGCGGAGCTTTTAGGTCAGGGGCAAGGGAGTAATTTCCTTGGAGTTTACAAATTTCTGGGCAGAGGGCGACCTTATGGCAAGCTTGGTGAGCTCGCCCTAGGGTCGCTAAGAAGGAAATTGCTTCTGAACCAGATTGGTTAGCGACCTTGGAGGTGATATTGGGGCGCTCGCCTTTGAGGTCGCTTTGTTGCTCTATATTTAGAGTCCAAACCAGATTGGTTAGCGAGTTTAGGGTGAGCTTGGTGAGCTCACCCTGAGCTCGCCTTTGACAATGTTAAAGAGGGCTAGACTTAGTGCAGAACGACCTTAGAGGTGACCTTAGGGAGCTCTACCTAGGGTCGCCTTTGCCCTGTTTTGGGAAGGCTCTGAACCGATTGCATAGCAATCTTGAGGCGAGCTTGGTGAGCTCGCCTTAAGGTCACCTATAAGCTATGAGTGCCCTCTTGATCCTTTTTTCAGCTCCTTGCAAGTCAATTGGGCAACCAAAGCTATGAGTACCTAATTGTCATTTTTGTAATGTTATAGGTCACATTAGGCCAAATTGTTTTAAATACATTGAAAGATGTAGGGTTGAGAACATGGTAGAGAAAAGAAGAAAACGTAGAGCCAACTTGATGAACCTAGGAAACCTAGAGACATTGAACCATTGGCAACTAGAAATGAAAGAGTTGCACCTAGGTGGGCTAGAAGAGAGGAATTCACATGCCATGTTACTCAAATTGCTTTGAAAGCCAATGCCTCAAATTCTTTGTACCTTGATGGTGGGTGCTTGAGGCATATGACGGGGAACAAGAGTTTATTTGAATATCTTGTTATGGGAGAATGTGGATTTGTCACCTTTGGTGATAGATCTCACAAGAAAATTATAGGAAATGGAAATATTGTTATTCCCGAATTACCTTATCTCATTAATGCTTTGTTAGTAGATGGCTTTCATCTTAGTGATGAAGGTCACTCATTATTTTTGGCTTATATGGATGCTCTATCATGAAGTCTAATGGTCAAGTCATCATGAAAGGTAAAAGATCTTTAGATAATTGTTATTGCCTTAATATTGATGGTGTTTCTTGTAAGTTGACCAAACATGAGCAGGTTGAGTTATGGCACTAAAATCTTGGTCATATGAATTGCCGAGACTTGAGGATCTTGGAGAAGTACCAAGTGGTGCGTGGACTTCTCGAACTTAGGAAGAAGGTTGAAGGGGTTTACGGTCCATGCCAACAAGGCAAGCAAATCAAGAGTACATACAAGAAAGGAAAACACCTTGCCACCAAGGAACCGTTAGAGCTTCTTCACAAGGATCTCATGCAAATGGAAAGCGTAGGGGGTAAGAGATACATATTTTTGTGTGTTGATGATTTTTCTAGATATTCATGGGTGCATTTTCTAAGAGAAAAATATGAAACTTTTGATAAATTTAAAATGCTTTGCATCAAAATTCAAAATGATAAAAATTCTCGCATTAAAAGCATTAAGAGAATTAGAAGTGATCATGGGAAGGAATTTGAAAATGCATGCTTTGAATCATATTGCAATAGTAAAGGCATTTCTCATGAATTATTTGCTCACATGTAGTGTTTTAGTATGCTCTAGACGCTAGTCATTGTTAGGATTATGCTCAATAGCAAGAGTGTAATGTTGTAATTAACAATCTTTTTCATATTAATAAAGTGATTTCTGGTTTAACAAATCGTATAGCATTTATAGTTTAATATTATAATTGTCAAAGTAAATAATCATAAGGTCTAAAGACTATGAGAAAAGAAGAATTATTCGTACATCTAGATATGTATGTGGTAGACACAATTCTTTAGTTAGTCTTGAATAATGTTCACAACTTAAGTTAAAGGTTGGGCACCTTTATCTTGTTAAAGTTGTAGAATTCTTTTGTTAGCATTTGAGTGGGATCAAATGAGATATGATGAGTCTAAATCATCGGAGTGTCTTCGAGCAAAAGGATCTAGTGCACTGGGTGCATTGAACAGGATCACAATGAAAAGCTTTATCTAGAACCGTCAATAGATAATAGTCTTTTCATTATCAGGACAATCGGAGAGTCTATCTTAATCCTGAGATAAATGATGGACTTATGGTTGCAAGTGATATCATTTGAGTTATCAATGAGTACGATTATATCGCATAGTCTATCCTCGATAGTTTGGTGATATTCATTTGTTAATCGATAGAGGACTTCATTTATAGATATGGACATCGTGGCTCCATTTAATTAAATGAGAGTATAATATCATCATATGGATGTTTTGAGGTAATTGGATATTAAATCTCAACGTTGAGTTTTCGATAGTGTCTATTGAAAACATGGCTTCTGGACAAGTCAAAATATCCAAGTTCAAAACGTGGTCATATGAGTAAATATGGTAACTTGGAGAGTTATAGGCGGTCTATGAACTCTTGGCGATTACTGATATTAATCACGAGGATACACTATCTCCTATATGATTGTCTAGAGTATGAATGAGGAGCATCTTCCTTTTCTATCTTTATTTAAGAGTTCAATTTTAGCTCTTTAGTGGAATGAGTTAAAATTAATGGATCGGACCTAAGTGAATCATTTGTTGATTGTGATTAGGTTATGTCTATTGAAGCTTAAATTTAGATGGCCCGCCAAGATCCCAATCCATACGGACTTGCATGGATCACTTGATATATTCTACCGGACCAATTTAAGGGTCCATCTAGAATTGCATTTAATATATTAAGAATATAATTTGCACATTATTTAAGTAATGGGCTGCTCAATTATATTTATATATTAATGAAAGACATGTGGGCTTGTTTCTTTTAGTAAGAATGGATCTGGTTCACATGTGGGCTTTTTATTTAAAGTCCAATGGATTAAATGAAATAAGAAAATAATATTTTGGCCCATTTATTCAAGTGGGGCGGCAAGGTTAAGTTTTAACCTAATATATTATTTTGTTTCATTTGTTTTAATTAAATAAGAATTAATTAATTTATTAATTAATTGTTTAATTAAGAAACAAATCTTTTCTGATTAGGAAATATGATTCCTAGTGTTATACTATTGTTGGTAGTATACTAAAAGTAAAAGACTTATTTGGTAAGAAAATAAATAATTAATTTTATTTATTTAATCAAATAAGAAGTCTTTTATATTTAGTCAAATAAAGGAATAAAAGATTTATGAATTCAATTAGGGTTTAAAGTCTTAAACTAAATAGGAAATAGGGTGCAATACAAACTCTTTTGGGCTTGAGAATTGCGGCAACCCTAGTCCCTTTTAGGTTGTGATTTTCGGCCACCCTAAGTGAAAGAAGAGAAGAAAATTTGGCCACCTATATAAGTGCTCTTATAGATTTCGGCCACCATAAGTTGTTCTGGAGACAATTTTTCTTCTTCTTCTCAATTCATAGAAAGCTTTTATTCTACTAAAACAAATAGGAGTGTTAGATTATTCTTTGATAGTATACTATTTGCTTAATCATCAATAAGCTTGTGTATACGATATCGATCTAGGTTCACGCGAGTTTCGATCATTAGATTGAGAACTCAAAAGTGACCGGAATAATCTCAGTCATTCTTTTGATTGTTTTTGTGACTAACAAAGAAAAGAAAGTTTGTTTTGTCCATTCACAGGTTTGCAATTCAAAGAAAAAGGGAGACCACGCTCCTAGGTGATCCACGTTCGTGCTAGGATTGAAGATCTTGCGGATTACCATCGACGTAAGTCAATCGGATCACGCGACAAAAGGTATTCTACTTTTTGGTTATTGTATATGCATGTTTAATTAATTAAAGGGTTTAAGGTTCATAAAGGAAAATTTTTAAAAGTCACTAAATCTTATTTTTAGTCTCGCTTCCGCTGCGTGTACTACGGTATTTTTCCCTACAATTGGTATCAGAGCCTAGGTTGAACCCTCTTAATTAATTAACGTATATATACGTGGATCTATTTCTTTTTATTGTGATTATGCATGTTTAGAAAGAGATGGCACTCTAGGTATTCGCATATATAATTACATGTGATGTATGGATTTATATATGTTTTATGTGGATTGTTGTTGCTCGATTTTGGTCCTAGATTTTCAATGTAATTATTGTTTCGGAGTTGTAACAAGAAGGGTGGTCTATCATCGCCATAATTCCTTCTTGGTAGTTGCTAGGTTTTATTTTATTTTTTTTATATGTGCAGTATTTTTTTATTATTACTGCAGCAGTTTTTTTTATTAAGTTTTAGTGCAGTATTTTATTTGTAAAAAGTACTGCAGTGAATAAAAAAAAAAAAAAAAAAAAATTAATACTGCAGTATTTTATTATATATACTGCCGTAATGTATTCGGGTAATGAAGATTCGAAGACACGAAGAAAAACGAAGCAACCGGAACCGAGAACGAGCACCGTGCGCACCCTAGGAGTGGATTGGGCTGCGCATGGCAAGCCCAAGTTTGGTGGGCTGCGCACGGCAGCCCTGGGAGTCTTCATGGGCTGCGCACAGTAGCCCCTTTGTGGGGTTGTGGGTTGTGCACGCCCATGGGGTTTGGGCCGAAGGATGAACGTATGGTTGATGGGCCACCTGAAGATCTTGTGTTCCTAAAACAAATTGTAATTTACTTGTTTTTCTAGGATGGGCCAAAATTGTTGCTATTTAATTTATGCTTTAAATATTACAATATTTGTTATTGTATGATAACATGACATATAGAATAGGAGTGCCACTCATATATCTCTTTTGGTATGAACATGCATTGAATGATTTAGGTATCTAAATTGGCATCTAGATAACTTGGTAAATTATTCTATGGGATTTAATCACACGCCTTAAATAATTGAGTGGGAGAAGGTGTTTTTGTAACACCTATGGCCTCCAAGGTTGGTTGAGCTTTATTATTTATGGTAATCCCCCCAAGGGGCGTCCATGAATGGAATTTAGCAACATACTTCCTTACAAGGATAGACTAGATAATGGACTCAAACGAGATCTACTCCCCAAGGAGGGATATTCGTGAGAGAAAACTGAGGGTCGATATCTTGGTAACACACTCAATGTAATTTTATTGATATCCTCCCAAGAGTTCTTGTCAGTAAAATTGCAAGGCTAAAATTGAAAACGCTGGTTGTTATGTTAACAATTAGGTGGGACCTAGTCTAACTAGTAAATGGTGCGAACTCCCAAAGGAGGCGTAACATTTATGGGTGTTGGATCACCGTTGAATTTTATGATTGAGTTATTTATTTAATTCAAGATAAATATTTAAAAGTGCTTTATCATGATTATTTACTTATATATGTTTTGTTTTATTCAGAAATCATGACCCCATCACTTATGAACATCTTGAAAGATAACACTTTAACTGGAGATAATTATGTCACATGGAAAAGGAAAATTGGGTTGTTGCTGCAAAGTGAAAAACATAAGTTTGTTCTAACTACTCCTAAACCACCTGCTCCTAATAATGAATCAAGCATAATGTATAGAGATGAGTATGAGCAGTGGAAGACTTCAGATGATATGGCAAAATGTTACATTATGGCCACTATCTCCGACGTGTTGCAACAGCAGCATGAAGGAATGGAGTCCGCTGCTGATATTATGATGTCTCTAGAGGAGATGTTTGCTATGAAGTCTAGGACGACTAAGAGAGAGGCAGTGACTGCTTTTATGAATCTTAGGATGAAACCTGGACAGGCTGTGAAAGATCACATGATGAAAGTCATAGCACATCTCAACATTGCTGAACTGCATGGCGCTGAGATAGATGGTGAGACAAAGATTGATATGGTTGTCAATTCATTGTCAGATTCCTTTGATCAGTTCAAATTGGACTACACTTTGAACAAAAAGGAATACACCTTACAAGGCCTGATGCAAGATGTTCAAAGTGCTGAAAAGATCCTTGTGAAAGGCAAAGGTCAAGAGATTCATATGGTTGGTAAAGTTGCTACTGTTAAGGCCCGTCAAAAGGTCAAGAAACAACAGAAGAAAAAGCAACTTGGGCCTATCAAGAAGGATACCAAGAAAGTAACCAAGATCAAAGGGAAATGCTTCCTTTGTGGTGAAAAGGGACATTGGAAGAGAAATTGCCCAAAGTCCCAGAATAAGAAGGAAGAAGGTAATGTGAATTATCTTGAAACATGTTTTTTGGCTGATTCTACAGATTCTTGGATCATAGACTCAGGAGCCACTAATCATGTTTGTTATTCCTTGCAGGGGTTCCAAGAAAGGAGAAAGCTGAGTAAGAATGAAATCAATTTGCGCTTGGGCAACGGAACGTTAGTGTCTGCAAGTGCAGTGGGAGATATTAGAGTTTATTTGGATTCTAGAAGGCATTTAGATTTGATAGACGTTTATTATGTACCTCAATTCAAGAGGAATTTAATTTCAGTTTCTTGTTTAAATAAATTTGGATATTCGGTTACTTTTAATAAAGTTTTTATTATTAGTAAGAATGACAAAATTATTTGCCAAGGTACATTGGAAAACGGTCTATACTTTTTGCATAGAAATATCTCTCACTCGTTAGACACAGAAATAACGGAACCTAATCATAAAAGAGTAAAATTATCAACAGATGAAACCTACCTTTGGCACTTACGCTTAGGTCATATTAACCTTAATAGGATTAAAAGATTGGTATGTGACGGACCTTTGAGTGACTTAAAGGTTGATGATCTACCAACTTGTGAATCTTGTTTGGAAGGTAAAATGACCAAAAGGACGTTCTCTGCCAAAGGTGCAAGAGCCACTGAATGTTTAGGATTGATACACACTGATGTATGTGGACCTATGAGCATTCAAGCTAGAGGTGGATATGAGTACTTCATCACCTTCACAGATGATTACTCGAGATTTGGTTATGTGTATCTCATGCGACATAAGTCGGATGCTTTTGACATGTTCAAAGCATTCAAAGCTGAAGTGGAAAATCAGCTTGAGAAACACATAAAAATCTTGAGATCTGATCGTGGTGGAGAATATCTATCTGGTGAGTTTCAGCAATATCTTATTGATAATGGGATTGTTTCTCAGTTTTCTGCACCAGGTACACCTCAACAGAATGGGGTAGCAGAAAAGAGAAATAGAACTCTTTTGGATATGGTTAGGTCTATGTTGAGTTATTCAACACTTCCTATTTCTTTTTGGGGATATGCTTTACAAACTGCTATATACATTCTAAACGATGTACCATCTAGGTCTGTTCCTAAAACACCGCATGAGTTGTGGACTGGGCGCAAGCCTAGTTTACAACACTTAAGGATATTTGGTTGTCCTGCGCATGTGTTAAAAGGAAAGACAGAAAAGATGGAGTCCCGTTCAGAAACATGTATATTTGTAGGGTATCCAAAAGAAACTAAAGGATATTATTTCTATAGTCCTTCAGATCTTAAAGTATTTGTTTCGACAAATGCTAAATTTCTGGAAAAGGACTATATGAATGATTTTGTGCCTAGAAGTAGAATTGTCCTGAATGAGATGTCAGGAGATACAATTCCACGAGAGGTTACACAACCTAACCCAATTGTAAGTTCCGATCCAACACAAGATCAACAACCTACCATTCCTCGTCGTAGTGGGAGGGTTAGAACACAACTCGAAAGACACATCGGTCTGGGAGAATCAGTAGAGAATCTCCCGGACGACGATGATCCCTACACGTACAAGGAAGCTATGGAGGATGTTGATAGTCGCCATTGGCAAAAGGCAATGCAATCTGAGATTGAATCTATGTTCGATAACAAAGTCTGGTCCCTTGTAGACTTGCCTAAAGGGATAAAACCCATTGGGTGCAAGTGGGTATACAAGAGGAAAAGAGGTATGGATGGTAAGGTGGAAACCTTTAAAGCTAGATTGGTAGCTAAAGGGTATACACAGAAAGAAGGTATCGATTACGAGGAAACCTTCTCTCCTGTGGCCATGCTTAAATCCATTAGGATACTCTTATCCATTGCAGCATCTTTAGATCTAGAGATTTGGCAAATGGACGTCAAGACAACTTTCCTTAATAGAAGTCTTGACGAAAGCATCTACATGATGCAACCAGAGGGATTCATTGAAAAGGGCCAAATGGAAAAGGTATGCAAGTTGCAGAAATCCATATATGGATTGAAGCAAGCATCCAGATCCTGGAACATAAGGTTTGATCAAGCTGTCAAAGGTTTTGGATTTATTCAGAATCCTGACGAACCTTGTGTATACAAAAGGATTAAGGGCGACAAGTTGGTTTTCCTGATTCTTTATGTTGATGATATACTACTCATTGGAAACGATGTAGGTGTATTGACATCAGTAAAAGAATGGTTAGCAAAACAATTTGATATGAAGGACTTAGGAGAAGCAAGTTTTATTCTAGGTATCCAAGTAATAAGGGATAGAAAGAATAGAACGATTGCATTATCCCAAGCTTCATACATAGACAAGATCTTGTCTAGGTTTTCCATGCAGGATTCCAAGAAAGGTATGTTACCTTTCAGACATGGAATCAAGCTTTCTAAGGAACAAGTTCCTAAGAATGAGCATGAAGAGCAATTCATGAGTAGAGTTCCATATGCCTCGGCAGTTGGAAGTCTCATGTATGCAATGCTCTGTACTAGACCAGATATTTGTTTTGCTGTTGGCATAGTTAGCAGGTTTCAATCGAAACCTGGTCCTGATCACTGGACGGCAGTCAAGCATATTTTCAAGTATCTTAAGAGAACGAGAGATAATATGCTTGTATACTCTGGAGGGGATTTGATTCCCGTTGGGTATACAGATTCTGATTTCCAATCAGATTCTGACTCCAGAAAATCCACATCAGGGGCTGTGTTTACTATTGGAGGAGGAGCAGTTATATGGAGGAGTATCAAGCAATCTTGTATTGCTGATTCCACCATGGAAGCTGAGTATGTTGCTGCATGCGAGGCTGCCAAAGAGGCTGTTTGGCTCCGCCAATTCTTGATTGACTTGGAAGTGGTTCCTAGTGCGAATAAGCAGATCACTATCTACTGTGACAACAGTGGAGCAGTGGCTAATTCGAAAGAACCAAGAAGTCACAAGAGAGGTAAACACATTGAAAGAAAGTATCATCTTTTAAGGGAGATTGTTCAAAGAGGTGACGTGACGATTACCAAAATCGCGTCAGCAGAAAATCTAGCGGATCCCTTCACAAAGGCTCTACCTCAGAAGAGTTTCGATGGGCATCTAGAGAACATGGGCTTGAGAGATATGACACATTTGCTATAGTGCAAGTGGGAGATTGTTAGGATTATGCTCAATAGCAAGAGTGTAATGTTGTAATTAACAATCTTTTTCATATTAATAAAGTGATTTCTGGTTTAACAAATCGTATAGCATTTATAGTTTAATATTATAATTGTCAAAGTAAATAATCATAAGGTCTAAAGACTATGAGAAAAGAAGAATTGTTCGTACATCTGGATATGTATGTGGTAGACACAATTCTTTAGTTAGTCTTGAATAATGTTCACAACTTAAGTTAAAGGTTGGGCACCTTTATCTTGTTAAAGTTGTAGAATTCTTTTGTTAGCATTTGAGTGGGATCAAATGAGATATGATGAGTCTAAATCATCGGAGTGTCTTCGAGCAAAAGGATCTAGTGCACTGGGTGCATTGAACAGGATCATAATGAAAAGCTTTATCTAGAACCGTCAATAGATAATAGTCTTTTCATTATCAGGACAATCGGAGAGTCTATCTTAATCCTGAGATAAATGATGGACTTATGGTTGCAAGTGATATCATTTGAGTTATCAATGAGTACGATTATATCGCATAGTCTATCCTCGATAGTTTGGTGATATTCATTTGTTAATCGATAGAGGACTTCATTTATAGATATGGACATCGTGGCTCCATTTAATTAAATGAGAGTATAATATCATCATATGGATGTTTTGAGGTAATTGGATATTAAATCTCAACGTTGAGTTTTCGATAGTGTCTATTGAAAACATGGCTTCTGGACAAGTCAAAATATCCAAGTTCAAAACGTGGTCATATGAGTAAATATGGTAACTTGGAGAGTTATAGGCGGTCTATGAACTCTTGGCGATTACTGATATTAATCACGAGGATACACTATCTCCTATATGATTGTCTAGGGTATGAATGAGGAGCATCTTCCTTTTCTATCTTTATTTAAGAGTTCAATTTTAGCTCTTTAGTGGAATGAGTTAAAATTAATGGATCGGACCTAAGTGAATCATTTGTTGATTATGATTAGGTTATGTCTATTGAAGCTTAAATTTAGATGGCCCGCCAAGATCCCAATCCACACGGACTTGTATGGATCACTTGATATATTCTACCGGACCAATTTAAGGGTCCATCTAGAATTGCATTTAATATATTAAGAATATAATTTGCACATTATTTAAGTAATGGGCTGCTCAATTATATTTATATATTAATGAAAGACATGTGGGCTTGTTTCTTTTAGTAAGAATGGGTCTGGTTCACATGTGGGCTTTTTATTTAAAGTCCAATGGATTAAATGAAATAAGAAAATAATATTTTGGCCCATTTATTCAAGTGGGGCGGCAAGGTTAAGTTTTAACCTAATATATTATTTTGTTTCATTTGTTTTAATTAAATAAGAATTAATTAATTTATTAATTAATTGTTTAATTAAGAAACAAATCTTTTCTGATTAGGAAATATGATTCCTAGTGTTATACTATTGTTGGTAGTATACTAAAAGTAAAAGACTTATTTGGTAAGAAAATAAATAATTAATTTTATTTATTTAATCAAATAAGAAGTCTTTTATATTTAGTCAAATAAAGGAATAAAAGATTTATGAATTCAATTAGGGTTTAAAGTCTTAAACTAAATAGGAAATAGGGTGCAATACAAACTCTTTTGGGCTTGAGAATTGCGGCAACCCTAGTCCCTTTTAGGTTGTGATTTTCGGCCACCCTAAGTGAAAGAAGAGAAGAAAATTTGGCCACCTATATAAGTGCTCTTATAGATTTCGGCCACCATAAGTTGTTCTGGAGACAATTTTTCTTCTTCTTCTCAATTCATAGAAAGCTTTTATTCTACTAAAACAAATAGGAGTGTTAGATTATTCTTTGATAGTATACTATTTGCTTAATCATCAATAAGCTTGTGTATACGATATCGATCTAGGTTCACGCGAGTTTCGATCATTAGATTGATAACTCAAAAGTGACCGGAATAATCTCAGTCATTCTTTTGATTGTTTTTGTGACTAACAAAGAAAAGAAAGTTTGTTTTGTCCATTCACAGGTTTGCAATTCAAAGAAAAAGGGAGACCACGCTCCTAGGTGATCCACGTTCGTGCTAGGATTGAAGATCTTGCGGATTACCATCGACGTAAGTCAATCGGATCACGCGACAAAAGGTATTCTACTTTTTGGTTATTGTATATGCATGTTTAATTAATTAAAGGGTTTAAGGTTCATAAAGGAAAAATTTTAAAAGTCACTAAATCTTATTTTTAGTCTCGCTTCCGCTGCGTGTACTACGGTATTTTTCCCTACAGTCATATGGTAGACTGGTGCTTAGCGCCTACACCGCTTAGGCACCACATAGGTGGCGAAGCCTAATTATCTAAAATGACACAGTTTAAAAAAAAAAAAATTGTTGTGCGGAGTCAACGAGCCCGCCTAGTCGGGTGCCTAGGAGCCTGGCCACCTAGTGTTAGGTTTTAGATTTGTGTTGGCTTGATTCCATATCAAAACTCTCTTTCTTTGTAATGTCTAGTTGCTTAGGTAGTTCATGGTCATTATGAGCTTTAAAGAAGAAAAACAACTTCTCATGCAAAGTTCGTCTTCAAGAAGATATGTGCTTATTTGGATACCGAGGTATCAAGATTCTTCTTCCTCTTGTAAGGCGTAAGCGCACACACACACATCACATACATTTGTGTCTCTGCATCATTGCGCTAAATTGGTATAACACATTCACACATTTATGATTGTATGCACATGCATTAGTTTCAATTTGACAACTTTTGAAAAATTGCATGTTTTAGGACTATATCTAGGAAATGGCATACATGTGTGTTCTCGTGTTTGTTTGTTTGTGTTTTATGGTTTTTGGACTTGAATATGTTCTTATAATATTCCTTATTGATTTTCAGTCATTTTGGTTACTCATTCATTAGTTTTCAAGTTCAAAATAGGAAGTTATGATACTTTCCATTCACTTACCATGCATTGTCTTCGTCTTCGTGTATCGAATCAAATTCATATATTTTGGTCAAAGTTTCATAGTCGTCCTTGTGCGTAAGGGAGTCTCGGTTTGTAATCCGAAGATGGATTCGAATTAGGAGTTCGGAGGCCGAAATACAGTCGAAGAACACAAGAAGTGCGCGAGGGAGGCAAAGAATGGCCAAGGGCCATTTGCACCTCTTCCTGTGAGAGGTGCGTGAGCCTCACGGGAAGGGATGCCCTTTGTCCCCTTGAGGCTCACGCGCCTCCACGGGATGGCTGAGGTGGCAGCCCTTGATTGGCCTCTCTCCCTCTTTTTTAAATATCCTTTATTCCCTCCCATTTCATTAGTGAAGAAAAAAAAATTGAAAAACACAAGTGCATAAATTTTTCTAGGTTTCTGATTTCTTGTTTTGATGATATCTCTCTCAATTCAACTATGATTTGAGTGATTCAAAATCATAAAATGTTAATCTTGAAGAGAGGAACAAACCCCAAGCATTTTCAGAGTCAAATGATGTCTCAATGTTTTGCAACAATCTGATATCTACTCGTGATTCATCATGTGTAAGTGAATCATCTTCTTTTCAATTTTTTTTTTGTGATCATCTTCTTGAATCTTCTTATTTGATCAATGAAAAGTGTTTAGAATGATATTGATTCAACATTTAGGTTTGTTTGATTGATTTTCGAGTTGAAGCTTTTGTGATTTTATTTGAACATCTTTTAGCTAAATTTGATGAACATAAACTTGAATCTAGAAATGCTTTGTCTTTTGAGCTTGATTGTTGATTTCTAGGTTTAGTCACATGTTCTAAGAACTAGGATAATTTTATTGTGATATCTACTATTCTAATATAGTTGTTGTTTTGATTCACTTGCTTAGGTTTCTAGATATCTTTGTGATTGATTGTTGAAAGCCTAATCTAGTTCTCTAATTGCATGTTCATAGAGTTTGTTTGATCTACTAGCTCTATTTGATTGTGATTGCATCATATTACTTGTTTGCACTTCACTTAGATCATTACCTTGCATAAGGTTGAAGTCTCTTGTTGAAGTGAGTGAAGCTTTGACTTGAGCAAGAAGACTTGGCTACGAAAGTGTTTAGGATAGACAAGGAAGAAGTCTTGGTTAGGATCGGGGTGATCCGGATAACTAAGTAAGAAGCCTTGTCTAGGATCGGGAGGATCCGGATAAACAAGCAATGAATCTTCCTAGAGACGTGAGCGTCTTAGATGGGAAGTTGTTTCCTAGAGGTGTGATAGTCACATCTTGGATAAGGAGTAGGAAAAATGGTTCACTAGGCCCGAGGGTAGAATAGGAGTTGATAGCTTGGGGAGTGTATCATGTGTTGATTGCTTTTTGAGTGTGTATCTCATATTTGTCATAGTGAATTGCGGCTTGCCGGTGGTTGTGGTATCAACTCGTAAATGTTTCCTCATTTGAAGTTTTACCATGTAAAAATCACTTGTGTTGATTTTCGCTTTTAAATTTCTTTACTTGAAATTAACTTGTATTGCTTATAACACTTGATCATATTCATATTGACTTGTTATAGTAATCTACTTGTTAAGCTTTCAAATTGTGAACAATTTTGTTGTGGTGAAAAAGAAGTGGTAGAATTTGGGCCTATACCTACCCCCTACCCCCCCCCCCCCCCCCCCCCCCTTTCTAGGTATATTTTACACTATAAGGGGCCGCTTGGTATGAGGTAATTAAAATAATGTGATTCCTGGGAAAGTTGTTTATATGTGTTTGGTTGTGCATGGGAATATTATGTCTAATTTAGATAGCTGTGTTTGTTTATCTTTTTTTTTTTTTTTTTTTTTCATTTGAATGAATTTTTAATTTTTAATAATCACTTATTTATATATATATAAACTATTTACAGTCTTTTAAAAAAAATTAAATCAAAATATTTACAATCTATTTACACTATGATTATAATATTTATTTTAAAAAAATAAGATTAAATCAAAATGACTTCTTCTTCTTCACTAATGTGGGGATCTTCTTGACTTCGTCTTCTTCACTGATGTGGGGATCTTCTTGACTTCTTCTTCACTGATATGGGGATCTCACACCAAATCCACATATTCTTCTTCTCAATAACACTGCTTCCAACATTCAGACTTCTCCACACCAGTTGAACCAGACAAAAATGAAACTTGCTATTGGCCGATTCGGGTTCTTGAGTCCAACACGGGTACGGCGGATAGCACGACTGATGGCTTTTACTCGCTTATGACAGCAGATCTCGAAGCATGTCGAAGCTGGATGAGTAGATCTTGTCGTCGTCGTCGTCGTCGTTGTCTTCTTCATCATCGAAGTTCGCAGTCATCATCTTCGTCATCGAAGCTCACTGTCGTCGTCGTCGTCGTCGTCGAGCAAACCCAGATCTTGTTCGTTGCTACTTGCTGCAATTTTTTTTCTTTTTGTGTTGGTGATGGTGTTTGATGCTGATTTGGTAATGGATTTTGGGAGTTATGATTGTGTTTTGCTAATGACAAAGATGAAGTTGGGTATTATTTTGATGAAAGTTAGGTTTTGAAATCTGAAATTAGGTGTTTAGGTAGTGAGAAAGTGTAAAATGAAAAAATAAAACAGGAAGATTTTTTGGAAGATTTTTTTTATTAATTATTAAAAAAAATTAATGAAGGTGGGTCCCACAGTGGGAATCAAATGTAGGGTAATCTGAAACCCACTTGTTGGAATGGGAATCACATTACCCCCCAAGGGGGTAATGTGATTCCCATGGGATTCACTTTCCCGGGAATCTAAAAACGCAAATCTGCTATCAAACATGGGAATGCTATGAGATTCTCATTCCCATGCCAAGATGCCCCCATACCAAACAACCCCTAAGAGGTTAAGGGAATTTCACCTAGGAAGGCCGATTAGGCCTTGCTCACAGTGGTTGGGTCCGCCTAAGGCCTAGGCGGCCACCTAGGCCGATTACTGATCGCGCTTCAAATGTTCACATTTTGCACTCCCTTTTCCTATCATTTGTTCTCGTCTACGAGCATTTTTGTGTAGATAACGTGTGTTTTAGTTAAGTGCAAGCATTTGACTTATAAAGGAAGGTGTTTGTGTTAATATGGAGAAAAGAGGCCAAAAATGAGCAGAACTATGAAGAGAAGGGCACCATAGGCAAGAGGCCGCGTCAAAAAGCTGCGGAGAATATCTCGTGACTTCAGTCCATGGGAAAGACGCCGCCGAACAGAAGGAATGAAGACGAACCCAACTCCAGAAGACATCGTGAGTTCAAGTTTGCTGGAAAGAACCATGAAGCAGAAGATGCCAAGTCGCACCAAAATATCAGCATTAGACCGTGACTTTCATCCATGGGAATGAAGCCGCGAGAACGAAGCCGCGGGAAAATACCATGAAGTCTCACAAGTTCAGTGTGCAAGAAAGAAGACACGAAGCAGGGGATCAAAGCCCGCGGGTAGTTCCTAGGAATCCTCCGCGGGATGTCTCCATGGGAATAAACCCACGGGAGGTGGTCGCGCCAAACTCGCCGAGGCTGTTTACGTGATTTCCACTTCCCGTTTTTGACCTAATCTATAAATATACCCCTTTCTCATGTAATTTTAAGCATACGAGATTGGAAACCACACTCTATATACTTGGAATAGTCCTACACTCACCTTAGTTAAAAGGTTCTAGCTTTAGTATAGAATCATTCTTAGATTGCTTATTTGGTAGTTTAATCAATTCTTGAAAGCTACTCTTGATCATCTCTTGTGGTGTAACATTGGAGAGAGGCTTGTACATCATTGGAAACCAAGAAGAACTTGATGGGTTTACTCTTTTCCTTTCTCTTTTCTTATGCTTTATTAGATATCAAGTGTAACTAACCCACTTTTGTTGGGGGATCTATGATAGTAATCATGGTATCTATTTGTGTGATCACTCTTATGTGTAAATATATCACTTTGGTCTTATTGTGCTTTGATTGTCCAAATCCTAACATGTGTTTCTCATAAACCATTGATGAACTTGTGTTAATAGATTTGTGTTTGAGTAGACGAAATGCTTATATCATGATCATCGATATGTGTATTTCCATCAAGTAGCTCTACTAAGATAGTGTGGAAATTAAATATAACATCTTTGTACAACACCACACTCTTCGACTTCATTGTTCCGAGGTAATAGCTCATCTACTTAAGTCTTTTCTAAGATCTTAGAGGACATTTAGTAGTGAGTTGATGTGTTCATTGTATATGACTAATAGAACTTGCCTTAGTGATGTTGACCTTAATATTGATTAAGTGGTTACTTTGTAGTGTCTCATGGTTACTTAATATTTCCCCTAGCATCTTTATCTCATAGTCTTAATCTTATCTCATTTACCTTAATTGAACCTTAGCCTAGAAGCATAATTAATTGTTAACCTTTTAGCACTTCTATAAACTAGATAGTCTTTATTGAAACACAAATCCTTGTGGGAACGATAACCCGTACTTGTGCACCCTATACGAGTTAAACGACTCGTGCACTTGCAATGGGTTAAACACTCACACGCCCACTTAGATAGCCGTTGTAGTATATATAGTAGCATCATTTTAGTATAACCGGCTTGGGTGTGTCAATTACTAGAACCATGCTCCTAGGACACCTCAACAGAATGGGGTTGGTGAAAGAAAGAATAGGGTCTTGCAAGAGATGGCCTGTGTAATGTTGCCTAGGAACAAGGTTCCTCGTAACCTTTGGGTCGATGCCATGAATACTGCTTGCTATATTAGGAACTGTGTTTCTAACACCTGACACTAGGCAAACATTCTATGAATTACAGAATGGTAGGAAGCCAAATGTTATTTACTTCTACACCTTTGGGAGCAAATGCTACATCTTGAATGACCATGATCAACTCGACAAGTTTGATGCTAATAGTGATAAAAGTATATTTATTGGCTATGCCCTTAATAGTAAATCCTATGGAGTTTTCAATTTGAAGACTCGAAGTGTCATGGAATCTTCCAATGTTGTTATTAATGATTCAGGCTTAGTACTAATGACCATGATGAGGATGAGGGAGTTGTTAATGATCTCGCATTGGAGAATGTCGGTGAGACTTTGAGTGAAGTGAAGTGAAGTGAAGTCAAGCCAAAGTGAAGATGTTGTTCAACCTCTTGATAAGATTACACCATTGAACCGTTCGGAACCCGCTCCTTAGGTTATACATCTTCATGATGATATCATTGGATACGACGATGTGGGTGTTAGTGTTGGGATTTAGGCCCTAAAGCTTGTAATTTGTAAATGTTATAAATTCAATAATAAAAGAAGTAGTTGTTTCATTCAAATAAATTGATTAATACATTTTATATTATATATGCTAACATCCAAGATTGCTAGATATAATCTCAAACTGAGTATATGAATGTCATATACAGAGGAATTCAGTTTGAGACATGCAATCTAAAGATTCCGTAGGAAGCAAATAAAGCTAGGTACTTTATTTGTGGTTAATCTACAGTTGCGGTCCATTCCATATTGTACGGTGGTCTTATCATAGACTACTCATATGATGTTATAAGAATGGAGGCAATTTATATGATGTGATCATATAGGACTGGGCCACGATCTATATGAATCTATCACTAAGATCCGTTAGTTGAAAAGATTCATATAAATATATCAACAAATGATGGCTATATATGGGTGATCTAAATCCTGAGTGTCTTACTGACTCCTTCAGGTTAGATTGTGGTTTTTGATTTACCATGGGTGAGATTAGAATAACATTCTCGGTCAATATCTCCGTATCTTAGAATCACGGTTTGGCTTATGGCTAGGAAGGTATGCACACAATAGTGGAATCCACTCCTTAATGCGAGAAGTAGATAAGTAGTTCCCTTAAGGGTTGATTCGGGGCTTGAACGATTAAGAGCGCTCTCATTCTTCCGTAAAGGAATAAAAGATATAATCATTCAAGAGAATCAATGGTACTTAAAGGAAAATATATAATTAGAGATGTATAACGGACTTTATGAAAACATATTCAAGTCTAAAACAATAAAATATAAAAAATAAAAAAACAAAAAAACAAAAAAACACAATGTCACACAAGTATGCTATTTCCTAGAAATAGTCCTAGAATATGCAATTTTACAATGTTTATCAAATTAAGTCAATGCATGTGCATACTTCAATATGTGTGTGAATGTGTTATACCAATTGTGCACAACGATGTAGGGACACATGTGAATGCTATGTGTGTGTGTGCCTAAGCCTTGTAAGAGGAATGAGGTCTAAAGATACCTTTGTTGAGCAATGAAGCATATTCCTCTTTGAAGACTTCCTCTTTGAAGACTTCATCTTGCATGAAAAGTTGCCAAGTCTTTCTTGAAACTTGAATCATCATTAATCTTAGACAACTAATCAATACAATTGAAACATTATTTTGATATGGAATTCATGCCAACATAAACCATAAACCTAACAATCTCCCCCTTTGCCAAATTCCATGTCAAAACCCCTATACATATGCTAATACAATTACAAAGAAAATTGGTCACAATGAGTTACACATTTCTAGACCAATTTTCAAAAAGTTTTGAACTTTTCTTGGTCTTCTCTTGATATCACATAAAATCAACTTGAAAGCACAAGAATATCCAAGAGACAACACATGGCAATGTAAATTCTTTGGCAAGAAATAAAGCATTTGTAAGGTTCCCATTTGTTGATTGGCTCATTTCGTGGACAAACCACATGTTGGGGGTTCTTTGTAAGGGTAGCCTAGGTATCGATGTTATTGCTCAAGCCCTTTGAAGACCTCGTCTTGATAAGCACCGAAGGTAAATTTCTATGTGCTTACTTTTCTTTAAAGAGATTAGTTGCACACACACACTTAACATACATTGCATATGTGTGCATTCTCTTCACTTGTCACATTTCACACTTGCACTTATGTGTTATATTTTGTTGTGAGTAATTGTGTCTTGTTGTCTTGTAATTCGGTTCCCGATAGTTTTTGGAAACGTCCGCGCATGCACTAGAATGTGCTTGGTTTAGCGCGAGGACCACCTACGGAGAATGCCCTTGGCTTCTCCTTGGTTTTCACCTTTATTGGTGATCAGCGGTTATGATCGGCAGCCTGGCCGCCGATTGAAACCGCCGTTTGCTTCCAGTAGTGTATGGAGCAATTCTGCGGTTATGATCGCCGTTCGAAACCGCCGTTCGAAACCGCCGTTCAAGACCTGATTGATTTTATCTCTCGGCCTAATTCGGCGGTTGAAACGGCGGTCACGTTCGAAACCACCGTTTTCATACCTGATTGATTTTTAATCTCAGGTTTGATTCGACGGTTGGATCGACAGTTGGATCGGCAGTCAAGAAACCGCCGAATGAAACCGCCGTTGGTCCCCTGTTCCTCTCAGGCCAATTCGACGGTTATGATCGGCGGCCTAGCCACCGATTGAAACCGCCGATCGGTGCGTTTCAGGGGCAAACTTGTCTTTTCACATGCTCTGTTTTTCATGTCTATAAATACATCACTTTCTCTTGTTCTGAGTGTGACTCTTTAATCATCAAGAACCCTACTTTAAAAAGAGAGATTTTTAAGAGAGAAAGCAATCAAGTTTGCTCATCAAACACTCAAACCAAAATCCATTTGCATCAAAGTTCATATAGCATTCTCTAGCATATCTAGGATGCTTGCTTGCATGGGTCTTTGATCATCACACTTGCTTTGGTAAGTTTTTCACTATTATCATACATAATTAGTGTTTAATTTATTTTGGCATCTCTTTTATTACTTGATTATTCTTATATTATAATATAATATTCAAGATAGAGATTGTTGTGTTTATTTGATTGAGTGTTGTTTTTATGATAGATATCTAAGTTTCTCTAATCTATGATTATCTATGCTAATTGACATGTCATTTAGCTTTAATATCTAGGATTGTTTTTAATTGCATATTCATCATCTTAGATAAGCATATAGGGTTTCCCTTGCTCTATGTTGCATTTGAATATTCATATATTCACTTAGGGTGTTAATCTCTTTTTAGAGAATTAAGTCTTGTGTTGTGACCGGGATTAGGTTGCTTAATTCGCAAGCAATCGGACTAGGTTCACTCATACCAGGATTAGGTAGGTGTGTGATTACTTCCGGGATTAGGTTGTAATCGTTTACACATTTAGTGGATTCGAGGTTTGAGTGTGGCTTACTTACTAGCCCGTGGTTTTTCCCGTGAGGGTTTCCACGTAAAAATCAAGTGTTATTTAATTTCCACATTATATACTTGATTTATTACTTTATCTATTTAGGGGTAATTTCGTAATTTGGACTAACACGAAAAATTGGGTAAAAAGCTTAAAATCTATTCCCCCCCCCCCCCCCCCCTCCTAGATAGTTTTATACACACCGTGCTATAATTTGTTTCAATTGGTATCAGAGCGGGTTCCTAAACATACATAGGTGATCCTTGCTTATTTTGGTGTGTTTTGCATTTTGTGTGATTTTTGATCATTCATACATTTGCATTCATTTCATTCATTCATAAACACTATGAGTGGAAACGGTGGAAATGGTGGTGGCCACGAAGGTGCTTCTAGCACAAGGCCTCCACTTCTTACCGGTTTGAACTATTCCCAATGGAAAGGGAAGATGGAATCCTACATATGCCAAATTCATGACCGTGCATGGATGGCGGTGGAAGACGGATATGATCTACCCAAGATGACTCCCGGTGGTGGAGGAGAAGAAGTTTTGAAGCCTAAGGCGCAATGGAACGCACAAGAGTTTGAGGCTTCAAAGTGGAATAGGAAGGCTATGCATGCCATCATGTGTGCAATAGATGGGAATCAGTATAAGCTTATTCAGAACACTCAGATTGCAAAAGTGGCATGGGACATCCTTCAAGTTGCACATGAGAGAACCGAGGTGGTGAAGGAGTCCAAGCTTCAAGTCCTCCAAACTCAATTTGAGCTACTTAGGATGGGAGAGGATGAATGCTTCAATGACTTCGAAATCAAATTGATGGACATTGTAAATCAAAGCCATCAACTCGGAGACCCGTATTCGGATAGGAGAGTCAAGCAAAAAATTATGAGATCTCTCCCCGATAGGTTTGAATCAAAGGTGACGGCCATAAAAGAAAATAGTGGCTACATGGATATGAAGCCAAGTGAGGTGATTGGATGTCTCCTTGCATATGAGTTTAGGAAGGCTCCTAGCACCACTACTTCTCCTAAGAAGTCTAAAGGAATAGCTTTGAAAGCATTTAAGGATGCAAAGGAGGCAAAGCATGAATCGGATGAAGACCTTGCCTTATTCGTGAAAAGGTTTAATAAGGTTATGGGGTTCAAGAAGAAGAAGGGATTTGGGTCAAGAGGACAAGACTTGAAGAAAAAAAGGTTCCTTCAAGAAGTTTGAGCCTAGACAAGAGAGGACCGAAAGGAAAGGGGTCCGATGCTTTGAATGTGGTGGGATTGGTCACTTTGCCCCCGAATGTGCTAATCACAATAAAAAGAAGAAGGACAAAGTGATGGCCGCCACTTGGAGTGGGAGTAGTGATGGCTCCAATAAGGAAGATGAGTCTTCAAGTGAAGAAGAGCTCATGGCTAACTTCCTAGCTTTTGCCTCATCTCACAAGAGCAAAAGTTCTAGTGAGAGAGAGGAAATGAGTCAAGAGGAAATTGACTCTAGTGAAGTAGAAAGTGACTCCTCTTCTAATTCCATAAAGAAATTTGTGGAGCAAAAGGTGCTTGCTAAATACCATGCTGAGTTCAATGATTTAGCAATTAAAAGCACAAGAAAGATTGAGAGGTTGAGAGAAGAGAACCTTGAACTTTCGGCTCACAATGACCACTTAAGTGAACAAGTGGAAAGATTGAAGAGGAGAGAGGATAAGTTAATTAAGGAGTTAGACTTATCCAAGAGAAGTGAAGAAGGCTTGAAGAGGGAACTTGTAGAAGTTAAAGGGTCCTTGGCTAGGATGGATTCTAGCACCAAGAAACTTGACCATGTAAGGATTCCCGTTTTGTTGATTGGCTTATTTCGTGGTCAAACCACATGTTGGGGTTTTGAATGTAAGGGTAGTCTAAGTGTTTGGTGTTGAAGATCAAAGGCCCTTCCATGACCTCAAGATACAAGCACGCCAAAGGTATAATCTCTTGTGCTTGTTTTTCTTTGAAGAGATTTAGTAGCACACACACACTTAGCATTCTTGCTATGATTGCATACTTGCTTATTTTTATGTGCATCTCTTCACATGTCACTTTACACACTAGCACTTTGGTTGATATATCTTGTTGTGTGTATATGTGCCTTATAATTCGTTTCCCGACATTGTTCGGAAACGTCCGCGCTTGCACTAATTAGTGCTTGGTTTCGCGCGAAGACCGCCTATGGAGAATGCCCTTGGCTTCTCCTTGGTTTTCACCATTGTTGGTGATCGGCGGTTATTATCGGCGGCCTGGCCGCCGAATGAAACCGCCGTTTCAGTCCAGATTGGTCTGAAGCAATTATGCGGTCCAGATCGGCGGTCACGACCGCCGTTCGAAACCGCCGTTCATACCTGATCGATTTTAATCTCTCGGGTTTGATTCGGCGATTGGATCGGCGGTCACGAAACCGCCGAATGAAACCGCCGTTAATGCTCTGTTCTTCACGAGCTCAATTCGGCGGTCGTCATCGGCGGCCTGGCCGCCGATTGAAACCGCCGAACGGTGCGTTTCAGGGGCAAAATTGTCTTTTCACTTGCCCTGTTCTTGATGTCTATAAATATCACACTTTCTCATTATCTGAATCAGTTCTTTGACTCTTAAGAACCCTAATCTTCAAAGATAGATTTTGAGAGAAAATCAAATCAAGAACTCATCTTTAACCACTCAAATCAAACCCCTTTTGCATCAAATTTCATATTGCATCTCCTATGTCTATATAGAGTGCATCCATGTATGGGTTTGCATCATCACAACTTGCTTGGTAAGATTTTGATTAATTTCATCTTATTATAGTATTTTAAATACCAAGCCATCTCTTTTAAATTACTTGTATGTTTTAGATCATATGTTAAATACAAGAAAAGAGATTATTTGTGATGAATTGATTGAGTGTTGTTTTTGATAGATATCTAGGTTTTTATAATCTATGATCATCTATGCTATTTGACATGTCATTTAGCAATTGATATCTAGGGTTGATTTAAATTGAATATATCATCATCCTAGATAAGCATTTAGAGTACCCTAGCTCTTATTGCATTTATTGAATATTCATATATATTCACATAGGGTTGTATTCTCTTCAAAGAGAAAGTAAGTCTTGTGTGTAGCATCCGGGATTAGGTTGCTTAGAACGCAAGCAAATTGGACTAGAGCCGCTGTAAAAGGCCCGCGTGGTAGATTAGAGGGTGCTCACGCCAAGAGTAGTGTATCAGGGGATATCACTAGGGATTGAACCAAGAGTGGCGATTGGTAGTGTCCATAGCCTGAGGTTATCTAGGGTGAGAGTCCGAGAATCACTTGAGGGTGTAACCGTCTTTTCATATAGTGGATTTCGAGGTCCGAGTGTGGCGCACTTAACAGCCCGTGGTTTTTCCCAGTGGTTGGGTTTTCCACGTATACATCAAGTGTCATTTACTATTTCCGCATCTTATTACACTTGTATGTTTTGTTGACTTGCTAAGGGCATTTTCGTAAAATTGACTTGTATGCGAAAATTGGGTAACAATTAGATAAAATCTATTCCCCCCCCCCCCCCCCCTCTAGCTTTATATTGATAAACACGCATCTAGGACTTTCAGACCATATGCTTGGTGTTGGAAAGAGTCCATGTGACAAGAGGGGTCTTGGGTATGAAGATGGCAAGAAGATCTCAACCTCCAACAAGACTGTGTTTGTCAAGTTCTTAAGGAACGAAGAAACTTCATTTGTGCAAATTCCTAGGAAGAAGTTAGAAGTAGGACAATGTTCAAATGCACAAGTGAAGATGGGGCCAAGAAGGCAACCTCAAGCTCCACCCCCTAGGGTCCCTCAAGCCAACATTCATCCTCAAATGGCTCACAAAGGAAAGAGACCTATCATGCAACCTCAAGCTAGGAAGCAACCTAGACCGGTTCAACAACGAAGATGGATTGAACTCATTCATCCACAAAGACAAGGATAATGTATGATTCCTTATTTTACTCCTATATGTCACTTTTGTGGATTTGATGGTCATATTAGACGACATTGCTTTCGATATATAAAAATGTGTAGAACACGAAGCATGATTGAAAAGAGAAAGAATAGAGCCAAGATGCATGTTCCTAGGAATGATAATTTTGATTTGCATGATCCTAGGAATAGTAGAGCACATGTACCAAAGACCACTAAGAAAGCTAAAATTGTTGCTAAGTGGATTAGAAAGAATGAAAATGTTTACCATGTTGCACAAATAGCCTTGAAGGCAAATTCTTCTAATTTTTGGTATTTGGATAGTGGGTGCTCTAGGCATATGACGGGAAACAAGAGTTTCTTCGAGACTCTTGTTATGGAGGAAGGTGGAAATGTCACTTTGGTGATGGATCCAAAAGAAATGCTGTAGGGAAAGGAACCATTTCCGTTCCCGGATTACCCTCCTTATCCAATGCTTTATTTGTTGATGGCTTGAAAGCCAATTTAATAAGCATTTCACATCTTAGTGATGAAGGATATTCCGTCTTGTTTTCTAAAGATTATTGCTCTATCCTAAAACCCGATGGACAAACCTTGTTGAAGGGCATGAGATCTAGCGACAATTGTTATTGTCTTGAAGCTAGTATTGTATCTAATCATGTGTCCATGGATGAGCAAATTGAGTTGTGGCATGAAAGACTTGGCCACATGAACTTTAGGGATCTACGGACCCTTGGAAAGTTCAATTGTGTGCGTGGCCTCCCTAAGCTTGGGAAGAAAGCCAATGGTGTTTGTGGACCTTGCCAACAAGGAAAGCAAACTAAAAGCATGCACAAAAAGGGTAAGTATCTCACCACCAAGGAGCCTCTTGAGCTTCTCCACATGGACCTCATGGGTCCCATGCAAACCGAAAGTTTAGGTGGAAAGAGATACATATTTGTTTGTTTTGATGATTTCTCTAGGTTCACATGGACATATTTTCTTAGAGAAAAATCTGAAACTTTTGATAAGTTTAAAATGCTTTGTAATAAAATACAAAATGAAATGAACTCTAATATTAAAAGCATAAAACGGATTAGAAGTGACCATGGGACGGAATTTGAGAATGCTACTTTTGAAACCTTTTGTAATGATTTAGGCATCTCCCATGAGTTTTCGGCTCCTAGGACACCTCAACAAAATGGAGTTGTTGAGAGGAAAAATAGGGTCCTTCAAGAGATGGCCCGTGTGATGTTGCTTAACAACAATGTCCCTAGGAACCTATGGGCCGAAGCCATCAATACGGCTTGCTATATAGGAAATAGAGTTTTCCTAAGGCCCGGTACTAGAAACACCTCCTATGAGTTATGGAAAGGCAAGAGGCCAAATGTTAGCTACTTCCACACTTTTAGAAGCAAATGCTACATTTTGAATGACCGTGATTAACTTGGCAAATTCGATGCTAAGAGTGATGAGGGTATTTTTATTGGCTATGCCTTGAATAGTAGAGCATATAGAGTTTTCAATTTAAAGACTCTAAGTGTTATGGAATCATCCAATGTCGTATTTGATGATACTAGGCTCAAGTCAAATGATCATGAGGAAGAGGTTATTTTTAGTGATGTTTCTCCTTTGGAGAATGTTGTGGTGTCTCCTAATGTTGGGACATCTAATGTCAACAATGATGACACACAACCTATTGATATAGTTCCTCTCTTGGACTCTAAAGAACCCGCTCCATGGGTTAGGAAACTCCATGATAAAGAAGATATCATTGGAGAGGTTAATGAGGGTGTTAGGACTAGACGTCAACTTGCTAATCTTATTAGCTACACATGCTACACCTCTCAAATTGAACCCAAAAAGGTTGAAGAAGCCTTAAATGATGAATTTTGGGTTCTTGCAATGCAAAAAGAGCTAAACCAATTCGAAAGGAATGAGGTTTGGACTCTAGTTCCTAGGCCTAAGACCACTAATGTCATAGGCACTAAATGGATATTTAGGAACAAATCCGATGAGGATGGCAACATAGTGCGGAACAAGGCTAGACTTCTAGCACAATGGTACTCTCAAATTGAGGGTATCGACTTTGAGGAGACATTTGCTCTTGTTGCCCATTTAGAGTCAATTAGGCTTCTCTTGTCCATTTCTTGTGTGCACAAGTTCAAATTGCACCAAATGGATGTCAAGAGTGCCTTCCTCAATGGCTTCTTGCAAGAGGAAGTGTTTGTTGAACAACCTAAGGGGTTTGTGGATGCACACCACCTCAACCATGTCTATCGCCTCAAGAAGGCACTATATGGGTTGAAACAAGCACCGAGGGCTTGGTATGAGCGCCTCACTCAATTTCTTGTTGACAATGACTACACAAGAGGTAGTGTTGACAAGACCTTGTTCATCAAGAGAAACAAAGATGAGTTATTTATAGCTCAAATCTATGTTGATGACATTGTATTTGGCTCCACCAACAACACCAAGGTCCAACAATTTGTTGATGTCATGTCTCATGAATTTGAGATGAGTCTCGTTGGTGAGCTTAGTTACTTCCTAGGTTTGCAAATTAGGCAATTAGATGATGGGATTTTCATAACCCAAGCGAAATATGCCAAAAACCTAGTGAAGAAGTTTGGTTTAGAGAATGCCAAACATTGTGATACACCTATGAGTACCACTTTGAAGCTAAGCAAGGATGCGAGTGGTAAAAGTGTGGAACAAACTCTATATCGGGGCATGATAGGTAGCTTGCTTTATTTGACCGCAAGTAGGCCCGATATATCTTTTAGTGTGGGTGTGTGTGCTAGGTACCAAGCGGATCCCAAGGAGTCCCATCTCTCTTCCGTAAAGAGAATCATTCGCTATGTGAATGGGACTTCCAACTATGGGATTTGGTACTCTTTTGACACTAATGCTAGTCTTGTAGGCTTTAGTGATGCGGATTGGGCAGGAAATTGTGATGATAGGAAAAGCACATCGGGCGGTTGCTTCTTCCTAGGCAACAACTTGGTGTCTTGGTTTTGCAAGAAGCAAAACTCGATTTCCTTGTCCACGGCCGAGGCCGAGTACATAGCCGCGGGGAGTGGATGCACACAACTCCTATGGATGAAGCAAATGCTAGTAGACTACGGATTCAACCAAGGTACTCTCACTCTCTTTTGTGATAACATGAGTGCTATTAATATTTCCAAGAATCCGGTACAACATTCTAGAACTAAGCATATTGACATCCGCCATCACTTCATTAGAGAGCTTGTTGAAAATAAATGCATAGTACTTGAACATGTAGGTACTAATGATCAACTTGCGGACTTATTTACAAAACCCTTAGATGCTACTCGATTAAAAACTCTTAGTAGATCTATTGGGATATGTCTTGTGGAGTGATGTTCTATGATTGACCCCATATGGGGAACTCAAGCAAAGAGAGCTATTTTGCATTCTTGTCACTTGCAAAAAAAAAAAGAAAAATTTGAAATATCTTATGCCTCTTCTTTTAATTGTTTGAGTAAGCTTGGTTGCACATATGTATATATGTTTTCAATTCAATAAGTGTGAACCTTGCTTGTTTACAATCCATGTCATATTTATGTTCAAACATGCATTTTTGGACTAGGAGATGTATGTAGGAAGTATGATTTGAATGACCTATGATTATCTCCATGACATGATGATTCTTAAATAACATGCTAATGTCAAATGAAAAAGCATGAAATTCATATAACATGCTCACATGAAAAGCATGAATTGATGATTGCATATTCTTAAAATGCAAAACCTTGTGTGAAAGCTTATGAGACTCAAAATGAATAAAGGATCTTGTATCCGTTCAAAGGAATTTACATTCCAAATGTCTCTCCTTCTTTATTGGTTAAACATGGCTACTATCATACGGATATCTTATCCGGAAAAATCAAATAGGGTGCAAAGTCGCTCATGCCATGTTTCGCTTATAAAGTTGGATATAGTTGTTCTTAAATTGAAATCAATATATTCTATATCCTTGCTTTACTCATGACATTGGTGAAATTGGTTTGAATTCTTATTAGAAACCTTTGTCATTTGCTTTGCCAAACACCATTGTATTTTGGACTTGAATGCTACATGTCTTGTATGCAAAGCATGTTTGATTCACACATTTTCTTTCAAATAAATCTCCTTGTTTCTCTTCAATTAATTGAGGTACATAAAGTGACTTATGTATATATGCAAATATCTTGCATGCTTCTATCTCTCGTTGCTATGAGTGACCCGGTTGGAGACTACTCCTTTGCCTATATCATGACAAAAAGGGGGAGTAGGATATGGCAAGGGGAGTTGCAAAATAGAGGCAATTTTGCATATTGGGGAGAACATTCATTAAGGGGGAGTAACCCGTTGAGGGGGAGCATTGCATACACATACATTTCATAATGTTGTGCCTAAACTTTTAAAATGCAAATGCTTGTTTTTGTTCTCACTTGATTCATCTCATTTTTTACTTGTATTGGAAATGTTAGAAACTTTCTTTTCAGGGCTTGATTATTCTACAAGAGATTGAAGTCTTGAAGTTTTATTTTCTTATCTCTTTGTGTTGTAGAAAATCATAGTTGTCCCGTAGTTTCTTTTTCTTTGTGAGGAATCAATGTGAGTGGTGGTTTTGTCACGAAATAGCCAAAAGGGGAGATTGTAATGTTCCCATTTGTTGATTGGCTCATTTCGTGGACAAACCTCATGTTGGGGGTTCTTTGTAAGGGTAGCCTAGGTATCGATGTTATTGCTCAAGCCCTTTGAAGACCTCGTCTTGATAAGCATCGAAGGTAAATTTCTATGTGCTTACTTTTCTTTAAAGAGATTAGTTGCACACACACACTTAACATACATTGCATATGTGTGAATTCTCTTCACTTGTCACATTTCACACTTGCACTTATGTGTTATATTTTGTTGTGAGTAATTGTGTCTTGTTGTCTTGTAATTCGTTTCCCGATAGTTTTTGGAAACGTCCGCGCATGCACTAGAATGTGCTTGGTTTAGCGCGAGGACCACCTACGGAGAATGCCCTTGGCTTCTCCTTGGTTTTCACCTTTATTGGTGATCAGCGGTTATGATCGGCAGCCTGGCCGCCGATTGAAACCGCCGTTTGCTTCCAGTAGTGTATGGAGCAATTCTGCGGTTATGATCGCCGTTCGAAACCGCCGTTCGAAACCGCCGTTCAAGACCTGATTGATTTTATCTCTCGGCCTAATTCGGCGGTTGAAACGGCGGTCACGTTCGAAACCACCGTTTTCATACCTGATTGATTTTTAATCTCAGGTTTGATTCGACGGTTGGATCGGCAGTTGGATCGGCAGTCAATAAACCGCCGAATGAAACCGCCGTTGGTCCCCTGTTCCTCTCGGGCCAATTCGACGGTTATGATCGGCGGCCTGGCCACCGATTGAAACCGCCGATCGGTGCGTTTCAGAGGCAAACTTGTCTTTTCACATGCTTTGTTTTTCATGCCTATAAATACATCACTTTCTCTTGTTCTGAGTGTGACTCTTTAATCATCAAGAACCCTACTTTAAAAAGAGAGATTTTTAAGAGAGAAAGCAATCAAGTTTGCTCATCAAACACTCAAACCAAAATCCATTTGCATCAAAGTTCATATAGCATTCTCTAGCATATCTAGGATGCTTGCTTGCATGGGTCTTTGATCATCACACTTGCTTTGGTAAGTTTTTCACTATTATCATACATAATTAGTGTTTAATTTATTTTGGCATCTCTTTTATTACTTGATTATTCTTATATTATAATCTAATATTCAAGATAGAGATTGTTGTGTTGATTTAATTGAGTGTTGTTTTTATGATAGATATCTAGGTTTCTCTAATCTATGATTATCTATGCTAATTGACATGTCATTTAGCTTTAATATCTAGGATTGTTTTTAATTGCATATTCATCATCTTAGATAAGCATATAGGGTTTCCCTTGCTCTATGTTGCATTTGAATATTCATATATTCACTTAGGGTGTTAATCTCTTTTTAGAGAATTAAGTCTTATGTTGTGACCGGGATTAGGTTGCTTAATTCGCAAGCAATCGGACTAGGTTCACTCATACCGGGATTAGGTAGGTGTGTGATTACTTCCGGGATTAGGTTGTAATCGTTTACACATTTAGTGGATTCGAGGTTCGAGTGTGGCTTACTTACTAGCCCGTGGTTTTTCCCGTGAGGGTTTCCACATAAAAATCAAGTGTTATTTAATTTCCGTATTTTATACTTGATTTATTGCTTTATCTATTTAGGGGTAATTTCGTAATTTGGACTAACACGAAAAATTGGGTAAAAAGCTTAAAATCTATTCAAACCCCCCCCCCCCCTCTAGATAGTTTTATACACACCGTGCTATAATTTGTTTCAGCATTAAAGTTCAAATTGATCATGTATGCTCCCCCTTAATACATGCTATCCAACAAAAGAATATTCTAACCAAGTTCAACAAAAAAAAATATTGCATGCCATAGAGTTCAAGCTTGATACCAAATACAATCTCACTACAAGAAAATATGGTTTTCTTGACAGTTATTTGGTGACAGTTTTTAACTGTCAAGGATATATGACAGTTAAAAACTGTCAACAAATAACTAACATTTTTTATATATATTATTTAATATAATATATATAATACATATATATAAATATATATAATATAATATATATGTAATATTATATATGTTTATATATGGTTTTATATATAATAATAATATATATAATATATATAATCATATAATATATAATACATATATATATAATATATTTATATATCATTAATATAATATATAATAATAATATATTATTTTTGGAATGGAGTTAGGGCATATGAGGGTATTTATGAAATAAAATTTTTAGTTTGGAATGGAAGGGCATTCCATTGGTTTTTGGATGGAATGCATATTCTACCAAAATGGTTTAATCCCTATTCCATTGCATTTTAACAAACCAAACGAATGGAATGACTTTCTTTTTATTCCATTCCATCAAACCAAACATGGCATGTAGGAGACTCGTGACATGAATTGTAACAAGCATGATTTGGAATACAACTCTCACTACAGGAGAGATATTTCTCAACATGCATCTTGTAATTTAATGAACAAATGTAAGACTTAGATTACTAATTTATATGGGTATTGCATTATTAACGTGTCTCTTAGTATGAAACAAGAGGGTGCAAAATAAATAAACAATTTTTTTTTAATTATTTTTTTGAATTTTTTAAAAGTAAATGATTTAAAAGTAAATTTATTAAATTTAAAATTTTACTTATCCAATATCGGTTTGTCCAAAAACCGATATCTTACTGTAAAATAAATCCATATCGGGATTTTGTTTAGTGTTGAAAATAGGAAGTAAATGTTTAAAAAAACTTATTAAAGATAAAAAATATATATATATTATGAATGTTTTAATATAATAATATATAATATATATTATTTAATAAATATATAATATATATTATTTATTATATTATAAATATTATATATTATATAAATATTATAAATATATATTATTTAATAAATATATAATATATATTATTTAATATATATAATATAATATATGATTGATTTTGTTTTCTTTGTCTTTTCTGTTTCGTTTTTTAATTATTAATTTAAATAATAAAATAGGTAAATAGGGACACTTTAGTCATTGTGGGTTAAAATTGTGGTCAACAGTTAGAGTTAATGGAAGTCAACTATAGGCACTTTAGTTATATTCCAGAAATACCCTTATATGCCCCAACTCTATCAAAAAACCAATGGAATGCCCTTCCATTCCAAACTAAAATTTATATTCTAGAAATACCCTTATATGCCCCAACTCCATTCCAAAAATACTCTCCTTTCCAAAAATAATATATTATTATTATAAATTATATTAATGATATATAAATATTATACATATATATATATATATATAATATAATATAATATATTTACATATATTATATTATTATATATAATATATATATTATACCATTATTATATATAATATATATATTATCTCATGGAAAAAGTTAGACTATTATCTGTTTCATAGAGACGGTATAGAAGGAAGATCTCTCCTAACATGACAACACCTACAAGTACTCCAACTGCTATAGCTCCAGTTAGACTCTCTTCTTCTATCTCTCTTCCTCCTCCTATCAGACGAACTCAATATTCTAGAATTCAAAATCTTGTTGATTACACCCATATCCCCGACTCCGCGCAGATCTTTGATACCATTGACTGACTGGCAGGGAGCCCTGAATTATCTCTCTAGAGCTTTTGTGTGTTCCCCATACGGTGGCCTTCCCATGGCCTAAACAGGGTACTAACAACTCAACCATCCAGAGACAGACATGGACCTTGAGCCAAAAGATCAATCTCCTCTTCTAATGTGCAGGATCCTCAATTAGAGACAAGCACAGAGCATACTGAGATTATTACAGACTAGTATTCATGAAAGTTCTCAAATACTCGAGGTGTGTTTATCAATATAAAGCTAGAGGGGGGGGTGAATAGATTTTAACTATTATTACCCAATTTTCGCATGCAAGTCAATTTTACGAAAATACCCCTAGCAAGTCAATAATACATACAAGTGTAATAAGATGCGGAAATAATAAATGACACTTGATGTTTACGTGGAAACCCTCAACAGGGAAAAACCACGGGCTGGTAAGTGCGCCACACTCGAACCTCGAAATCCACTATATGAAAAGACGGTTACACCCTCAAGTGATTCTCGGACCCTCACCCTAGATAACCTCAGGCTATGGACACTACCAATCGCCACTCTTGGTTCAATCCCTAGTGATATCCCCTGATACACTACTCTTGGTGTGAGCACCCTCTAATCTACCACGCGGGCCTTTTATAGCGGCTCTAGTCCAATTTGCTTGAGGCCTAAGCACACTTAGCCCCAAGACTTCAATCTCTCAAAAGAGATGCACAACCCTATGTGAATATGTATGAATATTCAATTAATGCAATAAGAGCTAGGGTACTCTAAATGCTTACCTAGGATTATAAGATGACAATATAATCAATCATAGATATCATATATAGCTATATGACATGGCATATAACTTTAGCTGAGTAAAGGATAACCAATCCGAGATACAAAGCTATCATATAAAACCCACAAACATTCAAAGGATTAACTAGTTGATTAAAAAACAATCTATCAACCTAGTTATCAATACATCACACAAGAATGTTCATGGCATAGCTTTTAGGCAATAATGACCTAATCAAATAAGCTATGAAAAATAATCTCAATCAATAAATGAGATCAATTAGCTAGATGTTATATAAACATGAAAATCCTAGCTATCATAAATAACCCAATCAACACATAATCTCAATCATGTATGTAGAAATTAATCTAATGACATACAAGTAATAAATGAGATAACATTGATAAGTAGAAACACTAATTATGTAAGATAAAAGTGTTCAACAAATCATACCATGTGTGTTGAAGAAGTCCCATGCATTAGCATATGCTAGATGATCCTAGATGATGCTTAGATGAAGATTTATGCATGTGGGAATGGGTTTAGAGGATAAAGATATGATCTTTAAGCTTTCTCTCTCAAGTCTCTCTAAATATCTCTCTAGGGTTCTTATAATTAAAGACTTGTGTTCTGAACCAGAGATAAGGATGTATTTATAGAGACCAAAAACAGGGCAGGTGAAAATACAATTTTGCTCTTGAAACGCACCGATCGGCGATTTCATTCGGCGGCCAGGCCACCGAATTGAACCGCCGAATGGCTCCCGAGTGGAACAGGGGAACTTCGGCGACTTCATTCGACGGTTTCAAGACCGCCGATCCCAACCGCCGTTTTGGACCCGAGAGATATATTTCAATCAGGTCTCATTCGGCGGTTTCGAACGGCGGCCAGGCCGCCGAACGTAACCGCCGTTTCACCAAAAATGGTGAAACCAAGGAGAAGCCAAAGGCATCTCCACCGGCGATCATCGCGCAAAACAAAGCACATCAACGTGCACGCGCGGACGTTTCCGAACATCCTTAGGGAAACGAATTACACCACACTAAAAGCTAACAAACATGAAGTGCAAGTGTGGGTATTGAATGCATCCTAATGCCTATCATGTCATGGCATTTCATACAACAAGATGCAATCAATTAAATGCAAGAAAAGACATTGAATAAACAATAAAGCACAATGCACACAAAATATAAACACAACATTCAAGAATAAGAGTTATGCATGTTGTGTGTGTGTGCAACTATATCTCTTCAAGCCAAAATAAGCACAAGATATACCTTTGGTGCTTGTCCTCTTGAGGTCTTGGAAAGGGTCTTTGATCTTCAACCGTAATGACCTAGACTACCCTTACAACCAAACCCCAACATGTGGTTTGACCACGAAATAAGCCAATTAACAAAAGGGAATCCTTACAATTCATTTCATAGATAAGGTTTTTTGAAAGAAGAAGAAAACTCTTAGAAAGACATGAGAGATAAAATACACAAGAGAATATTTTATTGATTTCATATTCTGGATTTTACAAGGATAGGACCTCTCATTATATAGAGGACGAGAGGCAAAACAAGCCAAAACACTACAGGAAAAATATCAGACAGCAATAATTACAAAGATAAGCCATACAGCAAATGGCCGACATACAGAATAGTTAAAGCACACGTAATAAGTAAGGACACAAAACACTAACATGACTAAACAGTCTGAAGATAAGGATGACTCATGGACTGCTGAGATTGCAGGTGTTATGATATTCGTCGTCTGAGTCAAGGGCTCCACAGATGGAGCAAGGCCAATCAAAATCCATATCCATGGGGTCCTGGGAGTCAATCATGTAGGAGTCTTGAAAAGGATTCCAGCTATGAGACGGGTCCCTAGGGATGTCTGGAAGGATGAATATTTCGTCGATGGAAACATTATTGATATCACAGAGGAAATTGAGTAGTGATATCTGGAGATTATTGGGATATGATTTCTGATAGTCATAAGTGGTGAACCATTCATAGCTGGTGTTTGCTGTCCACAGAAGTCTTTTATGGGGATTGTAACGGTATGGTCTGTGGAGTATACAGATACAGGAAATAGAGGAGGCTGACTTGCGGTCAAGTTTCCAAAGGTTGTATTGACCCATGAGTTTGGTGAGTTCTTTTTTCCAATTGTCCAAAGATGTAAACCATTGCAGGAAAGTCCATAACAAAGAATTTTGCTGGGATGGATCATGAAGATATCCATACAAGGCTTCAAGGGGGAAGACGATGGCATGAGTATGTAGGGTTGATAAACACCAGAGAAACCATAAGAGTTGTGGTGAAAAGTAATAAAATGGTGGTACTAGGAATGGGTCAAGGAAAGGTCTGGAGGGGTTGGTAAAGTCGTGAAGAATACCTTGACGTTTGATCTGGGATAAAATACATCGAAAGTTGAGTTTTGGTAAAGGACTAAATCTGATCAAGAGAAGGTTGATGGTTGGATGGCAATGTAGCCATGAGTTCTGGTGGGAACATCATGTGTGAAGAATTTGACTTGTCGGATGAGGATGATGAGGGTCCAGCAGGGGAAGCCATGAAGATAAGAGGATAATGACCTGTAGGAGTGATGTGATGAGATGAGAAGGTGGAGGTCTAGAAAGCATATAAGCAATAATATTGTGATGGCCTTTCACATGGAGTATAGTGAAATCATATCTGGCGAACCAATCCTTGAGTCTCAAAAGCAGTGGATTAGGAGGAATCTTATTACGAAAATCGAGTATCTTTGGAAAAGATGAATTGTCCATTTCAAAAATAAAGTTCTTTGTCCGGAGGTGAAAATCAAACTTCTGGATTCCATATTTGACAGCAAATATCTCTTTATAGACAGTGTGGTAATGTTGTTAGGCATCTTTGAATTTCCCACTAGCATGTCCACAGTATCTTTTTTGTCTGTCTCGGTCCTCGATGAGGATGGCCCCCCAAAAAACATCGCTGGCATCTGTTTGGAGGATGAGCTGGCCAGTTGACGGAATAGTGAGGGCAGGTGGAGATTGGGCAATCTCTTTCAACTTGATTACTGCCTTAGTATGGGAGGAATTCCAGGAAGGATGATTCTTTTTAAGGAGTGTAGAGAGGACTATGGTGTAATGACCAGCATGAGGGATGAAATCTCGGATGTAATTGACTATGCCAAGAAATTGTTGGACTTGCTTCAAACTGAAATCAAAATCAGGAAAGTCTAACAATTGGATAGCCAAATGAGGGCTAGGGCAATATTACCCGTTGGAAATGTTCATACCAAGAAATTCAATTTCTGATTTCCTAATGGAACTTTTCTTTTCTGAGAGCATGGTACCATAATGATTAACAATATCGTGGAATTGTCAAAGGAGAATGTTATGAGAGGTATCATCAGGGGAAAATAAAAGGATGTCATCTATATAGATGAGGGCTGAGTACAGGAGTGGATGGAATATCCTGGTAACGGCCTTTTGGAAAAGGGAAGGGGTTGTTTTTAAGCCAAAAGGGAGGACTGTCCACTGGTATTGAGCATTTGGGAGACAAAATGCAGTCTTATACCTTTCATCAGGATGTATATCAATTTGCCAGAAGGCACCTTTAAGATCAAATTTGGAAAAGACCTTGGCTCCGGGGAGTTGTGAGAACAGCACATTCGGCCGAGGAACAGGAAATTTGTCGTCTTGGAGGAAGAGATTGAGTGGTTTGTAATTAATGACTAATCTCTTTTTTCCTCTGCGTAACTCTGATCATTTTTCGACATAAAAGGCTTGGCATGCCCATGGAGAAGAGGTGTGTTCAAGGAGACCCTGCCGGAGAAGTTCGTTGCATTCTTCATTGGCCATTTGAAGGTTTGAAGGAGACATACCCGAATGAGAAGCCTTAGTAGGATTGATATCTTCATTGAGCTTAAAAGGAAGCTTAATAAAGAAGTCTGGATTCTTCCATAAAGTTTAAGGGTGAGAGAAAGTGGCATGATTGTCTGTACAAAAATGTAGCAATTGGCGTTGGATTTGATCAAATGAGGGTTGAATTTCGGAGAGAGGGAAAATCTTTGGAACATCGGAATAGGCTTTAAAGTCTCTTTTGAATCAAATTCCGGAAGGGAGAATCTGGAGGGATTGGCATTGACAGAAAACATCCCAACCAATAAGGATGTCCTTGTCCGGGAGAGGAGTGCCGATAACATGGACCCAAAGCGTATAAGACAGGAAATGCTTAATACCAATCTTTTTCCGAGAAATGAGATTTGTTGCAAAAACTTTTCCATCAGCTGCTTTGAAGAGTCAAACATTGGGTTTCCAATGGTTAGGAGGAAGGATCGCGGGATTCATCATGGTGGTGTCCGAGCCTGTGTCAAAATAAGCAATGACATCAATTGGTTTGGAGTATTTGTCAAGCATAATCTGGACTGGGGCTTGAGGACCAGATTGAGGGACTAACTGAGTAGCCTGATAAGATTCATGAATAGGACTGTAGTCTAAAGAGTCTGCATAGTCTAAATCAGAAGAGTCTACTTAGAGAACGAAAGTTGTGGTGTGATCAACGCTTTCTTGCTCGGAGAAGATGGATTCGATGTCTGCATCTGAAGGAACTTCATCAGCAATATCTTTTAGTTTTTGAACCAGTCTGGCTGATTTTTCCTTCTTGTGAGGACATTTCTTTGCATAATGTCCTGGTTTGCCACAGATATAGCATCGCTGGGATTTGTTCCAGCCTCGTTTGACTTTCTTTCTGTAGAACTTGAATCTTTTGCCTTTGCCTTTGGTGTTCTGGAAACGGTGAAAGTGATGCTTCTTGAAATGGTTCTTCCTTTTGGATTTGCAGGTGCAAGCAGTATCGGATTTACATTTAATCTGGAGAGAAGGCTGTTTACATTGAGATTGTAACTTTTTGCCTTCTGTCAACATCTTGGAGAAGAATCTCTGAGTGGCACAGAGTTTGTCTAGGGAGCCTAGAGCATACATATGGAGTTCTCCCAAGGATGTGTCATTAATCGATCTACCAGAAGTGTCTATTTTCCTTTGAATCTCATCTTGGAGTTCGTTAGGAAGGGAGTTAACATAGACTTGTTTAAGACTATGATCATTGATACCACTAAGAGTGTGATATCTGATGGACATTCTTTGATAATGAATTTCAATGTCCTTTCGTCTGAGTGAACAACAACGCATATCGAAGAATTCTTGTCTAGCCTGCTTATAAAGCTGGTTTGGATCACCAAGAAATTCTCTGAAAATGAATCCCATGGCGTGTGAGGCTACAGGGACTCTGACAAATTGTAGTTGTATGTATTCACCGAGAGCTTGGTACCAATCTTTGAGGGAACCAATGAATCTAGATACGAATTCCCGTAAGATTGCTTCAAGGTTCTGTTCAGATTTTGCCACTTTTTAGGTCAAGCCAGGCGCTCATTTCTGAAATCTTTTTTCTCTAGGAGCTAGGAGAAGTGTCATCAAAATGAAACCAGAGACCATTAGTTGGTTTGGAAGGAGGACGGTCTGGTGTAGATTCTTATGTTTCTTCAACATAAGGAGTAGGACCAGTAGAAGTGGCATCGTCAGGAGAATCATAGGTTTGTGTGGATGGCTGAGGATCAGTTCTGGACGCCATAAAGACCTGAGTAAGGTCAGCCTTATCATGGAGAGAGGATTGTGAAGCAGGAGTCGTCATCCACAATGATTGAGAAGGAGAGTCATCTAAGAAGGTTTCGGATGGGGTATCATCAGACAAAGATTCTATCTCTGATTTGGAAGAAGAGGGGAGTGTCTTAGAGGCGAACAGAGCTGGCTCATTTGAGCCGGAGACAGGTTGTTTGTCTTTTCGCTTGGAAGGAGGTCATTTCACAGTTTTCTCCTGAGGTGGAGAAAGTGGAGGATATTTACGAAATAGTTCCCTCGTGGACCTGAAATAGCTAGAAAATTCATTACAACCAGATGGAGGTGAATGGGTTGGAGACATTGGGAAGAAAAGGGACTGAGAATGAGAATAGGGCCTTAGGCGAATTGAATGGTCCTTATTCATTTGTTCGAGTTGTTCTTTTAGCTGCTTAATTTCTCTTTCTTTTCTATCGAAGTCTGGACCGGAATAGCCACGATCTATGTACCTATGTAGATTAGAATGTAACTTTGCAATTCTGGATTGTAGATCTAAGGACATGTCACGGAAAGCGGCGTCAAGGTTCAAAAGATAATGTTCGTGTTGAGAAACATGTCGTGTAACACGGTCAATCTTCTGATCAATAGAATTCAGGACTCTGTTCTGGGCTCTGGCATTATGAGACTGCCAGTTAAGAACTTGTTCAGCTTGAGATGGCTGTTTGAGAGTACCGTTAGGTTGGACTTCAGTAGTTTGGACAAAAGGCCTAGAGAATCGAGTCTTTTCTGAATTAGAAGTTGGCTCGAGTGGAGGGAATTCACAGTCATAATCTGAGGTCATGTAACAAGGGACAGGAGGTGGTAAACTTGGAGCAGGAATAGTGGGTTGTGGAGGTAAAAAACCTTCAGATCGTAAGATCTGTAGGGCTCTGTCATAAATGGGCAAAGGCTTGTGTTTGATAGGATGTAAGCCTATCTAGGGACTGTCAGGGTCGTCTGGTTTGCGAGATTTAGGCCAAGGCTTGCATGAGGTATAAGAAGTATCTTTAAGACAATCTCGACAAATGCAGTTTGCATCACACATAAGAGGATCGACATCCCAGATGAAATGGCCATTAATTTTGTCGGTGTAGACTACAGATCCATTAGCTTCAAAGCTATGGATGGGGATATCATCTTCAAAGGTAATTGGTATGATCATGAGGGCTTGGAAAACATGAGGAGTTGGGGGATCACTGGAGGAGGTGTTTGAGAGTGGTTTGTAAATAGTTCTGACAGTACCATCAGGATTCCTGACGTACGATGAGTCAGAAGCAATTACAGGGGTAGTATTCTCAAAGGCCTTTTCATAGTTGGTGATCCATTCAAGAGGCATAATCTCAAGGAGTTTTTCTCTGGGTAACTGTTTGGGAATCTGGATGATGGTAGGAACCTTATCTTCCCTCTCAGCCTTGATGAAAATAGTATCACCGGAGTGGCCGGGGATAAGGAGATCAAAGGCATGATCTTGGAGTTTGTAATCAATCTGATGATGAAGTGTGGCCATGTAAGAATTTGGTAGCATGGGTGCTCCCAGTATTTGGAGCTGTATCTTAAGGCAATTATGAAGATTATCATCCCGTAAAGGGATGTTGAAATTGGGGTAGTATGTGAGAGAAATACTACCGGCATGAAGAGTGGACAAACAAGTGCCAATAATGGCATGTTCGTAATCCTTGTAGATGGTGTTGAGAAGAGCAACTCTGGCAGTAACAGGTAATCCTTTTCTGCCATGCAAAGTCAGGATGATTCGGAGAGCACCAATGTACAGATGGGAGTAGCCTTCCTTTATCCATTGGTTGATCATGGGTTGACCTATTTATAATATAATATATATATATATATAATATTAATATATTAATATATATATTATATACATTATATAATCTAATCTAATATAATCTAATATATATTATATAATATAAAAATATATATATATTATATATTATATATTATTATTATAATATATAAAATATATTATATATATTTATATTTATATATATATATTATTATATGTATTATAATACAATTATTATCCAAAATATATCATGTTATTATGAATATTTTATAATTAGGGGTATTTTGGTCAAAATACAGTTAACTCCATTTCATTCCGTTGTTAATCAAACAAAATAATACTGATTCAGAGTCTAATTCTAAAGTTCCAACCGAACAAAAAACTTAGTTTTCCTTTCCTTTCTCATTCTGATTACCATTACACTATGTAACCAAACGTGACCATAGAGTATTGATCAATAACTCGACTATATATGTTTTAAAAAATATAATTTTATTAAAAGTTTCAATAAATATTTTTTAATATATGTCTGTCGTCGAAATTAGAATTTTGATTAGTTGAATAAATTTAAATTTATCTAACAAGGTATTTTTTTTTTTTCTAACAACTCATATATGTTATATATAAATATTGTTCAATTGTTAACACATCAAATATTTTAGTCAAGTGGTAAAAACTTGCAACTATTGACTTGAGGTCTTAAGTTCAATCCTTAGTAATGACAATTAATTGTCATTATTAATTGGTGGTGGTCTAGTGGCCGACTGTCGGCGCCAACGATGGTCATACGGCCTGCCGGTGGGCGGTGGGGGCAGTCGTTCGGTGGACTGCCGGCGGTGACGGGGGTGATCGGACAAGCCAAAAAGAAAGAAAAAGAAAATGTACCTCAAGATTATTTTCTAGCCACTTATGCCACCAAGGAATATTGTGCGATTTGACGATATCACATAATGCTTTGGAGTAGTTGCCTTGCTTTCCAATTCTTTGATCTTCACATCTTGTAGCACTACCTTAGTATTGAGTTCTTCAATCTTCCTTTGTGACTCCTCAATCAACCTTCTTGACTCTTCAACCTCATCCTTCAATTGCATAGCCCCATCCCGAAAGACTAGTTGTGCTAGATACAAGGCTTGAATCTTGAGATTCAACAAAGAACCTAAATGTATCATAAGACCTACCCTTTTCTTTATATGACATAGTAGCCATACATTTATCACTAAACTTTTCTAAGGGAGGTAGTAGCACATCATCATTTTGTTTCTTCACACCTCGAGCTAAACACAAATGAGAGATAAACCCCGGAAATGCCAACTTCTTGTCCAAACGAGTTGAACATGCCGCAATCTTAATATGTTCTATAAGGACTTCACCAAGGTTTATGGGTTTGTTAGTCACTAAGGCATACACAATCTTGATCTTCTCTTTGTTTAGTTCTGTAGCATTAGAAGATCCAACAAGATTGACACAAACAAAGATATGCCAAAAGGCACTAACCTTAGTCAACTCACTTTGTCTAATAAAGGCTCGTTTTCCCCACTCAAAATCACTATTGTCACGAAGAGTTCTACCCATTTCATTGAGGTTTTCAATATTCTCTGCATCAAGAAAACCGACTCAATATCATTGGGCAACCTGAGGAACTTGTTGATGTTCTATGAGTTGACTCTAAAGACAACACATCTCACATCCATCAAGGCATCTTCAATGGTAGTAGTCTCCTTGTACTCATGGTAGAATTCTCTAACCATGGTATCATTCACCATTCCAAGCATGTTAATCCAAGTACTCCAATGCCTTTCATCAATAATCCTATGGACATAAGATCCACTACAAGCATCCAAAGCCATACCTTTTTTCTTGTAAAATCTTTTTACACCCAAAAATACCCAAAGATTTCAACTTGTTGGTTTTGGTTTTCTTAGAGGTAGAAGAAGTAGGTTTGGATTTGTTTATAGGTTTAGGAGAATTACTAATTCCATCTTTCTTGGTTCTCCCCATGACCTTGTGTAATTATCATTGAACACGAAAACAAACGTGAGTGGAAAAATTCAAAGCAAGTTAGCACAAAAATATAATGGCATATCATAATACAAATAATCATCATACAAATCAAGACGTATAAAATAGCATCTAAAAGATTCATTATATCAACCAAAGAATATGCCAACAAATATCAACTTGAAACATGTGAACATATCATAAAAGAGAACAAAGTCTAGCATACTATGCTCCCCCTTGATAAGTGCTCTATCTAAGATCAAGATAGAAAAATGTTCACAATGATATTCACACAATCACACATTCAAGCAATTTTAAGGAAATCAAATTAATTAAGCTTCACAAGCAAAGAGAGATACATCAAGATTTTCAATCTCTCTCATAATTCTTCTAAAATTGCAAGAATATCAAATCACTTATAAACAAAAGTGTGTATGTGCGAATATTTGCTTCAAGTATATGAAAAGAAGTAATTTGATAATCAAACATGCAAACAATATCAATATCTATTCATCTTAAGCTTTTCCATGAAAGGTCAAACTGATTATCATCTGGTTTTTTTGCTTTTTAAGAGAATAAATTTCAGCATATGAGCGTGTGTGTGCATGTGGCTCGTTATCCCATTTCTATTTGACAACCCGAGCAAACTTGATTTTCAACTTAACTTCTTAATGCCTTTTATTTCTTATTTTGGCTTTGAATCAAAGAATTTTTTTTTTATTATTATTGATTCTTTTCAACACTTCTTTGATTTTTCTAACGTAAACAAATACACTTCATGGTGGCTTTCACTCATCACAATGGCATAGCCCTTTCCTACATTGGGCTGCTATATAACTAAGGTGTGTAGCCCTTTCCATGAAGGTGCTCGTTGAGTTCTATGTAGTTGCCGAAGCAAAATGGATACTAACCATAGGTCATCATAAATGTACTTGTCAAAGGACTTCAAGGTCTATCCACAACTTACATATATCAAACTTAACTTACTTAACCAAACATACAAGAGAAGCAAAGTGCATTTTTTGAAACCAAAATTTTATGGTTTACAAGCACTTGATCTAAAAGCAATGCAAAAAGACTCACTTAAGATCATTACTTCTTAAAAGAGTAGCTTTCAAAGAATATGAAGCTCATATTTTTCAAAAACATGCCACTCAACAATCATACTAACAACAACACACATCATGATGAAGATCAATGTGAACAATTATCACCAAAAGATCTTAAAAGAGCAAATGTCAATGAGAACCATAAGAACACTTTACTAGTTCTCTAATATGACATGCTTCATGAAGTGGTGCAAACAATGAGTTGAGAGATGAAAATCCAAGTAAGCAAGCAATGTGATATAGAGATACCTTCGCAAGCTATTTTCATCAAATGTAAAGCCTTTGCCCTTTTTATGAGCCATCTTAGCTTGTTTGTCCTCATGACAACAAGTTATTGGTGTGTTGATCTAAGAGACTAAAAACTTAGCATTTCAACTCAAACACAAAAAAATGACTTTCTCTAAAAGTCTTAACATGATTATCACCGTATAGATTTCATTAATCAATGGATTTCGACTATCATAACAAGAATGTGAGATAGCTAAGTTCATGTTGAGTTATAAAGAGACAAAGCAAGCAAGCTAAGTTTCTTAACAACTTGACACTAATCTTGAAGCTAACTCACATGTGCAACTTACACTATTGGTAAGAGCACTAACCCTTGACCAATTTAGTCTTAGGTGAACCTAAACAAACATTATCAAGATTCTTATTGGCAACAATGTTAAATCTAGAATAAAGACCTTCTACCACTTGATACACAAGAATATCATTGATACTCTTCTTTTCAACATTATTAGCAACACATGCTTTGTTAATTTTAGCAAGGTTTGCATTCTTCACATTTCGGACATTATTAACATGCTTAGTGACAATTTCATGCTTTCCATACTCTAAAGCTCTAGCATGCTTAAAATTAAGTTCAATCTCTCTATCCCTAGATGCATTTCCTAATTCACAATATTCAATATATTTAAAGCACTTGGGCTTGATATGGCCTACGGTATTGCAAAAATGGCTTATGGGAATAAAAGTAGAGATATTACCTTCCGGACTTGAAGAAGCACAAATGGGAGTGTCAAGGGGTACCTTTTCTTTAATTTGTTCCTGGTCTTGGAACGTCTCTTTTTAGGAGCTTTCTTATCAACAATGACTTTTTCCTTATTTGTAGGAAGTGATGCTTCTATGATCTTCTTTTCAACTACCAAGTCGTTTGAGCCACCTAGAGTCAAACTAGAGATGATCATATCCCTCTCAAGAACAATCCTTTCAACTTCTCTAAGCTTCTTGGCAAGAGCACTCTTTTCACCCAAGAGCCTTCAAGTTGTTGACACAAACTTATCCACTTGTATTTTGATCAAATCATCCTTCTCATAAACCTCTCTTAAAGCTATTACCAATTTCTCTTGAAGACTTTTCACCTTAGCCAAAAGATTAAAATAGGTTGGGTTTGAACTTAAGCACTCATGATGATTTGGATCAACTTCCTTGTCCAAATAAACTTGACATTCTTCCTCTAGTATTGAGTGAGAGGCCGTGATGGCAAAAAAGTTGCTCACCAACTCTTCTTCACTAGAAGACTCATCATTTGAGCTCTCCTCTTCACTAGAGTCATCATCCTCACTCTATATGGCTACCATAGCTTTTCCCTTCTTGTGCTTCCTAGTCTTATCATTAGGACATTTCGAGGCATAGTGCACAAGCTTCTTGCACTTGAAGCATTGAACCTTATGATTACTTTTAGCATAACCACTCTGATCGAACCAAAATTGTTATGATTTTGGCCCTCAATTCTATATCCTTTAGCTTTTTTTTAGTGTATTTTGGTGTCTAATGGCTCATTTCTAGTCCACTATAGGCATTTAGTGTATTTCGGGCAAGACGTGAGATTTGGTGGTAAAAGGGGCTGAAGTTGTAAAAAGTGTGTACAGATCATCCAACTTGAAAGAATCATATCTCTCACCTTAGATCAAACCGCATTTTTTTTTACATATATTCGGAAAGCCTTGGAAGTGTACTTTCCAACAGTTTTTACGGATTGTAATTCTGAGTTTTCTAGAGAAAGTTATGTTCATTTTAGTAACTGTTGTGCAGGGAACCGTGATGAATCATGACGGAACCGTGATGATCATATCTCCCACCTTAGATCAAACCACATTTTTTTTACATATATTCGGAAAGCCCTAGAAGTGTACTTTCCAGCAGTTTTTACGGATTGTAATTCTGAGTCTTCTAGAGAAAGTTATGTTCATTTTAGTAACTGTTGTGCAGGGAACCGTGATGAATCGTGACACAACCGTGAACTGCTCTCTCTAGAGCATCGAAAGGGACGTTTTCAAGCCATTGCAGAGGGGTGATGTTGTCCTTTCATGCCTATTTCTAACCCTAGCCTTCACAACATATAAATACACCATTTTTATAGAGAATTTACACCTTTTAGTCTCTCCTTCTTTAAACATTCCTAATCCTACCATTCTTCCTCTCCAATCTCATCAACAAACATCTAGATTACTCCACCCAAATCACTCATCTCTACCTATTTTATATATCCATTTCCTTTGTCACTTTCCATTTGACTTCACCTATCTAGACATATCCTCATCATCCAATCTTTGCACTAGGATCAACAAGGAAGCTCAAGGAATGATCAAACTTACAAGAGAGACCCAAGGGTGATTTCTCTACATTTTACTTCCTTTCTGTAAGGATTCCCATATCTTGATTGGCTTATTTCGTGGACAAACCACATGTTGGGGTTTATTGTGTAAGGGTAGTTTAGGTGAGTGAGGTTCAAGCTCAAAAGCCCTTTCAAGACCTCAAGGGACAAGCACGCCAAAGGTATAATCTCTAGTGCTTAGTTTTTCTTTGAAGAGATTTAGTTAGCACACACACACTTAGCATACTTGTACTTGTGTGTATTCTCTTCACATGACACATTTCACTCTTGCACTTTGTTTGATGTATCTTATTGTATTTGTGTGTTGTGTAATCCGTTTCCCGAATATGTTCGGAAACGTCCGCGCTTGCACGAATGTGTGCTTGGTTTTACGCAAAGACCGCTTAAGGGGAATGCTCTTGGCTTCTCCTTTAGATTCATCATTACTGGTGAATCGGCGGTTTGATCGGCGGCCTGGCCGCCGAATTGAAACCGCCATTTCAGTCCAAAAAGGTCTGGAGTGATTCTACGATTACGATCGGTGGCCCCCGACCGCCGTTCAAAACCGCCAATCATACCTGATTGATTTTATTTCTCGGGTTTAATTCTGCGGTTTAATCGGCGGTTACGAAACCACCGTTGATGCTCTGTTCTTCACGAGCTCAATTCGGCGGTCATAATCGGCGGCCTAGCCGCCGATTGAAATCGTCGATCGGTGCGTTTCAAGAGCAAACTTGTATTTTCACATGCTCTATTTTTTATGCCTATAAATACATCTCTTTTTCTTGTTCTGAATAATAACTCTTTGATTATCAAGAACCCTATATTTTAAAGAGAGATTTTGAGAGAAAAATCAACCAAGTTTGCTCATTTAAACACTCAAATACATTCCTTTGTGCATCAAAGTTCATCTTGCATTCATCCATGAATGGGTTTGCATCATCACAACTTGCTTGGTAAGATTTTGATTAAGTTCATCTCATTTTAGTATTTTTACTATCAAGCTATCCTCTTTTAATTTACTTGTATGTTTTTGATCATATGATAAATACAAGAATAGAGAATTAATTGTGATGAATTGATTGAGTGTTGTATTGTGATAGCTAATTAGGTTTTTGATTAATCTTGATTAGTTAAGCTATTTGACATGTCATTTAGCTATTGATATCTAGGGTTGATTTAATTGATTACATCATCATCCTAGATAAGCATATAAGGTTCCCTAGCCTTGTTTGTTATTTGAATATTTATACATATTCACATAGGTTGTATAATCTCTTCATTGAGAATTAAGTCTTGAGGGTAAGATTGCTTAGGCCTCAAGCAATTGGACTAGAGCCACTTTTAAATGCCCGAGTGGTAGAAGTGGGGGGTTATTGACCGGAGTGTTAGACGAGGTCTACATAGGTTGTAAACTCCATTTCAATTAGTGGATTTCGAGGTTCGAGTGTGGCGCACTAAACAGCCCATGGTTTTTCCCAGTGGTTGGGTTTCCACGTATACATCAAGTGTTATTTAAATTCTGCACTATATTACACTTGCTTGTATTTTTGACTAGTAGGGGCATTTTCGTAATATTGACTTGCATGCGAAAATTGGGTAATAAAGCTTAAAATCTATTCACCCACCCTCTAGATATATTTATCATACACACCGAACATTTATTCGTTTCTTTCACTTTCTTTATTTGTGATTATGTGTAATTAAACCTCCATTCTAGGAGGATGATTTAAGACACTCTTGGACAATAAGTATTTGTTAAAGCTTTGAATATTATGTTTACACGGTGATAGTTTTATTCACTTTTTAATTAGATCTTGCTCTTATGTGATTAATTGAGTTATTGACACACTTATTGATTGCAATATGTTGTAGGATTTACTTGTGATAAAATTGATTGAGTTATTGACACACTTAATTGATTGTATCACATAGTGAATAGGATAAGTTGTTGGAGGGTATATCAACCGCAATTGCCTAGGCCTTTGATCATCACTAACCAATCCCACCTTGACCCCCTCTCCTTAATCGGTTAGGTATTTTGGTGGGAAGTTGTTTAGGGTTCATAGTGACAGTCTAAACACACTTTTGAATGAGATCGATCCTTGATTGTGTGAATTGTACGTTAATGAAGCCATGTATGAATTGCTCAAAGTCCATTAGCTACTCTATCATTTCCCTAGACTTCCACTTAATTGTTTAAGTCCACTTTCTTATCTAGGTTGTTGGTATTGGATTCATATCTCCATTCATATTCTCTTTATATTCTTGTTATTTACTTTACATGCATTGTTTGATGGTTTCTCAAACCATACACTACCCCACTTACCATGATTTATTTTTTTGCACATTAGTAAGACTAACTTAGATTAGATAGCAAATCGATTAATCTAACCTAATCCTTGTGGAACGAATCCTTAGCTTGCCGCTTTACTAGTTTTCAAAACTTAGAGCACATTGCATAGGAATTTCTTTATAAACATCTTTTGAACCACAATTTCCCAACGACAGAAAAAATGTGATCACACTCCTCTCATGATTTGGAATGAATGACCTCTTGACTTCCTTTTCCCTTGACTACTTGCCACTTGGCATGGCACCTTTCCTCATGAACTTCTAAACTTCCTCACCAATAAAGCCATCTCCTCGTCGTCATTACTACTAAATTCTTTGACAACTTTGAGAGCTAAACCCTTGTTCTTAGCCTTCGGTTTCAAGCTTGCCTTATAGGTTTGAAGAGATCCTAGCAACTCATCTATGCTCATGACATCTACGTTCTTGCTCTCTTTATTAGCTGTTACTTTAGCTTTGAAACGCTTGGTAGAGATCATTGGATCTTCCAATTTAGCCTCTCACCGGAGATCGGAACACCAAGGGCTTGACATTGGTTAACGATGTCTAGTTGCTTGAATTGAAAGTCATCAAACTTGTCTTCCTTACACATTTGCAACATCTTAAATTGTGAAATGAGCATTTGAAGTCTAGACTTTCTAACTGCCTTAGTTCCTTCATCGGTAACTTGGAGAGCATCCCAAGCTTCCTTAGTGGTCTCTAGGTTTTAGATGTAGGAGAATTGCCTACTATCCACTTCTCCAAAAATAGCACTCACCGCCCGATGATGCCACTTAGCCAACTCAAACTCATTTGTATTCCATTCGCTTATAGGCTTAGAAACTGTAGATCCATTCTCAAGAGTCTTATTGGGAGAGTTGTATCCTTCCTCAACGGTCATCCATGCTCTCTCATCGATAGACCAGATGTAAGCTTGTAAATACAATCACGGGTTAAATTGCCTTAAGCTTACCTAGAGGGGGTGAATAGGTTTTAAGGCCTTTTTCGATCCCTTGAAACAAACAAAAGTTTGTCCCTCTAGATAGCTTATATCACACCTTAATAAACACAAACAAGCATGCATAGACTATTGATAAGCATATTCAATTGATAGATCAAACATAGCCTATGAATTGCATGAGGAGGTTATACCAAAAATACATAAATCAATAAGTACTTGTATTCATTATAAATGTACCATGAGTTCAAGTACATATTAAAGATATAAAGACAATCAAAGATCTTGTCTTATAAGAATGTAATCAATGACAATTCAAGCAATATCAATTGATACAGGTAAACAAATATCAAAGAGATAAGGAAAGAGAAACTTGACACATGATATTTTTTACGTGGTAAACCTCCGAAGAGGAAACATCCACAGGTTGAATCCACAACCACCGGCAAAATGTTTTTCACTAGTTAAACAAGAGTACACCCTCAAATGTGACCAACTCTCATGTATCACAGTCTATTGGATATCCCTCATATCTATTCCCACTAGAGAGAAACTTGCCTACTATCTAACCGAGACACATCGCATGCCTCTAGAGAATATCCTTGCTCGGACTTACTAGAGGCCTCACACCTCTTGCCAAGACTTCCCTTGCTCTATGTTGAAGAATCACTCAACTGTAGGGAAAAATACCGTAGTACACGCAGCGGAAGCGAGACTAAAAATAGATTTAGTAGTTTTAAAATTTTTCCTTTTTATGAACCTTAACCCTTTAATTAATTAAGCATACATATAATCAACAAAAGAAGAATACCTTTTGTCACGTGATACGATTGACTTACGTCGATGGTAATCCGCAAGATCTTCAATCCTAGCACGAACGTGAATCACCTAGGAGCGTGGTCTCCCTTTTTCTTTGAATTGCAAACCTGAGAATGGATAAACAAACTTTTCTTTTCCTTTTGTTAGTCACAAAACAATCAAAAGAAGACTAAGATTATTCCGGTCACTTTTGAGTTCTCAATCTAATGATCGAAACTCGCGTGAACCTAATTCGATGTTGTACACACAAGCTTATTGATGAACAAGCAATTAGTGTACCATCAAAAGAATAATCTCTTCACTCTTTTATGTCTTAGTAGAATCAACACACACTAATCACTAGAGTTGGATTCTATTTTTTTAAGCAAAAGAAAAACTCTCAAGCCTTACAAGTAGGGTTAGCCGAATTCAACCTATATATAATATCTATATATATTAAAATATATATAGTGCATAAATTCTGCACACCTCTTTTAAAGTGAACTAATGCTGCATGCCTATATAAATATATATTGCTGCCCCCACATATATGTTTGCAAACCTAATATATCTTGCGGCACACACATTTATGTTTGCAAGAATAATATATCTTGCTCTTGCCATATATATTTCTATGTATATCACGGCAATTTCCTCTACCATGTAGGATTTTTGTCTTTTGACCTAAATCCTAACCCTAGGTAGATTTGCTTAGAATTCCAAACCCTAATCCAACTCTATAGTGTAGTATTAAATTATGACTAAATTAAAAGACTTCCTATTTGATTAAATAAATAAACCTTATTATTTATTTTCTTACCAAATAAGTCTTTTAGTATACTACTACCAATAGTATAACTCTAGGAAATATATTTCCTGATCAGAAAAAGATTTTGTTTCTTAATTAAATAATTAATTAATTCTCATTTAATCAAACAATAAAATAAAATAATATTTATGACTAAATACATAGCCTTGCCGCCCCACATGTAATAAATGGGCCAAATATTATTTCCTTATTTTATTTAATCCATTGGACTTTAAATAAAAAGCCCACATGTGAACCAAACTCATTCTTACTAAAAGAAACAAGCCCACATGCATTTCATTAATATATTAATATAATTGAGCAGCCCATTAAATAAATAATGTGCAAATTATATTCTTAATATATTAAATGCAATTCTAGATGGACCCATAAATTGGTCCGGTAGAATATATCAAGTGATCCATGCAAGTCCGTGTGGATTGGGGATCTTGGCGAGCTATCTAAATTTAAGCTTCAATAGATATAACCTAATCACAATCAACAAATGATTCACTTAGGTCCGATCCATTAATTTTAACTCATTCCACTAAAGAGCTAAAATTGAACTCTTAAATAAAGATAGAATAAGAAGATGTTCCTCATTCATACCCTAGACAATCATGTTGGAGATAGTGTATCCTCGTGATTAATATCAGTAATCGCCAAGAGTTCATAGACCGCCTATAACTCTCCAAGTTACCATATTTACTCATATGACCACGTTTTGAACTTGGATATTTTGACTTGTCCAGAAGCCATGTTTTCAATAGTCACTATCGAAAACTCAACGTTGAGATTTAATATCCAATTACCTCAAAACATCCATATGATGATATTATACTCTCATTTAATAAATGGAGCCACGATGTCCATATCTATAAATGAAGTCCTCTATCGATTAACAAATGAATATCACCAAACTATCGAGGATAGACTATGCTATATAATCGTACTCATTGATAACTCAAATGATATCACTTGCAACCATAAGTCCATCATTTATCTCAGGATTAAGATAGACTCTCTGATTGTCCTGATGATTGGATGATTTACATACCTATTTGAGGTCCCCATTTCCTAGATTTTGTACTCGTTATCGAGCGTGTTTTTGTATATAATGCGTTTTGTGAGCATTGTGTAGGTTGTATGCTCTAAAATAAGGTGTTGAGCATAATTGAAGAGTTTTGGAGGTTAAAAGGCTGAAATTGTAAATCTTAGTGCAGAGCTTTCAACTTTCGGGGGTCATATCTCCCTCATCCGATTGAACTACTTTTTGTATAACCTATTTTTGGAAAGCCCCACGAAGCTACTTTCCAACGCTTTTTACGGATCATGATTCCGAGTTCTCTAGGGGAAGTTATGGCTATTTTTGTAACAGTGCGTGAAGTTGGAAAACTTCACCCGAGAGAGATGCGAGCCCAAGGCGAGCTCAAGCAGCTCGCCCCTCAAGGTCGCTAACCTCTCGGGTTTTCAATAGTTTTCTTCAACCAAAAAGCATCCAAATCGCCCCCAACTCGCCCCAAGCTCGCCCTTTTACCCAAAATATGTTAAAAATCAAGATTTTACCTCCTTGCCCTTGACCTAATTCATTCCTCTATATAAACCTTTGATATTTTTAAACCAAAAAAAGCTCTCTCACCCAAGAATAGTCACCAAGACCTCACCTTTACACATTCCTCTTACTCTCACCTTCCATCTTTCACAACCCATCTAACTTCCATAACTCCCTAACATCCAAACACAAACTTCACTACCACTTTTCCACATCCACCATCACTCCACCTTTTTGGGCAAGAGAGAGTTGAAGAAGGATAGAAGGAGAAGAAGATCTAAAGAAGAAGAGGAAGCTCTCCATTAGTTTTCTCTAAACCCTTTCTCTTTTATTCTTTTTCATAGCCATGTATTTATTTGATTTTATCTATGTTATGGCTATTCTTTGTAATATGAGCTAAATATATATTGCTAGGATTTGATGAAACCCCACCCATGACTATATATTTATATTGATTCTTGTTTATCCATTTATGTGCAACTTGTGGTTTGTATGAGTATTTTTGTATGCTTAAAGCTTTCAAGCGATTGATCTCCATTTGAATGAATTATTGTGGTGTGTTATTTACTAACCGGAGACGCACACCACGTGTTCGATAAAATGCCCTCTATGCATGTCTAGAAAAGTACACCCACTTAGGCTAGCGTATAGGATTCGTTTAGTGCGCCAACAAACTTAATGAACTCAATTCGTATATTCCGGGTAATCGAGAGATAGGCTTGGGTACGTTTCGGGTGTAATCTACTTTGCTTGACCAAGATTGTAGGTTAATATTAGGGTGCATGAATCTACAAATTGCATGAGTATGTTTTGGGTGAATAATTGAGTCTAAAACGGAAGTCAATTGAGGGTGGGGTGTAGTCAAGTCCTAGCATGTTTTTCTTCGATATTACACTTGAGTTTATTTTAGTGTTATTTTATTTCTTGCATTAGCATTAGTCATTAGATTAAATTAGTTTAATTTACTTAGTTTAAATATCCTTTTTTGCTTGTTTGAATAGCATCTAGGCTAATCAATTTCGATAATCGATCACTCGATCCCTGTGGGAACGAATCTTATTCACCATTGTGCTACTCTCCGACCTCGTCCTATTGCGAGAGTCATAAAAGAGACTAGCCACCTGATAATGAAAAAACTATTATCTATTGACGTTCTAGATAAAGCTTTTCATTGTGATCCAGTTCAATGCACCCAGTGCACTAGATTCTTTTACTCGAAGACACTCCGATGATTTTAGACTCATCATATCTCATTTGATCCCACTCAAATGCTAGCAAAAGAATTCTACAACTTTAACAAGATAAAGGTGCCCAACCTTTAACTTAAGTTGTGAACATTATTCAAGACTAACTAAAGAATTGTGTCTACCACATACATATCCAGATGTACGAACAATTCTTCTTTTCTCATAGTCTTTAGACCTTATGATTATTTACTTTGACAATTATAATATTAAACTATAAATGCTATAAGATTTGTTAAACCAGAAATCATTTTATTAATATGAAAAAGATTGTTAATTACAATATTACACTCTTGCTATTGAGCATAATCCTAACATCAACAACAAGAGACTTTTCTTGCTCGGACTTATTAGAGCCTCACACGCCTTGCTAAGATTTCCTTTGCTTATCTAACCAGAGCCTCACACTCCTAGACAAGACATTACTCGGACTTACTTAGAGCCTCACACTCTTAGTTAAGACTTCCCTTGCTTAGGCTTACTTAGAGCCTCACACCCTTAGCCAAAACTTCCACCTTTTACAAGGCAAGTGATCTATGTGATGCAAATGATGCAAGCACAATCAACATAGAACATATGATCAATATGAACTATGGAAACTAGAATTAGACAATGAGCACACAATGTATGATATTCTAGTTTGAAATCCAAATGATGCAATCACATAAGATGATGCATGAATATATGAAATGTACGGATTAAGTACAAATCATGTAGAACTAGACTTAGTCAACAAAGCTCTTAACAAAAATAGTCTAGGTCATTAATACATGAAAATTGAAATCTAGAGTGTGCCAAATCACCAAACATGCTTTAATCCTAGATTTGATTCATGCAACTAAAGCTTAAGATAAACACATGTCCATGAAGCACATCTTCAAGCATTTAGTACATAAACAAAAATCCTAGAGAAGTGAGATAATGTATCCAAACTTCTTCTAAAAAACAATTAGAGCATATATTTAAATATAAATTAAGTGACTCCAATCAAAGCTCTAAAACATACAAAGACATCTGCTATTTTTGAACATGATCAATCAATGAAACATAGCACAATTAGGAATCATTTATCATTAGAATATCAATAATCAATGCACAAATATTCTTAGATACAAAGCTAATCACAATACAACTCACAAGCATGTGAAAATATAGGTTTAGAAAACCTAACTCTCATTCAAGAATCTAATCATGAACAAATTAGCTTTTAATTGAAGCTATCCTTCTCAATAGCATTCATCATAGTAACAGATAAATATAGAAGAAGAAAACCCAAGATAATTGAAGATCATAAAAGATGAGATCACAAAGTTTAGTTCAATACCTAAGAATCCCATGCAGTTTCGGTTTTGAGTGAAGAACCATAAAAACAATCGATCAAACAACTACAAACTCTTTTAGAGAAGGTAGGGGACTTGATTAAGAAGATTCTCCAACTTGAATCACTCAATTCGGAGTCTAAATGAGAAAGATATGGTGTTTGGAAGATAAGAAAGTTAGAGAGAAAATTTCAGCTCTAATTTCAAATTTTCTTCTTGTAAATGAACAAGTGAGATAGAGGGAATATTTAAAAGAGATTGGGAGAGAAAACAAAAGGGAGTGGGACCCACTTGGGAGTGGCCAACTTGGCTGTCCCTGTGGAGGCACGTGGCCACCATAGGGAGGTCGAGAGGCCTCCTTCCCGTGGTGGCCACGTGCCTCCACAGGAAGCCTCCCAAGTTTGGCCTTTCTCCTTTAGTTCTTCTCCTCGTGCCTCCCTCGTGTTCTTCGATCGTCCTTTGGCCTCCGAACTCAGAATTTGAATCCGTATCCGGATTATGAACCATAACTCACTAACACACGATGATGACTATGAAACTTTAACAAATGGATGTGAACTCGACTCGATATACGAAGACGAAGACAACGCATTGTAAGAGAACGTAAAGTTTTGTAACTTCCTAGTTTGAACTTGAAATCTAATAAGTGAGTATCCGAAACAACTGGAACTCAGCAAGGAATCATTAAGTACATATTCAAGTCCAAATACACTCATACACAAACAAATAAACACAAGATCACACAAATATGCATTTTCCTAGACATCGTTGTAAGGTTCATGATTTGTATTGGCTTGATTCCATTGCAAAACGCTCTAAATTTGTATTAGTTGTTGCTTAGGATGTTCTTAGAAGAAAATAAGCTTAAAAAGTTGAAGAGCAACGTCTAGTGCAAATGTCGTCTTCAAGAGGTGAAAGAGTCAAAGGTATATCTTGACTTCTATCCTTTTGCAAGGCGTTAGCGCACACACACACACAATTCATACATGTGTGTCCTTGCATCATAGTTCAAACATTTGGTATAACACATTCACACACTTCTTAGTATGCACATGCATTGATCTCTAATAGATAAACATTGTAGAATTGCATGCTTTGTGACTATCTCTTTAATATGGCATGCTTGTGTGAATTAGTGTTTGTTTGTTTCCGTTTTTTTTGTATTTGGACTTGAATATGTTCTATTATGATTCCTTATTGATTTTCGGTCATTTCGGTTACTCATTCATTTAGTTTCGAGTCCAAACGATGTAGCTACGCTACTTTTCGTTCTCATTCGTTGAGTTGACTTCATCGTCGTTTTCCGAGATGATTTCTCAACCATTTTTCAAATTTGTATAGTCGTCGTCGTGCATGAGGGAGTCACGATTCGTAATCCAAAAACGGATTCAAAATCGAAGTTCGGATGCCCAAGATACAGCTGAAGAATGTGAGGGAGCGCGTGAGAGGCGAAGGTGGCCAAGAGGCCACGTGTGGCCCAAGCCATGGGTGAGCCGTGGGCCCCAGGGCCAGAGGGGCTCTCTGCCCCTATGTGGCCCACGCGCCCCCCATGGGCTGGGTGACGTGGCCATGCTTGATTGGCTCGTTTTTGCCTTCTCTCTCCTCCATTTTAATCCTCTCTCCTTCCTTCCAAACTTAGTTTTTTTTTTTTTTTTTTTTTTTTTTTTTAAGATTTTCAAGAACACTTTCAAATAGGCAAAATTTCACATAAGTCTCATTTTTTTGGTGATTTATCACCTTTATAAATGTCTTTTCATATTCATCACTTTAGTCCATTTGACTAAATATTTGAAAATCAACTATTTTAAAGACTTAGGTTTTTAGTGTGATATATTGAATATTCATACCTTGTTCTTATTGATTTGCATGTCTTGATTTCTAGATACTTTTGTGATTGTTTGTTGAAAGCATATTCTAGATTATCATTGAACATGTACATTTAGCTTGATTGATCATCTAGCTTAATTTGATTGTGTTTACATCATTTGCATCATGTAGATCATAGCCTTGTATTAGGTTGAAGTCTCTAGCAAAGTGAGTGAAGCTTTGTGGATAGAGCAAGGAAGTCTTGATTAGAGGCGGGAGGACTCGGATAATCAAGCAAGGGAGTCTTGTCTAGGGTCGGGAGGTTCCGGATAGGCAAGCAAGAAATCTTTCTAGAGACGTGAGCGTCTTGGATAGGAAGTTGCTTTCTAGAGGTGTAGGACACATCTCGGATAAGAAGTAGGCTTGGTGGTTCACTTGCCCGAGGGTAGATTAGGAGTTGATAGCTTGAGCGGATATCATGAGTTGGTAGCTTGAGTGTGTAAGTCCTCTTCGTATAGTGGATTGCTTTGCCGGTGGTTGTGGTATCAACCCGTGGATGTTTCCTCTTTGAGGTTTTACCACGTAAAAATACTTGTGTTTATTTTTGTTTTACTTTTCTTTATCTTTCATATCTTACATTGATTGCATATCTTGTAAATTGATTAACTCTTATATTAGTGAAATCAATTCATTTGTTAAATCTAATCAAGTGTGCATTTTCTTTGTTATATTCCACATAGTTTTTAATATTGGAAGAATTTGAGTCTATACCTATTCCCCCCCCCCCCCCTCTAGGTATATTTTACACTACTCCTTAAGGGAAATTTCAATCGTCCTAGTACATTTCTACAATGTATGACAATATGAGATCAATGCATGAGCATGCGTGAATGTGTTATACTAATTTGGTGCTACGATGCATGGACACTTATGAATGAATTTGTGTGTATGTACGCCTAAGCCTTGTGATCGGGCAGTTGTCGGCACCCGTCAAAAAAGATGTTTTTTCTATTCTAACTACCTAGCAAATGCAACGAGTCAAAGGACTAGTATAGCAAGTAAGCTAGGGTCGTTCCCATAGAGAGGTGGTATCCATATAACTGTCTCTAGCTAAAGCGTTTATTAAAGCGATGTAAATAGAACATGGAAGTGATGAGAATGGTGTGTGTGAAGTGTATGCATAATGCGGATGGTGTGTGAGGTTGTGAATAAAACTAAACTAAATTAAATTACACTAAGGATAGAAATGTAACTAGGTGTTTGCCTTTCTAAATCTAACTACAATAGGAATCAATTACACTACAAAGCAATTAAACTAAAGGCCAAGCACCCTAGCTACGAAAATAAATGTGGCTTGGAGAGATGCAAGATAGTGGTTACAATTGGTACATAAGTTCACCAAACACACAAGCAAGTCATGTTGATCATAAACATTCAAGCATCATTCAACTCGGATTCAAGGGCTAACTCTCTTGATTAAGGATTCCGAAACCAAATCATCTATTATTAAGAATCATTTGTTGATTAAGAAACACAGAAATCCATTCAACACTCACCCAAAATCATGGAGTGAGCAATTGTGTCTCTTGATCAAAGACCCATTAAGCACAAGAACACTAAACAACCTAATCTAGCATAATCATGCATAAATCAAGTCCCCTCCATTCAAGAGTTAACAATCAATATCCATTCACAATTAATCAATTGGAACCCGGATGTGCTCTTTCACTCAAATCAATCCATACATATCGATTCCCTTTTGTCACCAACATGCAAACAAGAGTGAGACTCTACTTTTACACTGCATCATTTGTTTACACTAAGTTACACTACATCATTGTTTTAATCTAAAGTCTCACTTATGCAAAACATATCAATTTCCACTCATTCACCTACATACATGTCAAAAAAAGAGAGATATAGCAAAGCTCAAAGAATAGAGTCAAGATCCAAATCGAATCTAAGTAAAGATCATATATAACAAGCTCAAGTGTTAGGTTACAAACATTCCCTAATGGGGATTACACTCAAAGAAATAAAAAATAAAACAAAGAGAAGAGTTTAGAGATAACCAAGATCTCTATTTCATTTGATCTCTTTTCTCTTTGGATCTACTTCAAATATGGATGGATGAAGTGTAGAGGTGGTGGTGGTGGTGAGCTTCCTATGGAAAAGAACCTCCATGGAAGCTTTGAGAACTCCTCTCTCTCTTTTATGGCGTAAGATTGGTGAAATGTCTAGGATATGAGATATCTAGATATTTAGATTAGATATTTTAAAGACCAACAAGTGAGTGTATTTACAGTGGTTGAAGGTTAGGGCATTAATTGGGGTTGAAAAGTCAAGTTTGCTCTTAAAAATCATGTGATCTGGAAGTAGATATGGGCTGCCGACATAGATCTACGAGGTCTAACTCGCAGATGGCTGTGGGCAACTTTTGTGACCAAGATCTGCAAGGTCAAACTCACAGTTTTAACTTGCAGAAAATTTGCTACTTCGCACTGCTAGGTTTAACTCGAAGATTTAACTTACGGAAGGGTCTGTAATGGATCTGCGACTTCCTTCTGTGAGGACAAACTCGCAGATCCATCTAACAGATTATTCTGACACTTCTTCCTTGCAGATTCATCTAGCGAAAGGCTCTGGAAAGGATCTGCGACTTCATTATGCGAGGACAAACTCACAGTGCCATCTAGCGGTGAGCACAAACTCGCAGTTTCAACTCGTGGTGCCATCTAGCGGATTGTAAGTGAGAATGGTGGAAATGGTATGTAGAAATGTGAAGTATGGGTGTGAAATGTGTTTGGATGATTGGGAGAATATTCCTAGATCTAGATGATGTATGGGAAAGAAAATGTGTGTGTAAAAACGTCCCCAATCGATCCAATATCAGTTTCTATTTATATGGATTACAAAAAATAGGTCTAAAATGCTTTAAAGTCGAAATCTAGTGGGCGTGGATTGCGGGTCGAGTGCAGGTCAGGGACCCATACTTTACCCGCACTTTATCAATTCTTCAAGTTTCTAGATACCGGGTTTCCTAACTAGTGTGTATGGAGTGCGGTTGGATGACCCGCACTTTATCTTTTCTTCGAGATTTTAGCTCCCGGGTTTTGTCAACAGTGCGAGTGGAGTGCGGTTAACTGACCCGCACTGTACCGGCACTTTATCTTCTCCTTAAATATTAGCTCCCGGGTTTTGTCAACAGTGCGGGTGGAGTGCGATTGGCTGACCCACACCATACCTGCACTTTATCTTCTCATCAAATATCAGTTCTTGGGTTTTATGATCGCACTCAAAATGTTCACATTTAGCGCTCCCTTTGCTTAGTTTTTGTAACCGTTTTCTGAGCATTTTTAGGTATTTAACATTGTAATTAAGTGTTTTCAGGTAACTTAGGCGTTTCGAAGGCATTTGGGTCCGAAATGACGAAAAGAAGGCAGAAAAATAGAGGAAGCCCTGTTCCCACGGGTTCACACGTAACATCCCGCGGGAAAGAACCAGTGAAGAGAAACCGTGGGATAGATCACACAATTTAGCGACTTCATTCCATCTATTCCGCGGGAATTAACCAGTTGAAGGAAGTCGCGGATCATTCATTTGTCAAATTCAGCAACTTCATTCCATCTGCTTCGTGGGAACAAAACCGCGGTAACCTCTGGCGGGTTCAGACCTACTTCCAGGAGAGAATATTCCTACAGAAGAAGTCCGTGCAGAAAAGGAAAGCTCATCTGCGGGTTCATACCGTGGGAATGAAGCCGTGGAACAAACCCGCGGAAGAATCCAACGAGCTGCAAGTGGATTAAATCCAGTCCAAAACCAATCACTTCAAGACCTTTTCCTACACACTTTCCATTTCTAACTGAAACTATAGACAAAAAGACCCTCACTTGTCTTAGAGAGGTCTCCCCTTTTGTGTACATCCCATCCAACTTACCTAGCTATCAAGGACCTCAACCACTTAGGAGATGTATGTAGAATATACTAGATTAGATATTTATTTTTCTTAAAATGAAATAACCATGCAAGTTTTCTTAGGACTTTCTAGGCAACCAAACACCCACTTTGGTACCTTAGCTTAGTTTACTTCAAGTTTCCATAAAAGAAGTTGTTCTTTGGATTACAAAGAGGATCATTTCTCCTTCACAAGAGTTACCAACCGGTGATGTTTCCTTCATTTGTACTCCTTAGTTGCTTTGATTCTATGTGTAACTAAATTCTCCTTGTTATGGGATTAGATGTAGTTCTTGTAATTAACCGTGCTATATAATCAATCATGTTTAATTCACTTTCTCAAGTTATGTACGTGTTCATTATTCCATTTATGAGTGGTGGTTGCAACCACCAATCTATCATTGAATGCACAATAAACTTGTTGAACCTATATGCATCAAAGACCAATTATGCATGTGCCTCTCATGACATCTATGTTGTAGAGATTTACTAACTTGTGAATCTTCATTAACACTTTGAGTAAACCTCCTTTAATTACTCTACTAATCTTAGGTTGTGATTAAAGTTGAGGATTTAATGCCTTATAAATTGACATGAATAGATGCATGTTAGGGTCTTTGTGATTGAGCTTAATGAATGATTGATTAGCTAGTAGGTTGTTACTTGAATGAATCTATTCCCTAGCAATCCTTTAATATAGAATTTGAACCCAATAGTGGTAATTGTTTTCTTAATCAATCCTCGTTTTAGCATAGTTAATGTGTTGATCATCTTAGTTAATTGAATAGATATTAGTTAGAGTTAGTTTCAAGTATTATTACTTTCTATCTATTTAAGTGTAAATTCGCTGATCTCTATGGGAACGATAACCCTTACTTTGCACACTATACTAGTTTTACGACTTGTGCACTTGCAAAGGGTGAAACACTCGCGCGTCCCTTTAGATTAACTGAGGTAGAGTAGCGTAAATTGTAGTGGTATTTGTAGAACCGGTTTGGGTGCGTCATTTTATCAGTAGTGCGAGTATAGTGCGGTTGGATGACCCGCACTATACCCGCACTCTTGGAGCTTCTGATGGCTTTTGTTCTTCTTTTGCATCTTTTGGTTCCTTTTCGCCCGAAAGTCCCGAATTCTGCTTCTAACACTAGGAATGTAAGAATGCCTGCAAATACGAACAAAGAGCCCATAAGAGATGCTAAAACGCAAGAGAACGAGACCAAGGATAAAGAAATTAGGGTCGAAATATACAACAATTTTGGCACGATTAAATACCCCCAAACCAAACCTTTGCTTGTCCTCGAGCAAACACAAGATAAAATAAATAAGATGCACTAACAAAACTGACACAAGAAAAAAATGTCCTAGACACTTGAACAAAAAAAATTCAAAATGGCTGCAAGCCCAACTAGTGATGTGATACGAAGATGTGTGATAGAGAGGAGTAAATGTATGCAACATGATCTATAGCAACTTGGAGATGCTAAAGGGAAACTCGCACAAACACGAATCCCACACCAAAGGGTACTCATGCTTTAGGGACTACTCCTATACCTTGAGCATAATTCGCTTCAACTCTAGAGCTCAAGTGGATTCTCTCTTTTCTTTCCGCTTGGAGTCCTAAGTTTCACACATGCAAGATATGCAAAGATGAAATTATACATAGAATTCTAATGCATTGCATATAAATTGAACATTTGAAAAACTATTTCTTCTAGTGAACTAGCTTAGGAGGGAATCACTATGCCATGGACGTGAAAGATCATGTTCAACAGACATTCCTAATCTAGACTCATCATGGATCAAAAAGGTCTTTTCCTTTGGTTATAATGGGGCCATGGGGTTAAATGAGGTGATACAAAGAAATGGGAAGTTTTGGAGTTCAAAATTACCAATCATGATAGAATATATCCACACACCCCATACAATGCTCTTTTTTCACAATCATTCACACGCTAGCGTCTAGGCATTCAATTTACACACATTTGCGCTTCCAATACTGTACTATACATTTTGAGTACTTAACATTACACATTTCAAGGATCTTTTGCTTTTCTCTATTTCTTTTCTTTTCTCCTTTTTCTTTCTTTTGAAGTGCGCACATTTTTATTTGACACCTAATGCTTATAAGTACAAATTTTTGGTACTTTTACATTTTTTTTCTTTAGCTGTTTGCTTAGCACATTTACAATGTTTCGCCTTAGTACACGTTATTTGACAAATTAGAGCTTAACTTCTTTCATTACCACATTTACACATCCTAGCATGATTAGTAACAAAGGTAGGCATGTGTTTAGGCTATGGTATATGGTTGTATATGGTACCAAGTGAAAAAGTATATGTTTGGCCTCAAGTTTGGCTTTGGAGCACACAATAAGGATAGGAGTGTGTTTAGGCTATTATAAGTAGTTAAATGCACACACATTGCCTAATATCATTTCCACAATCCATCTATCAAGGGAATGAATGCATCCATCAAGCAATCCACTATATGATATGCATGTCCTATGGCATGTGACACATATGACGAGAGAAGTGTTTAAGAATAATCAATGATAACTCTCAAAATGCGCTATTTAAAGGCTTATGTTTGTGATCTCACGGGAATCTCCACTATTAGAACAAGGCACGAAAGCACCGATTCCCCTTAACTTAATACCAAAAGGATGGAACAAGCTCATGAAGGTGCAAGCGAAACCCTAAGTGGCAACAAGCTACATCACAAGTTCAATAGGCTTACGAAAAACTCACCAAAAGCACACGCTAAAGGCATCACACCCAACTAATTAAAGGTTGAAAATTTGGACATGCGACAAATTGAAAAAATTAGAAACTAAAAAGACTCAAGACTCTTAAAAAATGAATCGACAATGCATATACACCCCCAAACCAAAACTCAACAATGTCCCCAATGTTGGAAACAAAAGAGCCCGGTCTAGCGGTGTGCACCTTACAAGACATAAAAAAAACCTAGGCACTAATTATCCACAATCAATGCCCAAAAAATAAAAGGACTCAAAAAGGCTCTACTAATAAAGGTAATTCATACAATATATCATAAAAGCGCAACGACACACATTTCAACCTAAATCAAGCATATTCTCAAAATTAGCGGAATGGGGGCACAACAACCCTCAAACCGGATCCTATCATAAGCTCAAAACCTGTACAAGTATGTATATGATCAAAACCCCCAAACCAAATTGGGTTATATATGCAAATAATCATGTATACTCTCATGCATCAATCATGAGCCTTTGGCTAATATCATCATCCAAAAATAAATAAATGCAATAATCCACACATGTGATCAAAAATCAAGAATATATATCCATCCATATCAACAAGATATTTCAAAACCACAACTATCAAGGATTTAATCAATTAGGCACAAGATCTAAAGGTAGAAATCTCCCTTAATGGAAGATAGGTTCTTTGCCCGTTTTATAAGCACTCTTGGCTTGTTTTCCAAGACATGCAAGTTGTCATGTTTCTTCCCAAGAAATGAAAAACCCAGCTTTAAGCATAAAAATCTACCAAAAGATAATTAACAAATACAAAGATATTCAACAATATTACACGATCTAAACATCCTTAATTAATCTATTCTCACAAAATACTACTAAATAAAAAGCATCCTAGCTAAAAATAAGAATAAAGTAAAAGAGTTCAAAACAAATGGCAAGAAAAATAAGATAGACGTACGAATCAATCCTCATCCAATGACTCGGCCTCTACTTTAAAGGATGTCCCATTTCCCTTCGGGTCTAGCTTTGCTCTGGTTCTCTCTTCATATTCTCTCCTGGTCATCTCCATTACCACATGGAGCTCTTCCGCATTTGGATCAATGATTAGATTTCCTATAAGTGATAACAAAGGGGCAGGTTTCTTTTTCTTGTTTGAGTAACGGGGGAGACCGAACTCTTTCCTCATGCTGGTGATGTTGTCCCACACATCAGCGAATCTCCCAATGGTTTCAACTCTGCCGTCAGCAATCTGCTTCCGGTTCTTAAGGACTTCAGTCCTGAGGTTTTGAATTCCCGCCAGTAAAGTCTGCCAAGGAACTCTTTCAGAAGACTCCGGTGGAGGTGGGATCATCTGATCATAGTCCATATAGTCTTGGTCAAACCCCATTTGCTCTGGAACCGCATTCGCATGTCTGCTTGAGCTAGCCCCTGAACAGTCTTCTTCTTCCCAGTTCTCACTCTAACACCGGATAGATCCTTTTCTCTTACTTGGTTGTTTTAGTTGACCATATCAACTGGCCATTGGCCATCTTCAAAAGGATCACCCTCGAAATCTACCCTTGCCTCCTTACAAAAAGCAGTGATTAGGCTAGGGAATAGGATAGGCTGCTTATCCACCCTTATGCTCCCTAGTTCAAGAATCTCCCTCTTAACCAGAAACCCAAGGTCGATCAACTCTCCATGCTGGATGCAATGAAGGATGGTGGCTGCATTAAAATTGACTGAAGTCCTGTGCTTCATAGGAATCTGAGATGAAGATGCTTCATAGGAATTAGAGAGTGTGAGATGAAGACGTGCCAAAAGCCCAATTCCAACTTCAAGTTGGTGTAATTCGTGCGGTAGTCTAGGGCCACCCAGAACTCTATTGGTTTGATCACCAAGTCATTCGCAAACTCAATATTACGTGTCATGAACAATTCATACCAAGTGACTCCACTACGAAGTCTTCCCACAGCTTCCTCATCATCTAGGAGCTCGGTCTTGTAGTACATGTTGATGTTAGTTATACTCATCCGAACCACCACTCCTCAGACCATTACCGTTGCAGCTCGCTGGAAGTCCTTAGATACCATACCAGCATAGAACTCCTCAACTACTCTCCTGTAATATCTAGGAGGGTTGCTAACAAAAGTTTCCCACCCCCCCTATTTCAACTACCTGAGGTATAGGAGTGGTATCCAGTTCTTACAGTGTTATCCCTCTTTCTTTAACAATATCCCGCTGATGGAAGTACTCCAAACGGTTCTCAAAATCTGTGTTTAGGACACAAAGGGGCACCAGTGGAACTTGAGTTGACCTCCTTGACCTTCTCTCGAAAACTTGGCCTACTTGCTTTGCGGAATTCATAGTTCTCATTGATATCTGCACAAGAAAAATGATACAGTTTAGGGAAGACTAATATCAAGGAACCAAGATAATACATTAAAATCTAGAGCAAACAGATTTCTCCCTAATTGGTAGAGTACGGGTGTAGTGCAGGTGTAATGCGAGTGAGTGACCCCGCACTGTACCCACACTTTAACTAGATACCTAGTTTTTCAACATATGCACAAACCACATGACACACAACATTCATGTTAAATTTCCAGCCACGATAACTTACTCAACACAATTAACAATGACATCCACTCCAAGGTAGGCATAAAATTCCCTTTAATCAAATAAAAACCCTAATTTCGAAATTGGTACATACATGTGCAATTTGATGTCCTAATTAATTTCAAAAACTTCACATGCAACATTGAATAAAAACCCATCATTCCGATTTCAAAGTTACTCAACAACTAGTTCAAAATCCCAAATTCGAAATTAAATACATGTGAGGGCAATTATCAATCAAAAACTATGCCAATCTCTACAACATACTACCATAATAATCTCTCATGCATGCATTAAAAATCAATAATGGATGGGCACAAATTCGTGATCCCACCTTGAACATGGAGTTCATGCAAAAGAGAGAAAACTATTGAAAGAGAAAGATGAAAAACAAGATTAAAATCACACATAAACAAGTTTGGATCAAGATTTCATACCTTTGACGCCTGAAAATCGAAACGTGGAGCACAAGGAATACCTTAAATGTTGTAGAGAATGAAATGAGAGTTTGGCCCGGTTTTGTTAGTTCAAGTGTGGTAGAGCCCTAATGAAAACGACATGATATATTTATATCATGTGCCCAGAGTGTAGGTGGAGTGCGGGTCAGTGACCTACATTGGACCCGCACTTTATTACCTGTTGTGCTCTGTTACTCAGTGTGCGGTTGCAATGCGAGTAGGTTACCTGCACTCGATCCACACTGTTGTCCAGGTTTTAGTTTTGACTGCTAGATCATTTTTCCATTTTCCTTCCTACACAGAAGCAACACAATCAATTATTGGTCTTGCCTCATTTTCCAAATATCACCTAAAATCAAAATAGTTCATCAAAAATGCGAAAATTCAAAACCAACTACAATAATAGGTTTCACAATGACTTTTCTCCAAAACCTAGACTTACCTAAACATTAACATGCACAAAGAACTCAATCATAAAGAGTAGAATCTTAGTCAAATGAGAAAAGAAATTGTGAAATCCTAATATGCACTAAGAATGTTCAATGTAATGCATTCAAAGTGGGACAAAGGTCAACCAATGGAGGTTTGACCGAATTAGGGAGTCCACTCCTCTTGACTACCCAAATGGGTGCTAATGGCATGTTTAATGTATCCGCTCCCTTTGTCTTCACTTGCCCTACTAGGTCCTTCCTAACCCAAATTTGTTTGACTTTTAGTTGGTTCATCCTAGACCTCTTTTGATTCATTTTTAACTTTTGAAAACTAAAAAAAAGGGCCTTGATGTGCCCTCATTTGGCACAAAAGAAACAAGTCACATGGCGATTAGAAAAACTCTCTGTTTGGTCATGGATGTGAGACCATTGGTGATGCCTAACTTGGAGGGACTTCATTGATGAGCCGTCATTAGTACTCAACAAAATACATTTTTATGTTCTTTTGAAAACTATGTTTTAGCCACTTAAAAATCCTTTAAGATGTTAATTCTTAGCAAGTGGTAAGCAAGATTCGTTCCACAGGGAGATGGAGTAATGTGTTAGACTGATTGACTAATCTCAAGTGTGATAAAATAACTCATTGAAAATGGATAAGTGTGTGGTGTCATAAATACCAAAATGCAAATAAAATGAACATACAAAAGGTGATAAAACAAATAGAAGACTCAACAATCTTGATAAGAGTATGAATGTAAGCAATTAAGATAGAAGCTAGGAAATATATGGAGTTGCAAATGGGAATGGGTAATGCTATCAAAGCCTCTTTAGTGACCAATCTCATTTATGTTAACCATTTGTTTTCTAAGTTGTGCTTGGGTCATAACTATGAACCCTAAGCATCTTCCCACCGAGATGCCTAACCGATTAAGGAAAGGGGGTTAATGTGGGATCAATTAGTTACAAATTGAGGTTTAGATTAATGGGGTTGATATTCCCACCACTAACCTATCCTAATCACTATGCTCCTAACCAATCAAGGGTGTCAATCCAAGATTGGTTTCACAACATGTTATCCCACACAAGATTATAATCTACTAATGATATACCAATCAAATCATATAGTGAATAGGATCTAAATATAAAGTGAAATAGAACACATAAAGAGATTCAATTACAAATAGCTTAGCAAATACCCACAACTAATTGTTCCTCACATCTATCCCCTAGATTAGGGGTTTAGTTACATAAAAGGAAGTGATAGATAAGGAAATCACTCTTAGGCCTCCTTCTTTAGTGCTTACTCCTTCCTCTCCTTGATTGCTCCTATTGCAAAGAGTGATAGTAGAGGATGTGTCTGGATAGGTGTGTGACTAATGGGTAGTGACAAAGGTATTAAGATGTAGAGAATGGGAAGAGAGGAATGGTTGGGTGAGCTAGTCAAGATTTGGAGTTGAGGTTTTTGATGGAAAAGGTAGTACAAGTTTAGAGAATGAAGGAAGTTGAAAGATGAAGTATGGAAGAGAAAATCTAAATCTAATCTTTGTAAATTCATGCTCAAGTAATGCTTGGATCCTCCTTCAAGTTAGAAAGAGGAATATTTATAGTGGTATTTGGAAATGTACTGATAACTGCTTGAAAATCCAATGTGGCAAGATATTGCTACTTTAGTGGCCATGGCGACAAAATGGCAGCAAACGGTTATGCATTCTGAGATTCACTTGTTGCCACCATTTTCATCTTTTTCGCCATGGTGCAAAGAGCGACAATGACTGACTTTGAGGGATGTCGCCATTTGCCTTTCAGTGTCGCCATGGCGACAACACCTGATTGTTATCTTCTTAAATAAATTCTTCTGTCGCCATGGCGACCTAGGGGCGACATTTGTGCTCTTGAAGAGCACCTCCCTGTCGCCATAACGACATAGCTTGATCAAATAGCGAAAATGCCATGTTTCACATCTTTATGCTCTTTTTTGCACCAAATTCCTCCTCTAATTCACAAATGCCCTTGAGGCCTAATAAAACTTGAAACACTTGATTTAACAACATTAAATACGGGAAAACAACTGAGAATCAAGCATAAAGAGACGGGAATGAGTGCCAAAATCATACCAATTTTGGCTTAATCATTTATCTCTCGCTCCATCTTGTCAAGTTGGAGTAGGTAATTGCACTCTTTGACATTGGCGAACTTTAATGCATCATCTTTCTTATTTAATAGTTCTTGCATTTCCATCAAGCTATTTGTTGTTTTCTTAACCCCAATGAGCATCTTTCTTATCCTTCTTGTATTTTCATTTTCAAACTCTTCAGAGAGCTTGGCTAAATCCTCTAGGTTCTTTGATGCTTCCTTCTTCTTTCCTTTAAGCACGACTACTTGCTTTCCTAGTTCTTTATTCAAGGTTGAGAAATCTTGTACCTTCTTCCTTAAAAACCCATTTTCGGCCTTAAGCAACCTCACTTCTCGCATGAGCTTTTCATTCTCTTTTTCTAGCTCACATATCTCCTCAAACATTCTTTTGGCCAAATCTTCGTCTTCAAGCTTAATCTCTTCTTGTTCTATCAAGCAATCATGGTTGCCTTCTTCCATTTTGGTTACCATTTCAAAAGCTTACACTAGATCAAATACTCGGTTCTTCTTCTTTCTTGACTTAGGCACCTTCAACACTAGGCAACCATCCTCTTGACTATCATTGGGTAGGTCAACCTTGAACTTTACACTCTTTCCTCCACAACTAAAAGATATGTCTCTAGAGAGTACATCAACAATCATCCCAATTGTGGCCATAAATGACCTCCCAAGAAGCAACTTCCAATCCCTTTCATAGGATTCATTCTCCTTAACATCTAACACAACAAACTCAACCAGAACTTTCAAATGATACACATCCAAGTAGATATTATCAATCACACCTATTGGAGTTTTGGGAGAGTTGTCCACCATAATTAGAGTCATAGTGATAGGCTTGATCGGCTAGACCTTCAATTGTTGTCTTAACTTCAGTGGCATCATGTTGATACTAGCCCTCATATCAAGCACCGCTCCCATCTTTGGTGAGTCTCCTATGGTCACATCAATTATGAAACTTTCGGGATCTATTAGTTTAATAGGGAAACCTTCCCTCTTTTTCCGTTCATCTCCCTATGTGACCTTTATCAAACTTTTCAAATCTACCATAGTAGAATCTTTTAGAACTCTCAATGCATTTGGCATAGCTTCTTCCTCTACCACTTTCTTAAACTCATTCTCGACCACCTCTAGCACATTAATGTGCTGGTTTATACTGATGGATTTCCCTTTATCCTGCATAGGCACTACATCCAAAAGTTAAGCCAATTGGGTCTCCACTTTCTTCAATGACGAACCCATACTATTTGCTCTTTGATCGTTGGTTTGCATGTAAGCTGTCAGCTTTTGATCCGATGAACTCAATGTGTTCTTGAAGGCTTCGGTACCTATACTAGCCGTCTTCATCAGTTCACTGAATACCTCCTTCATCGTCTTGGGTTTTTGTTGATTCGAGGTTGTTTGAGAGTTGAAGTTCAATGGTGGGTTGTTACTCGAACTACCCCACTAGTTGTTGTTGTTGTTGCTTGCACCTTGGTTATTATTGTACCTATTATATCCCCGATTTTGGTCCCTTGGTTATTACTTGCACCTTGGTCGTTGTTGTTCGACCAAGAAAAATTAGGGTAGTTCCTCCACCTGGGATTATATGAGTTTGAGAGTCATTCCTTTACCTCTGGAATTCACCAAGGGCTTGGGCTTCCCCTTCTTGCCCAAACTACCTTTCTCCCCCATCTATCTCTTCCATGATTTGATTCACTCCATGGGACTGCCTTGGCTTTCCCGTTATATGCTCTTTTAGAGATTGAAGCTCTTTCGTTATCCAGGACATCTCAATTTACATACCCGTGTCTATTCCAATATCTAGCCTTCCGCCCTTCCTCATATTTGATGTCCTATGTTATGAGTTTTGAGCGATCTTTTCCAATATATCGTAGGCCTCGACTGCTCTCTTATCTCTGATTGTACCCCCACAAGCATTATCCACTAACATCTGCGTGATAGAGGAAAGTCCACTATAGAAAGAGTTCACTTTCAATTCTTGAGGGTATGTATGCAGCAGCATCTAAGCGAGCAATAGGTTAAACCTTTCCCAAGCCTCATGGAAGGGTTCATTGCCCTCCTTGTAAAAAGATGATATCTTCATACGTAACTCTTTTGCTTTTTGCGAAGGGAAAAATTTGTTGAAGAAAACCCTTCACACCTGAGCCCATGTCACCAACGATCTCACCTTCAAGTTTATGTACCAAGTATTGGCCCTGTCTTTCAAATAGTATTGGAAGCATCGACTGTGAAGTTGCTCTCTTGTTAGAACCTCTTGGCGAGCCATCACCGGAAAGGTTTCTAAGGTAGCTCCATACTCCTTCATGAACTAAAGGCAATCTTCCGTAGCTTTCCCGCTGAAAGATGGAAGGAGGCCAATGTGCATACTCTTCAATTCATACCGCCTCGCCACATCATCAAGTATTATGACTATGGGCACATTTCCTATAGAGGAAGTGTGTACTCACCCATAGTAAGGCATAACTATTCTTCCCCATGCTCACTAGGCTCTGGGTCATGAGCATGTTGCTCATGCTAATATAGAGGAACTCCATTTTCCATATTCTCCTCCAACTGACTGACTCTTCTTTCTATTCGGTTGATATTATCGTTGATAGGTAAAATGGTTCCTTTCAACGATCTTCTTCCGTGCATAAACCTGGAATCTTGAAATTCCACAACAAATACCGCACAACGTAAAAGACACCAAACAAAATAAAACAAAAAAATGTAACTAAACACAAAAACTACTAAAGCAAAACTAATCAAAGCTAAACTCACCGATCCCCGGCAGCGGCGCCATTTTGACAAAGGTCGTTTGTGTATGTAAATTCACTTGTCAAACAATATTTATAAGAACCTCAACAATGCCTTAAATGGTTTGAAAACACAAGTATGGTGGCAAGTGGGGTGTCGTTCACAAGGATCGAGACTAGCAATGACTAATCGGTACTCTAGCAATAGTTATGAAATAAAAGTAAAAGTGAATGATTGGTGTTTTGAATTATGAATTACTTAAAGGAAACTAATAAATGCAATGAATAAAAATGGAATGCGAATGGAGTGATATATATGATATGGGGACTAAGGAGTTGATGGACTCATAAACGGACAATGGGCACGTAAAAACTCACAATTTAGCACATAGGATCTAATGTAACCAACCCAGGATGTATAATGAAAGCTTCCTACTTGGGACTATCCCTCCTAAGCAACCAACCTAGGATGTATAGTGTTGTATGTATATTTTCGTCAGCATGACACGTCAGCAAAGATAGCGGTTAATATGGAAGTACAGTAATTCCACGTCATCCAAAGTCAACCGGTCAATGAAAGGAACGCTGACCAAGGACACGTCACTAGGTATGGACACGTCATCAAGAAAACTAAATATGGAAGTTAGAAGCGTATGCGCCAAGTAAAGTTGTCTAGTTAAAGAGATATTAATGAGCGAAGATCCTACTCGCCGAAGATCTTTACTCGGCCAACATTCTACTCGGCCAGAAATCTACTCGGCCAGGAATCTGCTCGGCCAAAATTCTACTCGACCAGGAATCTACACAGCCAAGATTCTGCTCAGCTAAAAACGGGAAATACAGCCTTACTAAGATACGCCATATCAGGAAGAGATCTGCATAGATACAAAATCTCAGGATAATATTCCAATAAGGAAATATCCCTATTTCCTCTCCAATACTAGAGAAGTCTAATCCGGAAAGGATTAGAAGCTTCCAGAAGGATAAGCACCAAACGGGAAACAAGTCCTAATTGGTCTACTCTACCGGAATCCTACAAAGATTCTAATTAATGAATCCACCACTTATACGACAAGAACTAGGGCAACCCTAGATCGAACCATATAAATACAACCATGTACTCATTATAAGAGGGGAGATCATGAGCAATTTACACTGACATGAGAAAAGAGATACGAATCATAAGCAATTATCTGAGAGAAAGCTTCTATTCATAGTGGATCTTTTCTCACCGTCACCGGCACCGTGGATGTTTCCCCGCCTTGGGGTTTTACCACGTAAAACATATGTTATGCTTGATTTATTCTTTATTTCCTGCTTTTCTATATTACTATCCTCAAATATGAACAAATTGTATCACATCCACGTGGAGAAAGAGGCTTTGATTATTCAACCCTATATTGGTTAAAGCTTCGATTTGCCTACGTGTTATTGTTTGGCGGTTGACTTTTCAACGATCGAAAATTCACCGTCAACAATTGGTGCTAGAAGGAGGGGGCTGAACTCAACTCCGAGGAACCCTCATGAACATACCGCAGAAGGAATTCTGATGTATCCAACACTTGAAGCACCCAACAAACGACTATTGGATGTGTTAGAGAGTGGATTAACTACAGAACCCGTGGCAGGAGCCGTGGTCGTGACCAAATCCGAAGGAAGAATATTGCGATAGCAATACTCAGAGCTTTAAAGTATCAAAAATCCGTCCGAGGAATTGCTTTCCCATTCCGACAGCTCACGAAAGAAACGAGAAGAGAGTAGTCCAGAATCGCGGAATTGCTGACCAATGCGCACTAAAGTGGGCATATCTCCCTCTACAAAAGTCGGATTCACAAACCGTAAAAACCACTAGACTAGACATCCAAGGCTTTCCAAGAATATATGGTTCGTATCCTAGTTCAATTCAAGCAATATTTGGTGGCTTCCGCAATATTGAAGAAACCAGCTCGCGTATAGATTTCTAATCTGACCATTGTACACTAAAGTGAGCATATCTCCCTCTACGGAACTCGGATTTGTGATCTGTAAAAGCCGTTGGAAACTAGACCTCAAAACCTTTCCAAGCATATATGGTACGCAACCCAGTTCGGTTTGTGCAATATTTGGTGGCCCCCGCAACACAAAAGTAAGCAATTCGCGAAAGATTTTTTGATCTGATCATCGAGCACTAAAACAAGCATATCTTCCTCTACAAACATCAAAACCACGAGCCGTAAAAACCGTTGGAAACTAGACATGGAGACCTTTCCAAAAATATATGGTCCACAATCTAGTTTGACCTATGAAAGTTTTTATGGCTCCCGAAATATTGAAGAAAGTCACTTGCGGAGAACTGTCTGATCCGACCACCGGTCTCTAAAACAAATGTAACTCTCTCCAGAAAGCACGGAATCACGAACCGTGAATTTTGCTGCAAACTAGATGCACGGAGCCTTCCGAGGACATGTGGTCCGTGACACAATTCAGCTCGAGGAATATTTGATGACCTCCAGAACGTTGCAGTTCAGCAAAAAAGGAAAGAAAGGACCCAAAGTCAATTCTCAACTAAAGCTCATTCGGCTCTTCGTTACCGACTTATCCAACAACAAAGGATCCAAGAATAAAAAAAAACTACACACCAGGTTTGGTAAGTGTCCAAGGTAAGCCAATTTACACATTGTTTAATTTTATGATTTTGTTGTTCTATTGTGCGAGCAGAGAATATACATAGTAGTATATGGTAAAATAAAAGAAAATTGTCCAAAAACTCAGTGGAATTTAACCAAGGCTTTGATCTTGGTAAAAAGCGCTTCTGAGAGCGTTTAAATGTAGTACCGGAATTGTTCGGGCAAGGAGGTACGCTCTCACTTTCACTTAAAATGTGAATTAGCTAATAGGTAATTAGAAACGACATAGTCTGTAAATATATATTCTCTTTAAATATGTGTACAAATCACTTTGATTTGGAGGTGCACTATTACCTTCACCAAAGCAAATTCAATCGGCAACAGGTACGCCACAATCTTTATTATTGATGATTAAAATATATTATGTCAACTGTTATTTAAAAATCCATATTGGATTGACTGAATACAATTTAGTTCAACCAAATTCAGTCTTTTGAGCATAAGTTTTGCCAAATTTAACACTCGGAATATTTGATATGCCTAATACATTGGTGAGATCGAAGATAGAGTCTATGATACTTGAAACATATAATTTCTTTGATCTAGATATATTAAATTATGTCTGCTTCTTCATATTGTTATACTGTCACATATAAATCCGTAGCATGCACGAACTTGTTGTATTTCTCCTTACTTTATATTACCCCCACATGTTGTCTATGCCTGTTACTCTCATATGCAACACATAATATGCATGTACAAATTAATAGATAGCATACAACGCCCGCTTAATGAGTATGCTTACCAGCTTTTATAGCTTCAACGCACATGGCACATATTGTCAAAATACGAATTTATGGACACTATATTCGGACACTAACCATTACCAAGTATGAATGAGTTGCTTCAATTTTATTCGGTCTCATTAAAATGCATAATTATTATTACCTGTGCAAACTTCACTCACATGCACTAATAAACTGTGCTTTGACTAACCATCTGCTAAGATTATTATATAGCAAAATTCATTAGGATTTGACCTAGATAAAAGTTCTTCTAAACTTCCTAATCAAACATGTCAATGAAACTCTAAACCGGGATGGCATTAGTCAATTACTGGATATCACCACACTATTGGCTGTCGAAATAAGAAAGACCAACCGAGTAGAAGAAGCTTGATCTATGAGAAATACCAGCCTGGTCTACAAGAAAGATCAGCCGAGAAGAGAAGTCAGGTCTTAATGGAATCATTGCAGTGGGTCACAGGCAGCAATCATGGATAATCATTCGGTGCATCCACAAACTAGTGTGGATCTTTTAGACACTAAGGAATTTCTGACCTTACCACCATACTCCGAAACATAATCCAGCGCGCACAAGAAAAAAAAGGGGTGGATGCGGTGTTAAAAGTGCTTCAACAAACCTAAACCTACTTACAACAATTGCTGGGGGGGCTATGGGAGTAGAAGATTTTACCGTAAGGAAGTTCGTAGTTGTGAAAGTAGTTTTTACGAAAGTCCCTTTTCCGCCCCGACAAAAAAAAAAAAAAAAAAAACCACTCAAAGACAAAGTATCTGAAAGCAATACAACTAAACTTCAGGTTCGGTGAGTGACCAAGGTTAGTTAATTTACATATCTGTTTAGTATTACAATTTTATCAAATCATTATACGAAAAAGATATCCATCCAGCGTATTAAATAATAAATCAAATAACGATTTTTTGGAATTTAATCAAGACTGTTGTCTTGATAAAAGTGTTTTCGAAAGCGCTTAATGACATTGTCAAAATCAGTCGGGCTTGGAGGTATGTTTTGGTTTAATTATCATTACTTGTTATTATCTTGCATCTCAATAACATGATAGGATATCATGGTGCTTATTTTTCTGCTGCTAATTAATTAAAATTATAAGCTGTACACTGTATGCTTTTCTGTCAAAATATATACTTCTTGTTTATCATGCCAAGTGTTCTTATAAGCAAAGCACCCAGCATGAATCCATGGATATTGTATCCCAAACGATGACCACCACCAATACTGCACATGGATCCAACTATTTTTGTTCAGCATTACTAAAGTATATACATGTATATTTATTATTTGTGCAAATGCTGCTCACATGTTTGGCATAGAAAGAAAAGATGAGAACCTTAGCACAGGTATCGAGCTTCGTATCAATGCACGCAAAACGAGTTTCATCTCGGTGCATGTAGAAATTCAAGCGAAGGCAGAACATTCTCAACAATGACAAAGTAAACACCAGTGAATGGGTACCCACAACCATAGCAGGCTCTAAATACAAAAACGTCAGAGCAGCCTGAGTTAGAAAAACGTAAAAAGTTTAATTGGTGCTCGCTACCATTGGCAAGCGTGACCCCTCAAAAGTGCAGGATAAGCACTCAAAAGACAGCGGTCGAAAGAAACGCTAGGGGTCGAAAAAACTAGCACTTAATAACAATATAAGTAAAAGAGGGAGACGTCCCAATAGTATGCTTAAGAACTTGGTGTATGGTCGGATACGTCTCAACAAATACTGAGTAAGCCGAAAACTCAGTAATGGCAGCTGAACAACAAAAAAGGCACTGCGCCTAAGCCAAAAACTCAGCAATGGCAGCTGAACAAAGAAGGCTTTGAGCCTTAAAGACTTGGTGTATGGTCAGATACGTCTCGACAAACACTGAGTAAATCGAAAACTCAGCAATGGCAGCTGAACAACAAAAAAGGCACTGCACCTAAGCCAAAAACTCAGCAATGGTAGCTGAACAACAAAAAAAAGGCCCTGCGCCTAAGTCGAAAACTCAGCAATGGCAGCTGAACAACAAAAAAGGCCCTGCGCCTAAGCCGAAAACTCAGCAATGGCAGCTGAACAAAGAAGGCTTTGAACCTTAAACCAAAAATTCAGCAATGGTAGTTGAACAACAAAAAAAGGCCCTACGCCTAAGTCGAAAACTCAGCAATGGCAGCTGAACAACAAAAAAGGCACTGTGCCTAAACTGAAAACTCAGCAATGGTAGCTGAACAAAGAAGGCTTTAAGCCTTAAACCAAAAATTCAGCAATGGCAGCTGAACAACAAAAAAGGCCCTGCGCCTAAGCCAAAAACTCAATAATTGCAGCTGAACAAAGAAGACTTTAAGCCTTAAACCAAAAATTCAGCAATGGTAGCTGAACAAAAAAAAAAATAAATAAATAAATAAATAAAAGGGTCCTGCGCCTAAACCGAAAACTCAGCAATAGTAACTAGGCAAAAAGAAAATGGGGTAAATAACTTTTTGCTTAAATTGTATTTATGTGAAGTTTAAAATGTGCGGGTACAAAGCTCCAATGAGCAAGTGCACACAAAAGCAGCTGGGAAGCTTTCAAATACAAGATCCGGGCCACCTAAGCCAAACACCTTGAGGTTGGCTCAGCTCGACTCGCTAAAAATCAAGAAAAACCCCGAAAGTGGGTAGAAACTTAGATACGGTCAAGACCCCTCGTGGTACAAAATAAGCGCTCAGGCTGCCTTGAGCCGGAAAGCTCAAATTCTTGTCTGTCAGCCGAGCGAGCCTCTAGAGCGGCTCGCAAAAAGTGCAAAAGATAATCGGCCAAAAAGAAGACCGGTCTATAAGACAGATCGGCCAAAAGGAAGAATCTGACCTACAAAAAAAGATCAGCAAAAAAAAAAATCGTTTTAACAAGACCGAGTGAAGTATCAAAAAGCCGGGACCTCATCGGAACGAAGAGACTTAAAAGCATTCGAGCATCAAATCTTAGGTGTCAACCTATTCAGCTCACTGTGGCAGTTCAACTCGCCGTAGCTAGAATAACTCAACTCGCCGTGACTATTCAACTCAGTAGGGCTCGTGAAACAAGGTAGTTTATCGAACACTGTAAGGTTCCCATTTGTTGATTGGCTCATTTCGTGGACAACCACATGTTGGGGTTCTCTGTAAGGGTAGCCTAAGTATCGGTCTTATTGTTCGAAGCCCTTTGAAGACCTCGTGTTGATAAGCACCGAAGGTAAATTTCTATGTGCTTACTTTTCTTTGAAGAGATTAGTTGCACACACACACTTAACATTCATTGCATATGTGTGCATTCTCTTCATTTGTCACATTTCACACCTGCACTTATTTATTATATTTTGTTGTGTGTAATTGTGTCATGTTGTTGTGTAATTCGTTTCCCGATAACTTACGGAAACGTCCGCGCATGCACTAGAATGTGCTTGGTTTAGCGCGAGGACCGCCTATGGAGAATGCCCTTGGCTTCTCCTTGGTTTTCACCTATCTAGGTGATCGGTGGTTATGATCGGCGGCCTGGCCGCCGAATGAAACCGCCGTTTCAGTCCAGATTGGTCTGAAGCATTTCTGCGGTTAAGATCGGCGGTCAAGACCGCCGTTCGAAACCGCCGTTTCAAGACCTGATTGATTTTTCTCTCAATCTAATTCGGCGGTTGAATCGGCGGTCACGAGACCGCCGTTCATACCTGATTGATTTTGATCTCTCTGTTTTGATTCGGCGGTCACGAAACAGCCGAATGAACTGCCGTTTTTGCTCTGTTCTTCACGAGCTTAATTCGGCGGTCATAATCGGCGGCCTGGCCGCAGATTGAAACCGCCGATCGGCGCGTTTCTTTGAAACTTACTTAAACGACCACACTTTGATTTGGCCCCCTATATATATGCCACTTTGACTTTAGGTCAATGAAGAGAGTTCATATTCAGAATTCATACTTAGGATATTTTTCAAAGAGAAGAAAAATTCCAAGAACTCAATTCTTGATTACTCAAACACTTTTTCATGATCATCAATCATCATCTAGCATCATCCTTGATCTTCTAGATGTCATCTTGCATGGAATCTTCATCATGCTTTGCTTAGTAAGCTTTTCACTAATATCTTACATGTTTTGTGTTTCTCTTATCTAGCAATCTCAATTAATTACTTGTTTGTTATTTTGTATGCTTTGGATACAATATTGAGATGAGTATGATGTATGTTTGAGAATTTGTATTGTGCTAGCATATTAGGTTTTGTGCTTAATATTGATTAGCTAAACTAATTGACATGTCATTTAGTTTTGATATCTAGGATTGTTCTTAATTGCATATTAATCATCTTAGATAAGCATATAGGGTTTCCCTTGCTCTATGTTGCATTTTGGATATTCACATATATTCACTTAGGGTTGTATTCTCTTCTAGAGAAAGTAAGTCTTGTGTGTAGCAACCGGGATTAGGTTGCTTAGATCGCAAGCAAATTGTACTAGGTTCACTCATACCGGGATTAGGTAGGTGTGTGATTACTTCCGGGATTAGGTTGTAATCGTTTGCACATTTAGTGGATTCGAGGTTCGAATGTGGCTTACTTACATAGCCCGTGGTTTTTCCCGTGAGGGTTTCCACTTAAAAACCAAGTGTTGTTTTAATTTCCGCACCATATTACACTTGCTTGTTTATATTATCTTGAGGGCATTTTCGTAATTTTGACTAACACGAAAAATTGGGTAAAAAGCATAAAATCTATTCACCCCCCCCCCCCCCCCTCTCTAGATAGCTTTATACACACCGTGCTATAATTTGTTTCAATTGGTATCAGAGCGGGTTCCTAGACATACATAGGTGATCCTTGCTTATTTTGGTGTGTTTTGCATTTTGTGTGATTTTTGATCATTCATACATTTGCATTCATTTCATTCATTCATAAACACTATGAGTGGAAACGGTGGAAATGGTGGTGGCCACGAAGGAGCTTCTAGCACAAGGCCTCCACTTCTTACCGGATTGAACTATTCCCAATGGAAAGGGAAGATGGAATCCTACATATGCCAAATTCATGACCGTGCATGGATGGCGGTGGAAAACGGATATGATCTCCCTATGATGACTCCCGAGGGTGGAGGACAAGATGTTTTGAAGCCTAAGGCGCAATGGAACGCGCAAGAGTTTGAGGCTTCTAAGTGGAATAGGAAGGCTATGCATGCCATTATGTGTGCTATGGATGAGAATCAGTACAAGCTTATTCAGAATACTCAGATTGCCAAAGTGGCATGGGACATCCTTCTAGTTGCACATGAGGGAACCGAGGTGGTGAAGGAGTCCAAGCTTCAAGTCCTCCAAACTCAGTTTGAGCTACTAAGGATGGGAGAGGATGAATGCTTCAATGACTTCGAAATCAAATTGATGGACATTGTAAATCAAAGCCATCAACTCGGAGACCCGTATTTGGATAGGAGAGTCAAGCAAAAAATTATGAGATCTCTCCCCGATAGGTTTGAATCCAAGGTGACGGCCATAGAAGAAAATAGTGGCTACATGGATATGAAGCCAAGTGAGGTGATTGGGCGTCTCCTTGCATATGAGTTTTAGAAGGCTCCTAGCACCACTACTCCTCCTAAGAAGTCTAAAGGAATAGCTTTGAAAGCATCTAAGGATGCAAATGAGGCAAAGCATGAATCGGATGAAGACCTTGCCTTATTTGTGAAAAGGTTCAACAAGGTTATGGGGTTCAAGAAGAAGAAGGGATTTGGGTCAAGAGGACAAGATTTGAAGAAAAAGAGTTCCTTCAAGAAGTTTGAGCCTAGACAAGAGAGGACCGAAAGGAAAGGGGTCTGATGCTTTGAATGTGGTGGGATTGGTCACTTTGCCCCCGAATGTGCTAATCACAATGAAAAGAAGAAGAGCAAAGTGATGGCCGCCACTTGGAGTGGGAGTAGTGATGACTCCAATGAGGAAGATGAGTCTTCAAGTGAAGAGGAGCTCATGGCTAATCTCCTAGCTTTTGCCTCCTCACATAAGAGCAAAAGTGGTAGTGAGAAAGAGGAAATGAGTCAAGAGGAAAATGACTCAAGTGAAGTAGAAAGTGACTCCTCTTCTAGTTCCAAAAAGAAATTTGTGGAGCAAAAGGTGCTTGCTAAATACCATGCCGAGTTCAATGATTTAGCACTTAAAAGCACAAGAAAAATTGAGAGGTTGAGAGAAGAAAACCTTGAACTTTCGGCTCACAATGACCACTTAAGTGAACAAGTGGAAAGATTGAAGAGGAGAGAGGATAAGTTAATTGAGGAGTTAGACTTATCCAAGAGAAGTGAAGAAGGCTTGAAGAGGGAACTTGTAGAAGTTAAAGGGTCCTTGGCTAGGATAGATTCTAGCACCAAGAAGCTTGATCATTTACTTGGTGTTGGAAAGAGTCCAAGTGACAAGAGAGGTCTTGGGTATGATGATGGCAAGAAAATCTCAACCTCTAACAAGACCGTGTTTGTCAAGAGCTTGAAGAACGAAGAAACTTCATTTGTGCAACCTCCTAGGAAGAAGTTAGAAGTAGGACAATGTTCTAATGCTCAAGTGAAAATGGGGCCAAGAAGGAAATCTCAAGCTCAACCCCCTAGGGTCCCTCAAGCCAACACTCCTCCAAAATTGGCTCACAAAGGAAAGAGACCAATCATGCAACCTCAAGCTTGGAAGCAACCTAGACCAGTTCAACAACGAAGATGGATTGAACCCACTTATCCACAAAGACATGGACAAGCTCCCATACGTGCACAAAGGCAAGGTATGATTCCTTATTTCATCCCTATTTGTCACTTTTGTGGTTGTGATGGTCATATTAGACCAAATTGCTTTCAATATATTAAAATGTGTAGAAAACAAAGCATGATTGAAAAGAGAAAGAATAGAGCCAAGATGCATGTTTCTAGGAATGAAAATATTGATTTGCATGATCCTAGAAATAGTAGAGCACATGTACCAAAGACCACTAGGAAAGCTAAAATTGTAACTAAGTGGATTAGAAAGAATGAAAATATTTGCCATGTTGCATAAATAGCCTTGAAGGCAAATTCTTCTAATTTTTGGTACTTGGATAGTGGGTGCTCTAGGCACATGACGGGAAACAAGAGTTTCTTCGAGACTCTTGTTATGGAGGAAGGTGGAAATGTCACTTTTGGTGATGGATCCAAAAGAAATGTTAAAGGGAAAGGAACCATTTCCGTTCCCGGATTACCCTCCTTATCCAATGCTTTATTTGTTGATGGCTTGAAAGCCAATTTAATAAGCATTTCATATCTTAGTGATGAAGGATATTCCGTCTTGTTTTCTAAAGATTTTTGCTCAATCCTAAAACCCGATGGACAAACCTTGTTGAAGGGCATGAGATCTAGCGACAATTGTTATTGTCTTGAAGCCAGTATTGTATCTAATCATGTGTCCATAGATGAGCAAATTGAGTTATGGCATGAAAGACTTGGCCACATGAACTTTAGGGATCTACGGACCATTGGAAAGTTCGAGTGTGTGCGTGGCCTCCCTAAGCTTGGGAAGAAAGCCAATGGTGTTTGTGGACCTTGCCAACAAGGAAAGCAAACTAAAAGCATGCACAAAAAGGGTAAGTATCTCACCACCAAGGAGCCTTTTGAGCTTCTCCACATGGACCTCATGGGTCCAATGCAAACCGAAAGTTTGGGTGGAAAGAGATACATTTTTGTTTGTGTTGATGATTTCTCTAGGTTTACATGGACATATTTTCTTAGAGAAAAATCCGAAACTTTTGATAAGTTTAAAATGCTTTGTAATAAACTTCAAAATGAAATGAACTCTAATATTAATAGCATAAAACGGATTAGAAGTGACCATGGGAGGGAATTTGAGAATGCTACCTTTGAAACCTTTTGTAATGGTTTAGGTATCTCCCATGAGTTTTCGGCTCCTAGGACACCTCAACAAAATGGAGTTGTTGAGAGGAAAAATAGGGTCCTTCAAGAGATGGCCCATGTGATGTTGCTTAGCAACAATGTCCCTAGGAACCTATGGGCCGAAGCCGTCAATACGGCTTGCTATATAGGAAATAGAGTCTTCCTAAGGCCCGGTACTAGAAACACCTCCTATGAGTTATGGAAAGGCAAGAGGCCAAATGTTAGCTACTTCCACACTTTTGGAAGCAAATGCTACATTTTGAATGACCGTGATCAACTTGGCAAATTCGATGCTAAGAGTGATGAGGGTATCTTTATTGGCTATGCCTTGAATAGTAGAGCCTATAGAGTTTTCAATTTAAAGACTCTAAGTGTTATGGAATCATCCAATGTCGTATTTGATGATACTAGGCTCAAGTCTAATGATCATGAGGAGGAGGTTATTTTTAGTGATGGTTCTCCTTTGGAGAAGGTTGTGGTGTCTCCTAATGTTGGGACATCTAATGTCAACAATGATGACACACAACCTATTGCTAGAGTTCCTCTCTTGGACTCTAAAGAACCCGCTCCATGGGTTAGGAAACTCCATGATAAAGAAGATATCATTGGAGAGGTAAATGAAGGTGTTAGGACTAGACGTCAACTTGCTAATCTTATTAGCTATACTTGCTACACCTCTCAAATTGAACCCAAAAAGGTTGAAGAAGCCTTAAATGATGAATTTTGGGTTCTTGCCATGCAAGAAGAGCTAAACCAATTCGAAAGGAATGAGGTTTGGACTCTAGTTCCTAGGCCTAAGACCACTAATGTCATAGGCACTAAATGGATATTTAGGAACAAATCCGATAAGGATGGCAACATAGTGCGGAACAAGGCTAGACTTGTAGCACAAGGGTACTCTCAAATTGAGGGTATCGACTTTGAGGAGACATTTGCTCCTGTTGCCCGTTTAGAGTCTATTAGGCTTCTCTTGTCCATTTCTTGTGTGCACAAGTTCAAATTGCACCAAATGGATGTCAAGAGTGCCTTCCTCAATGGCTTCTTGCAAGAGGAAGTGTTTGTTGAACAACCCAAGGGGTTTGTGGATACACACCACCCCAACCATGTCTATCGCCTCAAGAAGGCACTATATGGGTTGAAACAAGCACCGAGGGCTTGGTATGAGCGCCTCACTCAATTTCTTGTTGACAATGACTACACAAGAGGTAGTGTTGACAAGACACTATTCATCAAGAGAGATAATGATGAGCTTTTCATAGCTCAAATATATATCGATGACATAGTGTTTGGCTCCACCAACAACACCAAGGTCCAACAATTTGTTGATGTCATGTCTCATGAATTTGAGATGAGTCTTGTTGGTGAGCTTAGTTACTTCCTAGGTTTGCAAATTAGGCAACTAGATAATGGGATTTTCATAACCCAAGCCAAATATGCCAAAAACCTTGTGAAGAAGTTTGGTCTTGAAAAAGCCAAACATTGTGATACACCCATGAGTACCACTTTGAAGCTAAGCAAGGATGCTAGTGGTAAAAGTGTGGAACAAACTCTATATCGAGGCATGATAGGTAGCTTGCTTTATTTAACCGCAAGTAGGCCCGATATTTCTTTTAGTGTGGGTGTGTGTGCTAGGTACCAAGCGGATCCTAAGGAGTCCCATCTCTCTTCCTTAAAGAGAATCATTCGCTATGTGAATGGGACATCCAACTATGGGATTTGGTACTCTTTTGACACTAATGCTAGTCTTGTAGGCTTTAATGATGCAGATTGGGCAGGAAATTGTGATGATAGGAAAAGCACATCGGGCGGTTGCTTCTTCCTAGGCAACAACTTGGTGTCTTGGTTTTGCAAGAAGCAAAACTCGATTTCCTTGTCCACGGCCGAGGCCGAGTACATAGCCGCGGGGAGTGGATGCACACAACTCCTATGGATGAAGCAAATGCTAGTAGACTACGGATTCAACCAAGGTACTCTCACTCTCTTTTGTGATAACATGAGTGCTATTAATATTTCCAAGAATCCGGTACAACATTCTAGAACTAAGCATATTGACATCCGCCATCACTTCATTAGAGAGCTTGTTGAAAATAAATGCATAGTACTTGAACATGTAGGTACTAATGATCAACTTGCGGACTTATTTACTAAACCCTTAGATGCTACTCGATTAAAAACTCTTAGTAGATCTATTGGGATATGTCTTGTGGAGTGATGTTCTATGATTGACCCCATATGGGGAACTCAAGCAAAGAGAGCTAGTTTGCATTCTTGTCACTTGCAAAAAATTTGAAATATCTTATGCCTCTTCTTTTAATTGCTTGAGTAAGCTTGGTTGCACATATGTATATATGTTTTCAATTCAATAAGTGTGAACCTTGCTTGTTTACAATCCATGTCATATTTATGTTCAAACATGCATTTTTGGACTAGGAGATGTATATAGGAAGTATGATTTGAATGACCTATGATTATCTCCATGACATGATGATTCTTTAATAACATGCTAATGTCAAATGAAAAAGCATGAAATTCATATAACATGCTCACATGAAAAGCATGAATTGATGATTGCATATTCTTAAAAATGCAAAACTTGTGTGAAAGCTTATGAGACTCAAAATGAATAAAGGATCTTGTATCCGTTCAAAGGAATTTATATTCCAAATGTCTCTCTTTCTTTATTGGTTGAACATGGCTACTATCATACGGATATCTTATCCGGAAAAATCAAAAAGGGTGCAAAGTTGCTCATGCCATGTTTCGCTTATAAAATTGGATATAGTTGCTCTTATATTAAACTCAATGTATTCTATATCCTTGCTTTACTCATGACATTGGTGAAATTGGTTTGAATTCCTATTAGAAACCTTTGTCATTTGCTTTGCCAAATACCATTGTATTTTGGACTTGAATGCTACATGTCTTGTATGCAAAGCATGTTTGATTCACACATTTTCTCTCAAATAAATCTCTTTGTTTCTCTCCGATTAAATTGAGATGCATAAAGTGACTTATATTAATTATGCATATCTTGCATGCTACTATCTCTCGTTACTATGAGTGACCCGGTTGGGGACTACTCCTTTACCTATATCATGACAAAAAGGGGGAGTAGTATATGGTAAGGGGAGATGCAAATTGGTGTTGCAATTGTGCACATTGGGGAGATAACACATTGAGGGGGAGTAACCCTTTGAGGGGGAGCATTGCATTTATCATACATTGCATATATTTTGTAATGTTGTGCCTAAATTCTAAAAATGCAAATGCTTGTTTTTGATATCACTTGATCAATCTCACATTTCACTTGTATTGGAAAACATAGAAATCTTATTTACAGGGCGTGATTATTCTACAAAAGATTGAAGACTTGAAGTTTTATTTTCTTATCTCTTTATGTTGTAGAATATCATAGTTATCCCGTAGTTTCTATTTCTTTGTGAGTAATCAATGTGAGTGGTGGTTTTGTCACGAAATAGCCAAATGGGGAGATTGTAAGGTTCCCATTTGTTGATTGGCTCATTTCGTGGACAACCACATGTTGGGGTTCTCTGTAAGGGTAGCCTAAGCATCGGTCTTATTGTTCGAAGCCCTTTGAAGACCTCGTGTTGATAAGCACCGAAGGTAAATTTCTATGTGCTTACTTTTCTTTGAAGAGATTAGTTGCACACACACACTTAACATTCATTGCATATGTGTGCATTCTCTTCATTTGTCACATTTCACACTTGCACTTATTTATTATATTTTGTTGTGTGTAATTGTGTCATGTTGTTGTGTAATTCGTTTCCCGATAACTTTCGGAAATGTCCGCGCATGCACTAGAATGTGCTTGGTTTAGCGCGAGGACCGCCTATGGAGAATGCCATTGGCTTCTCCTTGGTTTTCACCTATCTAGGTGATCGGCGGTTATGATCGGCGGCCTGGCCGCCGAATGAAACCTCCGTTTCAGTCCAGATTGGTCTGAAGCATTTCTGCGGTTAAGATCGGCGGTCAAGACCGCCGTTCGAAACCGCCGTTTCAAGACCTGATTGATTTTTCTCTCAATCTAATTCGGCGGTTGAATCGGCGGTCACGAGACCGCCGTTCATACCTGATTGATTTTGATCTCTCTGTTTTGATTCGGCGGTCACGAAACAGCCGAATGAACTGCCGTTTTTGCTCTGTTCTTCACGAGCTTAATTCGGCGGTCATAATCGGCGGCCTGGCCGCAGATTGAAACCGCCGATCGGCGCGTTTCTTTGAAACTTACTTAAACGACCACACTTTGATTTGGCCCCCTATATATATGCCACTTTGACTTTAGGTCAATGAAGAGAGTTCATATTCAGAATTCATACTTAGGATATTTTTCAAAGAGAAGAAAAATTCCAAGAACTCAATTCTTGATTACTCAAACACTTTTTCATGATCATCAATCATCATCTAGCATCATCCTTGATCTTCTAGATGTCATCTTGCATGGAATCTTCATCATACTTTGCTTAGTAAGCTTTTCACTAATATCTTACATGTTTTGTGTTTCTCTTATCTAGCAATCTCAATTAATTACTTGTTTGTTATTTTGTATGCTTTGGATACAATATTGAGATGAGTATGATGTATGTTTGAGAATTTGTATTGTGCTAGCATATTAGGTTTTGTGCTTAATATTGATTAGCTAAACTAATTGACATATCATTTAGTTTTGATATCTAGGATTGTTCTTAATTGCATATTAATCATCTTAGATAAGCATATAGGGTTTCCCTTGCTCTATGTTGCATTTTGGATATTCACATATATTCACTTAGGGTTGTATTCTCTTCTAGAGAAAGTAAGTCTTGTGTGTAGCAACCGGGATTAGGTTGCTTAGATCGCAAGCAAATTGGACTAGGTTCACTCATACCGGGATTAGGTAGGTGTGTGATTACTTCCAGGATTAGGTTGTAATCGTTTGCACATTTAGTGGATTCGAGGTTCGAGTGTGGCTTACTTACATAGCCCGTGGTTTTTCCCGTGAGGGTTTCCACGTAAAAACCAAGTGTTGTTTTAATTTCCGCATCATATTACACTTGCTTGTTTATATTATCTTGAGGGCATTTTCGTAATTTTGACTAACACGAAAAATTGGGTAAAAAGCGTAAAATCTATTCACCCCCCCCCCCCCCCCCCTCTAGATAGCTTTATACACACCGTGCTATAATTTGTTTCAAACACGATCAGAGCCAAATGCAAGTAAGAAGTTAAAATTATTCTTATACAAACAAAGTGTTTTCTTTTTGCAGGAATATCAGCCGAAAGGCCCTAACAAAATAAATGCAAAAAAGGGGACAACTAAACTACACGACTAGCAGCCCTCTCGGGTTGACCAGCTATTTATCATGTTGCTTTACTCGCCATAATGACATCATCCACTCCACAGCCAACCACGTTGATAAAGATGATAAACGACAAATACACACTGAAAGTAATCGACACTTCACTAGAGCAGCAACATCGATCACAATTGTCTCACAATCAGTGACTTCGCCATTTAAGGAGATTATTTACACGACAATGTAAGCATTGAACAATGGAATACTTCTCGGTCAGAAGAATGATGGTGAACAAAGCACTCACACAAACGGAAAGTAATAGAAGTACTAAAAAAAAATGATGCGAAGAACAACAGAAGAAGCGGTCATGCAAAAAAGCATTAAATGCTGAAGTTTGCACTCAAAAGGGAACACGATGGTTAAAGATAGAAAGGAGGGAAAGAATTTCCCTAAAAACCAGAAGCCAAGTATGATTATAAATACTACTTGCCAAAACGAAGGAATGAAGAGATCAAGTCGCTTGTTCGGCTCGAAGTATTTATGGGGGTATTGTTGTATGTATATTTTCGTCAGCATGACACGTCAGCAAAGATAGCGGTTAATATGGAAGTACAATAATTCCACGTTATCCAAAGTCAACCAGTCAATGAAAGGAACACTGACCAAGGACACGTCATTAGGTATGGACACGTCATCAAGAAAACTAAATATGGAAGTTAGAAGCGTATGCGCCAAGTAAAGTTGTCTAGTTAAAGAGATATTAATGAGCGAAGATCCTACTCGCCGAAGATCTTTACTCGGCCAAGATTCTACTCGGCCAGAAATCTACTTGGCCAGGAATCTGCTCGGCCAAAATTCTACTCGGCCAGAAATCTGCTCGGCCAAAATTCTGCTCAGCTAAAAACGGGAAATACAACCTTACTAAGATACGCCATATCAGGAAGAGATCTGCATAGATACAAAATCTCAGGATAATATTCCAATAAGGAAATATCCCTATTTCCTCTCCAATACCAGAGAAGTCTAATCCGGAAAGGATTAGAAGCTTCTAGAAGGATAAGCACCAAACGGGAAACGAATCCTAATTGGTCTACTCTACCGGAATCCTACAAAGATTCTAATTAATGAATCCACCACTTATACGACAAGAACTAGGGCAACCCTAGATCGTACCATATAAATACAACCATGTACTCATTATAAGAGGGGAGATCATGAGCAATTTACACTGACATGAGAAAAGAGATACGAATCATAAGCAATTATATGAGAGAAAGCTTCTATTCATAGTGGGGGCACCGTGGATGTTTCCCCGCCTTGGGGTTTTACCACGTAAAACATGTGTTATGCTTGATTTATTCTTTATTTCCTGCTTTTCTATATTACTATCCTCAAATATGAACAAATTGTATCACATCCACGTGGAGAAAGAGGCTTTGATTATTCAACCCTATATTGGTTAAAGCTTCGATTTATCTACGTGTTATTGTTTGGCGGTTGACTTTTCAACGATCGAAAATTCATCATCAACATATAGTATTAGTTGCTTATTTAGGACTTTTTGCCATGAAGATTATCTATCAATTTAACGGCTTAACCTTTTAATAAAGTAGTCATCCTAGGATGTATAGTGATGACTCTTAATCTCACACAAGAGGCTAACATAGGATGTATAAAGAAGGCCTCCTACTTGAGATTAGATTAAGATAGAGGTTATTAAACCGGATTCCACTCGAAGGATGTATTCTTATGGAATCCAAAGGTAGCCACTTCTAGAATGTATAGATATAACTCTTAATCTCTCACAAGAGGTCAACCTAGGATGTATAGGGAAAACATCATATTCGAGATTATATGAAGATTTGGTTTGTGAAGCTGGATTCCACTTGAAGGATGTATTCTTATGGAATCCTTCCATTCAAAAGAGCTTGAGACAACCAAATATAATGTATACCTAGTTGTCTCCTTAAGTACTTCCTAAATCAATTTGCTAAAAGGATGTATCCAAGACAAATCAACATTCAAAAGCAATGATAACAATGAATAGAACATAAATGATAGATTTAAAGTATAATAGAGTTTAATTACACATGCCCAATATCCATCAAACTAATCACATCAACCCCTTAGTGGGGATTTAACTACTCATAGTAAATACACAATATGAACTAAGAGAAAAGAGATAGAGAAGACCTATGGTGAGACCTTCTTCTTGAAGCTTGGATTCCAATCTCCTAGTGTTCTTCCTTGAGTAGAGATGGATTGTAAGTGAGAATGGTGGAAATGGTGTGTAGAAATGTGAAGTATGGGCGTGAAATGTGTTTGGATGTTTGAGAGAATATTCCTAGATCTAGATAATGTATAGGAAAGAAAAAGTGTATGTAAAAACGTCCCCCATCGATCCAATATCAGTTTCTATTTATATGGATTACAAAAAATAGGTTTGAAATGCTTTAAAGTCGAAATCTGGCGGGCATGGAATACAGGTCGAGTGCAGGTCAAGGACCCGCACTGTACCTGCACTTTATCGATTCTTCAAGTTTCCAACTCCTGGGTTTCCCAAATAATGCAGTTTGATGACCCGCACTATACTCGCACTTTATCTTTTCTTTGAGATTTCAGCTCTCGGGTTTTGTCAACAGTGCAGGTGGAGTGTGGTTAGCTGACCCACACTGTACCCGCACTTTATCTTCTCCTCAAATATTAACTCCCGAGTTTTATCAGTAGTGCGAGTGTAGTGCGGTTGGATGACGCGTACTGTATCTACACTCTTGGAGCTTCTGATGGCTTTTGTCCTTCTTTTTGCATCTTTTGGTTCCTTTTCACTCGAAAGTCCCGAATTCCGCTTCTAACACCAGAAATGTACAAATGCCTATAAATACAAACAAAGAGCCCATAAGAGACGTTAAAACACAAGAGAACGAGAATAATGATAAGGAAATGAGGGCCAAAATATACAACAATTTTGGCACAATCAATAACATATATCAAATGTCATATATATCCATGAGTTAATAGATTGGAATAAGTTATTTATAAAGTTTTTTAGGATATAAGTGTAGTTTTCTATTCAAACAAATACTAAAGGGTCTATAATAATTTTCTATCACTTTTCATGTTCACATCCCCATTTTTAATATAGTCAATTGATATAGATGGGGAGATTGTACTCACACCGTTGAGGTTTTGCATAGATACAGCTAGATGGAAAAGTTGGCATATTCTACGAGGATGTCATGGACTTAACAAAGCTTTGTTAACTCTTAACAGCATAAGGTTGTAATAGTCTTTTTTAAAACTTGCATTTAACAAAAATAAAAAATTAAATGAATTTGGGGAAGGTTGTTGATGCCATACCTTTTCTCCTTTCCATGGATTGTGTCTTCTACATCGGTCCAAATTATGGAAGGATGATAGCTTTACCACGAGTTCACTTTGATACTGTGATGTATTGTCTTTTCTGAATGAGTTGTTGATCTTGTGATTAAGTTTGAAAAGTTATGAACTGGTGTTGAAGATTTAAACTTGAATGTTTTTGGTTTGGTAGGAGGAATGCAAATAATTTTCGAAGCAATTTGGTATGAAAAAGAGAAGGAAGCCTTTTTAGAAAACATAATAGCCATTTAAATTTTCAAGTGGAAGATGTCTTTGTTTTCACTGGAGGCTTGCTCCTCAACGTGTTACAAAATTGTAACACTATGGAGGATTGTTCCTCCACTGTGGTGCGACACTGCAAATTGGAGAAGGCATATGTTTACTCCACAAATTTTGATGGCAGAGAACATCATGGAAGCCAACATCTATGGTGGCCTATTTTGAAAGCTACCTATCTTATTTTCTTTTTGTTTATTTTATTTTTTTATATTCGATTATCATTTAGTATTTTATTTTCTTACTCTCAAAAGTATTTTTTTTATTTATTGTAAATGATAATTTAGACATTTTGAAGTTAAAACGAGTGAATTTTAACTCCAACCTTAATCACCCTTAAATCTAAGGATGTATGTGTATAATATGCAAACATTTGCATTTAGTTGAATCTTTTAATTATTATTATTATTTTACATTACATCCAACTAAAAATAGGCCAAACCTAATGGGTAAATGCAGTTTCCCCTATATATATAATTTTCTTTTTATCAAAGCATCATGTATTTAAGTATTGTTACATGTAAAATTATGATTGTCTCAACCACTTTAGTAAAGAGAACTAAGGATAAAAGAGGAGTTAAAGTCAGAGTCAAATATAGGATGACATGGATAGTCAACTGGGGATAATGAAGAGAAACCAAAGGTGACCGGTTTCCCCTCTCAAGACTTGGTGAGCAAGTTATCTACTCTAGGAGAAACCAATGACTATAAGGTGACCGTGAAAGGAGGACACACGTTCTCTCAAAAGTGGTGTGTCAGTCCCTCACGCACACTCAGAAATGTCTGCAAGCCTAACGCACTGTAGAGAAAGCGCACTAGGGGGCCCCAAAGAAGTAGAAGGAATCTAGGAGACGAGAACTGGCACCTCCTTAAGGTGTCAACCTCTATTGGCTACGTGGATATGGTACAAACCTTGTCCCTTGTACACGAGGAAAGGAGAATGGGCATCCCTCATCCATGAGAAAAGGATAAGGTGCGCATTACACATCCTATTCCTATATATAAGGAAAGTGATTGTCATGCCCAAAGGTATGCACAGAAAACCCTAGAACTATTTCTTTACTTGTCTACAAATATCTTTCTGGTCACCGACTTGAGCGTCAGAGAGGAATCGTCGGAAAGATTCTAGCATTCCCCTTTGATCTGTGCTTTTGTTTTCAGGTATAAAGAAACCAATCAAACACCCTCATTTGTCCAAAAACCACCTCCTAACATGGATTAGTTCATCTTCGAAGTTCGAACCATATCCACCTAAGCCTCTTAGGCTTGACATGTAACAATGTTTGACCTTTTGACCGTTGACGAGTTTTCACCGTCAATAAGTATGTTTATTTTATTAATTTGAATTTACAATTTACCGGTTATGTAGAAAAAAATAGACCTGACATGGTTCCGGTTCGATTGCGGTTTCGCGATTAGGTTGAACCGAAACCAGAATCGGCCTTAGGCGGTTTCGGTTCCGAACCCTTTTTTTTTTTTTTAAATCCATCCAAGAGACCAAGAGGAGATCGAAGGGAAGAACTGAAGATGATGTTGCAAAAGAAGAATCGAAAGGATTTGGGGTAGATCGAAAAAGAAGAAGAAGAAGAAGAAGAAGAAGAAGAAGAATTGAAGGGATTTGAGGTGGATCGAAGAAGAAAAAGAAGAAGAAGAAGAAGAATCTGACCTGACGAGTGAAGGGTTGACGGCTGAGCAAGAAGAAAAACCGAAAAAGGATTTAGGTTTAGCCTTTAGGTTTAGTTTAGGGCCTGTCCGGTATCATTTTATAGGCCCATTTTCGTTTTCATTTTTTGAAAATGATTTGGAATACCCGTTCGTTACCGTTTTTCATTTTATTTTTAAAAAACAAAAACAAAATGGAAAACAAACTAGTGTTAAAATTGAAAAATATGGAATACAACTAAAAGTTGTTTTTCATTTTGTTCTCTAAAAGTGAAAAACAAAATTAAAAAGAAATCTCAGTCTCTTCTTCCATAGACACCCAAAAATTTCCTCTTCGACAAACACCTAAAAATCTTCCTTCGACAAACACACCTAGATTGGCTTTCGACTCTAAGGTATGTCATATTCTACTCCTCCTCCTCCTCCTCCTCCTCCTTCTCCTTCTTCTTTCTCTTCCGAGTTTCATCTTTTTTTTTTTTTCCGAATTAAGTTCTCGTTCTTCCAATCTTCTTATTCTTCTTCTTCCGATTTCATTCTGGATTTTGTTATTTTTTTATTAAAAACAATTTGTTCTTCTTCCTCTTGTTCTTCTTCCGATTTCATTCTGGATTTTGGCTCTTTAAAAAAAAAATCTTCTTCTTACTCTTGTTCTTCTTCTGATTTTGGTCTCTTTTTTTAATAAACAAATTCTTCCTCTTCTTCTGATTTGGCTCTAGATTTTCTTTATTTTATTTTTTTTTCTATTTTGGTTTTCAAGTAGATATATGTAGATCTAAGTAGATGAACACTTATTTTTGCTTTAATAATTTATTTTGTAGTGACTTGTGCAAATTTCTCTGCTGTGGAAACTTTGAACCAAGGTTTGTCTCCATTTTTTGTTATATTATAGAATCTGTTGTGGTTTATTTTTATTATTATGTGATGTGTTTTCTATTGGTATTGTTTGTTTTGTCTTAAGTTTTTTGTCTTGGAGACTGTCTATGATTCTGTCCTAAATGAAATATTGTGAAGGCTATGACATATTTTTTATTTGGTTTAGCTTAGTTTGGAATTTAATCTCTAAATTAATTAGCTTTAATAAATACATAATCTCACATTTTCTGTAGAATATAATTATGGATGCTTGAACATAATCTACTAGGTGGAATTCACAATCCTGTGATGAAAAAGAGAGATCATCAAGAGAGGCAGCACAAAAGTTGCTCCTAAACAGACACTAAGAACGACCCATAAATGCAGACGAAAAATTGATGTTTGCCTTGATAGTTGGTCAGTCATTGGATTCAACTAAAACAAGTTGATTTTTTTTTATGAGTTAGATCATGTAAACGCACACATCTGCAGGTGTTTTAGCAAATCCTGGACACATCTTTTGAAAGAATCAGTGTTATAGTCTAGATATAGTGTTTATGTAGAGAAAAAGAGAAAGTGAAGAAGAAACTAAACTAGCAATGAAGGATGATGATGACACTTTAATCACTAATCACTTTTATGTTGTTTGCTTTGTTAAAGTGTAGTTTTGAGTTGTTAACAGTGTACTTATTTTTAGAAAAGTGAGTATAACTAATACATATATATATATATATATATATATTATATAAATAAATTAAAACAAAATAAAACTAGAAATAGTAATTAGTTGAAAGCATGGTTAAATGACCAAACTTTTTAGATATATCATATATGGGCATGCAAAGTCGAGTCCTTGTTTTTATGTGTAATGGTTGTAGAATTCAAGAACCTTCCATATGAAGTGTGTTTGATGATTGTGTTTCCATTTAACACAGATGTGCACAGTTTGAACCTAGGTGTTCATCAGAAAGTATAATGGAATCCCATGATGTTGATGTCGATGTCGATGTCGACAAAAAGGCCGAATGGTCTGCACGAAATGAAGTTACTTTTATTCGCATATTGCATGACCATGTCAAAAAAGGTGATTTATAGTTATCCACATTTCACAAGAGGGTATGGTTAGATATAGTTGACGAGGTTTTCCAACAAACCCAAAGGTGATTCACGGTTTCGCAATTGAAGTCAAAATTTAATCGATTGTGTAAAAAACATCGTGAGTTTTCTGATTTGATTGCACATACTAGATTTGGTTGGGACCCTATGTCAAACACAGTGACAGCATCAGAAGTTGTTTGGGCGGAATATATTAAGGTAATGATTTTTTGAGGTTGTTTCAACGTGATGAAATAAAGTTAGTGTGTAATTTTTTTTTTATTAATATCAATATTTAATTGTCTTTTTCTAATGACAGAGAGTGCCAGGTGTCAAACCATATCGGAAGAGAGGGTTGGAGCATTATGAAATTCTAGGTGATATTTTCAATGCTACTATAGCAACCAGATAGTTAAGTTTTTCATCAAGTCAAGTTCCTTTGCCTTCATATGAAGATCGTGAAGTAGAGGATAATTTTATTAACTTTGGAGTTCATGTTAATGTTGAGGTTGGGGATGATGATGCTGATGATGATGAGGTTGAGCTAGCTGAAGCTGTTTCTGAAAAAAAGAAAGGAAAAAGGCCTCGTCAGTCAATTGATTCTTCCAACCGTCGTAAGAAAAAATGAATAGTATGGATAGTTATTTTGAGGTTGCTAGTGAAGTTATGAGTGCCAGATTGGCAAAAGCTAAATCCAAAAGTGCCGAGTCCACCACCAAAAGTGATGAACAATATTCTGTCACTGAATGCATGGAGGCTATGGAAGCCTTGAGAGATATTGATGGTAATACATTCAATAAGTTTATGGATAGGATAGTACCGTGTATTGAATTTAGGAAAGCTTTTCTTGTTATGACCGAAGAAAGGAAAAGGCAATGGCTAAGTGGTTTGTAGGATATGAGTCATAGGTGGATAGATTGTTTGTTAACTTTATTTGAACTTGAACTACGTTTAATTTTTATGGTTGTTGTGAACTCGGTTTAACTTTTATGGTTGTGAACTCGGTTTAACTTTTATAGTGGTTGTTGTGAACTCAATTAAACTTCGTTTATGATTTGCTGAACTCAAAATGATGATTTTAGTTTGTTGTTTGTCTTATCAAGTTTCAATGTATTTTCAATTTATGATTTTCATTCTTTTTAAATAGGACAACAATGAATCATAATAATCATGGTGATAGTTCAGATAGCTTATCAGATTTAGAGGATGAAGAACTAGAATTGGAAGCCCTAGAATTGGCCAGTACATTGAGGAGGGTTGAATATTATCAACAGATTGAGAAAATGCCATGCTATATAGGTAGATTTATGGGGTATGACTTTTTACAAGAATTGTTAAATGGTCATTCAGATAGAATTTATAACATGTTTCGTATGGATAAACATGTGTTTCTAAATTTATGTCAAACACTAGAGCAGTCAGAGTTATTAAAATGTGATAGACATGTTACCGTTATTGAGGCGGTGGCAATGTGTTTATATATTCTATCTCATTGAGCTGTAATGCGAGTTGTTGCTGAACATTTCCAACGGTCAAAAGATACCATGTATAGACAATTAAAACGTGTGCTAAAGGGGCTATGTGGGCTTGCACCACGTATTGTACGTGAACAAACTCAAGGACAACAACCACCACCACCAGAGATTAGACATAACCCAAAATTTTATCCATATTTTAAGGTAATGACTATATTTTAATGCATATTATTATTATTTTACCTTTCATTTTTACTTAACTATATTATGTAGAAATGTATTGGTGTAAACATTCATTATATAAATTTTTGATTCATTATATTATGCAGAAATGTATTGGTGCTATTGATGGAACACACTTTTTTGCATGGGCACCGGCACATAAACAAAATTTGTATCGAGATAGAAAAGTCCAAGTTACCCAAAATATTATATATGCATGTTCGTTTGACATGATGTTCACATTTGTTTACACAGGTTGGGAAGGAACCGTTAACGATTCAAGGGTGTTTTTGGATGCAATTGGAAGACAAGAGAATGGTTTTCCCTATCCTAATGAAGGTACGTATGACGTATTAGTATTTCACTATTTTAATTATTGTAAAGTAAAAATATTTATTTGTATTCTTTTAGGATATTATTATGTTGTCGATTTGGGATACATAAATACGTTGGGATTCTTAACACCTTACAGAGGTGAGCGATATCATTTACGTGATTATGAAAGACAAGAACGTACACCAAGAGGTCCAAAGGAGTTATTTAACTATAGGCATTCATCGTTACGAAATGTAATTGAGTGTAGTCTTGGTGTTTAAAAGGCGTGCTTTGCTATTTTGAAAAAGATGCCTAATTACCGTTTACGTAGGCAACGCCTCATACCTATTGCTTGTTGTGTCGTACATAATTTTATACGATCATAAGCTCGGGGTGATAGGATGTTTAGGGAATATGACAATGAAGATATGATATTTGATGGGGAAGGGGAATGTAGAGAAATTCCTAATATAAATTTAACTCCATCAAATGTAGCATTAATGAGTAATGTTAGAGATGAAATTGCAAGAAAAATGTGGCAAGATAGCTCATGTAATAGGAGGTGATGTCTTGTAATAGGAGTGGGTGTCTTATGTAATTTATTCGTGATCTTATGTAATTATATTATGTAATACTATGTTATGAGAATTCTAAAGAAGCATAAAAGTAATCTAAATTTATGGAAATTGATAGTTATGTTTTTTTAATGCAAACGGATCAAATATCATGAAATCCCTTTTATAATTAAATTAAAAATGATTGAATGGTCGGTATGAAATGATATTCAATTTATTATATTGTTATGAACAATTGTATAATTATTTCACATATATATTAAATTATATATTGAAGTGAACGAAAATAAATATTACAACCTTCTAAAAATATTTTTAAGAGGTGGGAAAGTCAAATTACATATGTAGAAATTGATAAAAATATCTAGTTTTTTGATGTTTTAGTTATCCTACCAGACATGTTTTTACTGTTTTCATTTCATAATACAGCTTTGTAAGGATTTAGATTTGTATTCACTTAATTTCATTGCAAAACTCTCTTTATTTGTAATGGCTAGTTGTTTATGTGTTTCTTGGTAGAAAGGAGCTTCAAAGGAGAAAAACAACTTCTCATGCAAATATCGTCTTCAAGAGGAAAAACGTTTTCTTGAATGTTAAGGTATCATGTTACTTCTTTCTCTTGCAAGGCGTAAGCGCACCACACACAATTCATACATGTGTGTCCCTGCATCGATGAGCAAATTGCACACACATACATTGCATTTTTATGTGTCCCTGCATAGTAGAGCTTATTTGGTTATAACATATTCACACACATGATTTTATATGCTTATGCATTGATCTCATATTATCATACATTGTAGAAATGCATGTACTAGGAATATGTCTAGAAAATTGCATATTTGTGTAAACTTCTATTTATTTGTTTGGATTTTGTTATTTTTGAACTGGAATATGATCTTATATGATTCCTTGTTGAGTACTGGTTGTTTTGGTTACTCACTCATCTGATTTCAAGTTCAAATGAGGAAGTTACGTCTCTTTATGTTCTTTTACAATGCATTGTCTTCATCATCATGTATCAAGTCGATTTCATATCCAATTGTCAAAGTTTCATAGTCGTCCTCGTGTGTCGTTGAGTTATAGTTCTTAATCTGAAGACGGATTCGAATTTCGAGTTCGGAGGCTAGAGAACGGTCGAAGAACGCGTATGGTGCGTAAGAGGGAGCAAATGAGGTAAGAAGTGGCAAAGGGCCACCTTCCCTCATTCCCGTGGTGGCCACGTGCCTCCACGGGAATGTGGCTGAGAGGTGGCCGAAATTCCTTTTTTTGCCTTTCTCCTTCTCCTTCTCCTTTTGGTTTCCCTCCCTATTTAAATTCAAAACATCTTGAAGCACCATTTCATTCATCACAACTCACACAATTTTAGCATTTTGTTTTTGTCATAACTCTCTCATCTTAACTCCGAATCAAGAGATTCTAAAACAAAAATCCTTGGTCTTGAAGAGAGGAACAAGTCCCAATCATTTTCAAGTTGAAAAGATGTCCAAATGTTTTGTGGTGATCTGATCTCAATTCAAGTTTCATCTTTTCTTATGGTAATCATCTTATAACATTTTCCTCTTGATCAACTTGATTGTTCTTATTACTTGATTGATAAAAAATGTCTAGAATGATCTTGATTCCTACTTTAGACTTGTTTGAATGAATTTCGAGTTTTAGCTTTTTGTGATTTTGATTGAACATACTTGAAAGCTACACTTGATTCATATGAAATTGATTTTAGAATTGATTTGTATGATGTGCTTAATGTTGATTTCTAAGTTTAATTTCATGATCTAAGAAGTAGGATTTGTGATTGAAATATTGATATATATAGTCTAGTTCTTATTGATTTACATGCTTGGATTCCTAAATAACTTTGTGATTAAGTGTAGAAAGCATAGTCTAGTTATCTCTTCCATGTTCATAGAGTTTGTTTGATCATCTTTCTTTATTTGATTGTATTTGCATCATTTGCATCACTTAGATCATTTACCTTGTAAAAGGTGGGAAGTCTCTTGTTATTGAGTGATTCTTTAACATAGAGCAAGGAAGACTTGGTAAAGAGTGTGAGGCTCTAAGTAAATCCAAGCAAGGGAAGTCTTGGTTAAGAGGTGCGATGCCTCTAAGTAAGTCCGAGCAAAGTCTTGTCTAGGAGTGTGAGGTTCCGGTTAGATAAGTAAGGAAAGACTTGGCAAGGAGCTAGGCTTCAAGTAAGTCCGAGCAAGGAAATCTTCATAGAGACTTGAGGATAGTCTCAGTTAGGGAGTGGCTTTCTAGAGGCAAGCGATTTGTCTCGGTTAGAAAGCTTGTGGCAAAGTGCTTTTTTCACTAAGCCCGAGGGTAGACTAGGAGTTGATAGCTTGGGGAGTATATCATTGGTTGATTGCCTTGAGTGTGTATCTCCTTTTCATCATAGTGGATTTGCTTACTGGTGGTTGTGGATTCAACCTGTGGATGTTTCCTCTTAGGAGGTTTTACCATGTAAAAACAATTGTGTCAAGTTTTGTTTTTACTTTTCATTATCTTCCATATTTTCATTGATTGTATCACTTGTGTTTTATATTCTAATTTGTGTTAACAAGCAATCATTTGTTAAACACATCAAGTGTGCATATCATTGTTCCACATAAAAAGTATATTAGAAGAATTTGGATCTATACATATTCACCCCCTCTAGGTATATTCACCCCTTCTCTAGGTATATTCTACACTATATTGCTTAAGGGAAATTTCATGCTTTTAGTATATGTTACTAAACGTGTTTTTACTGTTTTCATTTTCAAAATCCAGGTTTCAGAAATGCTACCAGACGCGTTTTCAGAATTTGAAAATGAAATTAAAAACACTGTTTTCATTTTCATTTTTATTTTTAAAAAACACCAAATGAAAAACGATACAGGACGCACCCTTAGAATAAAAAATAAAAAAATAAAAAAATAAAATAATAAAGGAACATCCGGTTTGAACTGGAACTGGAACTACCGGTTCCAGTCCGGTTCAAACTGGACGGTTCCACGAAAACTGAAATCGAAACTGAAACAGGAATCAACCTCCTTCAGTTTTGGTTTCGGTTTTTACAGTTCGGTTCTCCGGTTCGAACCGAAACCGTGTCGGGTCTAGAAAATAAAAATAATAACAGATCAAATAGGACTTGGACACTTTAGGATTCAGATCGGATCCAGGGTTGTTTTTTCCTTGAAAAACGTGCAATTTTATTTTGACAATGTTCTGATCATATTAATTAGGCTTCGAACCGGGCCAGATTTGGATAGTATGAAAACGGATTCGGATCGGACCAGATCGATCCGTCCAACCCTTTTGACACCTAGGGTGCGTTTGGTACGCGGGACAGGACGAGACAATTTTCTCTTGTCCCGCGTTTGGCGCGCTATTAACATGGGACGGGACAGGACGGGACGGGACGGGACAAGGTGGGACAAAAAACCTAAAATTTTGTCCCACCCAAATAGGTAGGCCAGACTTGTCCCATGCATGGGACAAGTCTAGAAAAGACATTTTTGCCCTCAAATATTCCAAAAATTACAAATATAAAATAAAACTCAACCACTTTCGGCCATTCTCAGTTTCTCACGCTGCTCTCTCTCTCTCTTCATTCTCACGCTGCTCTCTCTCTCTTCGTTCTCTCTTCTTTGGCCGCCGAGAAGGAGAAAGATCTCATTCTCTCCCCACTTGTCTCTCTCCTCTCTCTCTCTCTCCGTTCGACCACTTTCAATTTTGGAGATGATAGCTTTTGTTGATTTTGATTTAGGGTTCTTGATTTGGGGCTTTTGATCCACGGCGATCGGAATACAAAATCAAAAGGGATTGCGTCGTCGGCGTTGAGGCTTGGTTTCGATTTTGATTTTGATTTCGTCGTCGTCGGTGGTGGGGTTTTTTTGATTTGATTTCGATTTTTTTTTTGGTTTGGTTGTGAATGGAGGCTTGGCGTTGATGATGATGATGATTTGTGGTTTGGTTGGGTGTTCACCGATGATGATGATGATGGTGGTACTTGATGAATTTTATGGAATTGATTTGTTGTTTTTGTTAGTGGAATTTGATGGAAGAAAAAGTTATGGTGTTTGTGTAGTGAGAAAATGAAAGAAAATATTAATTATGTATGAATTTTAATTAATTTTAATTCAATATATTTGATATTTTTCACAAAAAAAAAAAAAATCAAACTTAATAAAATTGTTATAAACATTGGAAATGATAGGATGGGGGCACTTTGGTCATTTAAACATCTTGTCCCGTCCTGTCCCAGCCATACCAAACGTATAATAGCACAGTTCACAGTTCACAGTTCTATCCCAGGCATTCCAAACACAATATGGAACAACCCGTCCCGTCCTGTCCTGTCCTGTCCTGTCCCGTCCTGTCCCGTCCCACCTTGTCTTGTCCCATGTCCCATGTCCGTGCCAAACGCACCCCTAAAAAAAAACTCTTTGGACACCTCAATGGATCTACTTCAGCGGTTGCTAGCTGAGCTTGTTCATGATCGTTAAATCTATCATCATAAAGATACAAATGGGCTTTAGTGTCTAATCCAGCTCTAGGATATTTGTGCAATGATGATAAAAGTTGCCGAGGTTTGCAATACGGTCTGAACTCTAGGGATTTTGTGCCAGTTTCTGTATAATATATTTATTAGTAAGAAAAGAGGAAGACAAACCATTCTGGGAATTCAACAATACACATGACCTGAAACCCTAACCCCCTCCATCTTCTTACCGTGTTTTTATCCCATGAAATCTACCATAATTACAACCTTGCCATCCTCTCACCATCCTCTTCCTCTGTAATTCACACTTCGACCATCTCTCTCTAGGGTTTGCCAAAAAAATGTCTATCCCTCAGATAGACTGTAAACTCGTGACAGAGGAATGTGTACGCGAATGGAAAAACGGAAACTCCACCTTCAGAGTACCCGACCCGGTCTCCATGCTCCGATTCCTCTACGAACTCTGCTCCACCTTGGTTCGTGTTTATTTTCTTTTATTTTCCTTTTTTTTTTGGGGTGGTCTTGGATTCAGTTAGTTACTGTGTCGTTTTGGCTTGTTCAGGTGCGAGGCGATTTGCCGTTCCAGAAGTGTAAAATGGCGTTGGATTCTGTTGAGTTTTTGGACAAACCGTCGGTCAAAGAAGTTGCCTCCAGTTTTGCAGATATTGTTACTCAAATGGCTCAAGATGTGAGTTTTTTTTTTTTTTTTTTTTGTATTTCAATTTCAATTTTGTATTTTATTGTTTTAAAAGATTAGGTTTTATATGATTGTTCTTTTTGTTTGCTGGAAAAATCTATTGTGAAGTGGAATGGAAGCCTAGGTTTTCATATTGTGTCCCGAGACAGCCAAATATATACATTTAAGTAAGCTTAATGAATTATTTTTTTTTGTTGTAAAAAGAGTAAGCTTGCTTAATGATTAGCTCAGTTATTTGGATTAACAAGGACTTAGAATTTTAAATGGAGTATTCCACTATTCCATGGCACAGGGAGAAGCATGTGATAGTAAGCAAGACTTGAAATATTTTGGGTTCATATTAGTCCCCTTTTTTTTTTTTATTCTGGCCCAAGATTCGTCTAGTATTTAGTTGATAAAAGTGATTTAGGTTTGGAACTTTTTCTTAGGAATGAGTATGTCAATGCCACCTTTTGACTTGGCAGGTTATGGTTTTATCTTTTAGGTAGAGTGTGAGTGTGATTGTGTTCCTTATTTCTGTTTTGCTATACAACTAGCTAGCTGAGCTAAGTCTAACATTATTGAGGCAGAATTTGGAATAGGAGAAAGAAGGACCTGAATTTGGCAATATGGAGGAAAAATAGGTCCCTATTCATGTGCTACGTATGGATTAGATGTTAAAAAGAGAAACTATAACTTGATTAGATGTGCATTAAGATTTAAGAGTATTATTGCATGCTCTTAATTAAGGAAGTTGTTATAAAATCAAGGGTTTGGTGATTGTATATAGTTAGCCTGTAATCAAGGATCGAGTATCAATACCGTAACATGGAGTATGGCGCTTGTGGTGCCTATGGAGAGGGAAGAACAATAGAGCTTTTGAGAAAGGGGGTTTTTAGTTTATGATATATAGTATATATGTTTTTTAGAACTTTGAGTCTTTGACTAGGTTTTCCTTCTCTATAGCTAATTTTCCATTTTCTTACACATTTGTAGTTAAGTTCCTTTTTACTGATGGTGCTCTCCATTGTATACTTCCATGTACATGTGCTGGGATCTGGGGTTGAATTTGTAGACAATATTTTCATAATTTGGATTGTGTGTTTTTTGGAAATGAGAAGAGAACAATGTAAATTAGTGCCCAATAGCGATTGGGAAGAGTTAGAGAAAGGGAAAGAGAATGATAAATCACAAGACAGAGGAGGGAAGACAGCTTATTGCAAGTGCTAATCATTTTTTATTTTGAGATTCTATCCTCTTTAATTTTTTCACTGAAAGTTGTATTTGTAGTTGGTAGAATTCCAAAACTGTGAAAAATCTTAGACACATGGCAACTCTAAGAACTTTGTATATGAATTTACTCTTTTTTTCTAGCTATTTTATTATATGTACTCTATTTAGATATCCATTTTAACTATGTTAGATTTTATTTAATATCTACATCAAAATTAAAGAGTGGAGAACAAACATGAGACTGGCATGCTCAGGTAAAGTGCAGGAGAAGAGCTAATAATGCTGTCACTATATTAAAAAGAATTTTTCCCCCTTTTTTTCTCAAGTATGATTCACATAACCTATAGAAGGGACAAAATACTAAAGATTTGTTTACTTTCTTACACGGTGTTGTCATTGTTATGAATGCTTTATTTTTCTTTAATTTTATTTGTTACATCAAGTAGCAGGGATTTACGTTTTCAAAATGTGGTATGCTTAGTGAAGTGCTTACTTACAGTTCAATAACCTTTCACTTTTGCAGATGACAATGCCTGGAGAGTACCGTGCACGTCTGATAAAGTTGGTAAGTGTTGATTTTTTTTTTCATGTGTGATTTAGATGTTTATGTAATGGAGATCAACTGTTTCTCATTATTCATGTGAATATATATTCCCTTGGTGCTCACCTAAAAATCTATTTCATTAATGTGTGATTGGTACTTATATATGCATGGCTCGTACTTTGATGCATGGTATGTTTTTAGTATTTCTCCTTTTATCGAAAATTTATGGACCAGGAATGTTAATTTGCTCATATGTGGTTTGGTGAAGAATTGAACTGAAATCAGACTGTGGTTGTTCTGAAGTTTTAGTTCATGATAATTTTATGATAAGAAGCAAAGGAAATCTTATTAAAAGGGATGAGTAAAGTTAGTGGACTAACAGTCTACAAAGATTTACATCAAATCAATTAATATAATAACATTATACAATCTTATGGCAACTCCTTCCTAATTTTGATAAATGAAAAAAAGGAATATCTTGAAATTCTCTTAAAAAAAACAAATTAACCTTCTCCCAGGGGAAGTTATAGTCCTTTCACCATCTTCAAAAAATTCTTCTATCCCTGTCCAACCAAATCACCCAAAAAATGGCCTTAACCCATCAACAAGAAGATCATAAAATCTTTGCCTTCACACCTAGCCAAAAGCACAAGCATCTCCAATAGAATAAAAGTGCATGATTTTGGAAAAATCCAATTTAGCCCCGCAAGCTTAATAAACATTAGGATTCTTCTTTTGGATTAAATAGGCGAGGATATTTCAGAAACAAATTCAAATATTGATGGGGACTCAAATACAGATGGGGACTCAAATCTAGACGCCCCTTGTAAAGCTAGCTTTGATCTCATGTTAAATAATTGCTAGACCCAGAAACTAGTAAAACTAGTTTATATAGGTAAGTGGCTAAAAAATAGTATTTAAAAATTTTAACATTGTCTGTCATTTATAGACTAATTATTGGAAAAAAAAGAGGTGATTTATAGAAACATCCTGATAGCAATACAGCTTATGAAACACATTTGGATATTTCCAACAGAGTTGTTCTATCATATTTCATCAAGCAGAGATGATGATAAAATATAAAGGGAGTTGGTTTTTTCCATAAGCATGATGCCTCACAATAAGTGTTTTGAATACATGGTATTACTAATACTGCTTTAATGTTTTTTTAGTCTTAGTCTTTGATACATTGGTGTACATGTCATGCTACCTTGTAATTATGACTTGTTAAATTTTTGGGATTTTCTATTCATGATTAAGTTTTCACTCTTCTTGGTATTACTAATACAGCTTTAATGTTATTTTAGTCTTTGTTACATCAGTGTACATGTCATGCTACCTTGTAATTATGACTTGTTAATATCTGTGATACTTTGACTTTTCTATTCATGATTAAGTTTTTACTCTTTTTTCTAGGCGAAGTGGTTGGTGGAATCTGCTTTGGTCCCGATGAGGCTTTTCCAAGAGCGCTGTGAGGTGAACTTTGTTATATTATTGTCAATCTTGAGACGGAGATATGATTACAGATTTTTTTTTTTTTTTTTTTTTTAAACAATTCTATTAATGCTCTACTTTTCTTTTCATAATAATGATGAAAATAAGAACTGATATATATTTCTCTTACATTTTGTAGGAAGAATTTCTCTGGGAGGCTGAAATGACCAAGATAAAGGCTCCAGATTTAAAGGGTAAAGAGGTAAATAGTCATAATTGTTAATGACATACTCAAGTATGTATCTTGTTGGTAGGTTTTTTTCCAAATTGGATGTTATCTTGTGGACTGTTGGTCCACTCTTTCTACTCTTCCTACTTTTTAATATATATATATACACACACAATGATTCTCTAGTGAGGGATTCCTTACATTAACATCTGTGAGGACTTAGATGAGATCCAGTCGATTTCAATAAATTTTGATCTGTTTTTTTACTAAGAATAATGAAATATACTAGTGAAAGTTCAAAATTTTTTTGAGCACTAGAACTATTTTTTCAGTTATTTATTTTTTTTAATTTTTTAATTTTTTTATTATGAACCATTAAAAATTGAGGGTGAAACATAGGAAAAATGAAAAAAAAAATAAAAAAAAATGGTTATAGTACTTGAAATTTGTTCTCGCAAGCGTATTTCATTGTTCTTATCCTTCATTAAATGAATCTCATCAAAATTCATTGACATTCATTGAATTTATCAAGGTCCTCACAAATTTTAAAATAAGGGCTTCTCACTATATATATATATATATATATATATATATATTTGATAGGAAAACAGAATGATTTCATTAATGAAAGAAAAAACAAAGGTGAACAAGATGTCCACAACTCAAAAACCTTTTGTGGACTTTAAAAAAAACCAGTATAGAGACTTTTATGAACTTATGCACATTTTCTGTTGATTCAGGTTAGAGTAAACACTCGTCTTCTTTATCAGCAAACAAAATTCAACCTTCTTCGAGAAGAAAGCGAGGGCTATGCCAAGCTGGTATCATTTCTACCTAGTTAAACACTTCTGGAATATTATTCAGTGTATTGCTTGTCTGGTATTTTTTTGCTTAATGTTTCTCTTTCCTTGTAAGTTGATTTTATTTGAACAAGATGTTAATTTTCCCCCCATTAGCAATATAAAAGCTCTTGAAAAGAAACTTACTTTCACTAACACGTAAAATGTTCAAAAAGAAGAATTTTATTTGCAAAAAAATGAGTACCCAGCTTGACATGTTAATGATAAAGAATGCGCCAGGTTAAAACAGTGATGATATGTACCATTTTATTTTACAAAAGATCCTTATCGCTGGTCATTGTGTATTTTTGGCAACCCATTTCCTCAGACATCAACTGATAGGTCTATCTTAGTCATATTTATTATGATGAAACATATTTGAGACTTTACAGGTCAAGGAGTTAAAGTCAACGAGTTAAAGTTTGGTTGTTACTGCTGTTTTACTTCATTTTTAATTGCCTTGGTCTGGTAGTCTAGATTGCTTTAGTTATTTGGTTTTTCCTATTGATATGTTTGCCTCCAAAGTGGCTTCGAAATTTGAATATTTTCAATCATTGAAGTATTGAACAGATTTTGAACTATAAACATTTCGGTTAGGATCAATTTTCCGGTGCTTTTTATTGACTTTGGTATATTTGGTAGGCTTTAGTTGTTCTAAAAACTGCTTTTTGATCTGTAGGTCACCCTTCTTTGTCGAGGCTCTGAAGATTCAGGTCAGAGTGTATCAGCAGCAACAATAGGCATTATTAAGGTTCTGAGTTGAACTGCTGTGTCTTAATATTAATCATGTCCCAATTCCCTTTTTTCTGATTAATATATTTATTGCAGTCATTAATTGGACATTTTGATTTGGACCCGAACCGTGTTTTTGACATTGTAAGTGTCTTTGTTGTTAATTTTCTTTAAATTTCCATTTCCTATACAGTTGAGCTTATTGTGATGTTTCTATGTGTGTCACTTGGAAATTTATATGATGATCTAAGTTTCCATTATTCTTTGAACTATCAGGTTTTGGAATGTTTTGAACTTCAGCACAACAACAATGTCTTTTTGGAACTTATTCCCATCTTTCCCAAGGTCTGTATATCTTGTAATTTAGGTTAACAGTTAACTAACTTCTTTAGGTTGCATTGCTCTGAATTTAAAGAAATCCTTGCTTATAATTTCATAATATTTTGCAGTCTCACGCCTCCCAAATTCTCGGATTTAAGTTTCAATATTATCAGCGTATGGAAGTAAACAGCCCTGTACCATTTGGGCTTTATAAACTTACGGCTTTGCTGGTGAAGGAGGAGTTCATTGATCTTGATAACATGTGAGTGGTGTTTGCTTTTGGTTTTGTAACATAGTAATATTTTATTTATATTTACTGTTAGGGATTTCAGTTTCTTTTTTTTTTTTTTTTTCTTGCTGATTGGTAACTTAACCTAGTGATGATTTTCTGTTGGGTACATACAATTTAAGTCTGAGATGAATATATAATTTTAACTTTTTGCTTGGTGAGAGATCTTGTTTGCTAATCCTAAGTTTCCAGTGGAGACCAGGCTTCCTTAACTTATTGCCTCATTTTCTTATGGAGAATTGTAAAATCTCCTTAGGTTTTGCCCTTTTTCAAAGGCAAACCTCTGTTTCTGACAAGGGACATTTATTTTGGGATTCTTTGTTTTCCTACTTGAGTTTTTATCTGATGTTTGTTTGTGATACTTGCATTGATTCTGTTGATATTTGATTAGTGATGTGAGATTTAATTTCGTTTAGTATTTGATAAATAACTATCTTGGCATTGCAGATATGCACATTTACTTCCCAAGGATGATGAGGCATTTGACCATTATAATGCTTTTTCAGCCAAACGGCTTGATGAGGTATATTTAATGATGTGGTGTATTGATGGATTTCAATTTTTGTTTCTGACTCAAATAGAAAAATACTCTCTTCTTAATGTTGGAGACTTTTCTGCACAATTGTCCATAGGACTTCTTGCTTACATGTGAAATGCTTATGCTTTCATTTCTTTCCTACTTAAGGTGTATAGTTCCAGCATTTTGGGTGGATTGATGTGTGGTGGTAGATATATGGTGGAGGCTTTAGAAGCTCCCTTTACTTGTGCTTGTACTGTTTCCACTTCTAATCCTATTTATACCTGTACCTTTCATGTATATGGATTGTTTTGTATTTTTATTTATAAAAAAACTTTTGTAGGCTAACAAAATTGGAAAAATAAATCTTGCTGCTACTGGGAAGGATCTGATGGAGGATGAGAAACAAGGAGATGTAATAATTGATCTATTTGCTGCTTTAGACATGGAAACTGAGGCTGTTGCTGAAAGGTCTCCAGAACTTGAAAATAGTCAAACCTTGGGCTTGCTTACTGGTTTTCTTTCCGTAGATGACTGGTAGGTTTAGTTTTACCTGTATTGTTGGTTCTTGGAACTTATAAATTTACTCGTGTCTTTGCTTAAGGTTAAAAGTTCGTGTTTTTCACCTGTTTCTTTTTCTACATGATAATTCCATTGTCGGTTTCAATCTTGTTTTTGGCACATTGGAACTTGACAGTTGTATTGAGCATCCTATTGATGTAATATGATTGTAGATGTATGAGTTCTGTACTGCCTTTTCATGAGCCCGTTAACATGCTTGTGCGATTGTACTTCTCTTATGGCTACACAAACTCTTTGACAGTTTATAGATGATTACAATTCCAACACAAACTCCTATAAATAGAAGTTTGGATTCAATATTAAATTGACATAATATTGACAAGTAGGTTGTCGTGTGTCGACTTACATGAAGCCATGAGATTGGCTTCCTTACACATGGACTTCCACTAACTTTGCTTGAATATTGACATAAATTAAAAGTGGTGGACATCCAAGGGGGAGTGTTGTAAAACATGTGGCTGATCACCGCGTCAACATATGTCAATATTCATGCAAAGTTGAGTGGAAGTCCAGTTTTAAGGAAGACAAAATCTCATGGCACATGGCAACCTACTTGTCAATATTATGTCAATTTAATATTGAATTAAAACTCCTATAAATAGGAGTTTGTGGTGGATTATAACTTCTTCCTTTTCTGGAATATATTTTGTTTCTGGTAAAAAAACATCAGATACTTCGACACTTTTGTAGTGTCATAGTTGCAACTGATTAAGAACACATTATATGGGCTAAGTGGTTTCAATAGGCTTCTTCAAGAATTTTTTTTTTCCTTGATAGGCTAAAAGTACAATGCATTATCAACTTAAAGCACCTTATCATCTTTTTTTTTTTTAATAAAATTTGCAACTTGTATTGCATCATGTATGTAATATATCAGTTGTGAGGATTTTAGCAAGTTGAAGTTAATTTACTCTGTATTATGTTTCCTTATTTTTATAGTTAATTAACTCTTCTTTTATTCCTGTTTGATCATTATGCATTAGATGTCATAATTTTTGATACTTGTCAGGTACCATGCTCATATACTGTTTGAACGTCTCGCACCACTTAATCCAGTGGCACACATTCAAATATGTGATGGCTTGTTTAGGTACATTTACTATATTTTATTTATTTATTTTTTGATAATCTATGTTTTTTTTTTATTTGATCATAGTTGAAACTTTAATTTGCTGTTGTCGTTGATGTGTGTGTGCTCATGTAGACTATGTAGTCATGTCCACAGAGGCACACTAAGATCAGCATGTAGCTCTTTTGAGCTCATCATTTAAATCAATTATAATGGTTAGGCATTATTCAGCATATCAGTCCTCTTGGTTTCCATCATCTGTTTGAATTTTGACCTAATCCATAATTTTTTGTTCTCATATAACTCTGTTACGCTTACTTTTTCAATAATATTCTGGTATAAAATGTCCAGGCTCATTGATAATTCAATCTCTTCGGCATATGATATTGTTCGACAAACCCATCTTCAAAGCATTGGGTCTTTCTCGGGAGCCAATATTGATGCTATGGATACAACAGATTCAACAATAAGTAGGTCTTTTGTCAATCTACCCAAAAAACTTTTCCAGATGCTGGCTACCGTGGGGCCATACCTTTATCGTGATACTGTATTGCTACAGAAGGTGCATTGTTTATGATATTCTGGTAGCTGGATACACACTCAGACACACAGGAACACACACACACACTCTCTCTCTCTCTCATTCTCTCTGTGTTAACATTTGGCTTTTGGGTTCTTTCTTGGGCAGGTATGTAGAGTATTAAGAGGTTACTACATGTCTGCACTAGAGCTGGTTAATTCTGGTGACAGAGCTTCAAATCTTGAACCTGCTATTGGTGGGAATCGAGTTCCACGTCAGCACCTGAAGGAGGTGAGGTCTAGGGTAGAGGAAGCCCTAGGAACATGTCTACTTCCTTCTTTACAGTTTATACCTGCAAATCCAGCAGTTGGCCAGGAGATTTGGGAAGTGATGAATCTCCTTCCATATGAGGTTGGCATTTCATCAGTTCTATTTGATTCTTTCATTTGTGAATTGGACAACTGTGCTAGATGAATCTTATCTCTTTAGGTGAGATATCGTTTATATGGTGAATGGGAAAAAGATGATGAGCGTAACCCTATGGTTTTGGCTGCAAGGCAAATGGCCAAGGTATCGAAATAATTCTCTTCTAGTGTGTGCTCTTTATGTTAGTTGAAAGCTCAGTGCTTTATGATAATTATTTGGTCTTTGTTGTTCTACAGTTGGACACTAGACGGATACTGAAAAGGCTTGCTAAAGAAAACTTAAAGCAGCTGGGCCGGATGGTTGCAAAACTAGCTCATGCAAATCCAATGACTGTACTTCGAACAATTGTTAACCAGGTTTTGTATTTATTATAGAATGCATTGTTCTATTTTTTTTAGGTAATTTTAAATTTTGTGTTTTAGTTTTAATTTACATTCTCTTACTTTTTCTGAGATTTTGGAATCCAGATTGAGGCATATCGGGATATGATTACTCCAGTTGTAGATGCATTCAAGTATTTGACACAGGTTAGTTTACATCTCTTCTAGTTGACCCAAGGAAAGTGGTTATGGCTAGTGGTTTAAATTGGTGATCTTCTTTTAGTGGATCTGAATTTTATGATGATTTTTGTAAAATAATAATAAGCTATATTTTACCTTAGCCCTGTGGACATTTTCTGGGGAATTGAACTTTTGAATTGAATCGGAATAACAGAATGGGACGACCAATAAGAACATTTTATGGAGCAGAGTCATCTCTGTTTTGATATTGTACTAGTATTTTTTTTTTCTGGAAGTTGTTGATAAGCTATATCCTGATCCCTTACTGTTTTTGCAAACATTAAGTTTAGTTCCGTGAAAAAGGAACGACTGTTGTGGCAGAACAAATTGCCAGATTTTCTTTAACAACCTGACTTGCATCAACTTTCCAAAATGAGGAGGCCTAAGTATACGGATGAATTTTCTGGTTGATATGCCCTTGAACTTGATTGACAGGGTGAAGCCTCCTCAATCTATCAGTTTATTGTTTGATTAGTGCTTTTTGGTGTACGCTTTTCATTTAGAAGACAGATTTGGTTATTGTTGTATATTTACATTGTTCAGACCTTAATATGCACTCAGTCATGATGTTAAATATACCATTTTGATGGAGTACTTGCTCCATCTCTTGTTTTATTTCTTTCAACCTCCCTCTGCCTATCTCCTTTGCCTGAAGTAACCTGTTATTGTAATCATTGCATCAAATTCTCCTTTTTAGAGAAGAGAGGAGGAAAAAGAAAAATGAAGGACTTTTTTTTTTTTTTTTGTTTTCAAATTTGATTTTTGGGACATCTTCTTAGTCATATTTTAACTTTTATTTCAAGGTCTATTTTTAGAATGTTGCGTATCTCAATGTAGTCTTGGTTCCAATGTGGATAGTTAAGTGTCTTTTCTGTATTTAGTTTAGGAAGTTTGCTAAATATAAAAACTCATAGCAGAATTGGCAATGTTTGTGAAAGTTTTTGGAAATCAATTATTGAACAGCTTTTTTCTTTTCTTCACTGTGACAACAAATCTCTGTTGCCATAGCACATAATCCGGTTCTACATGATAGAACCAAATATGTAGAAATTGATAAACATTTTATCAAAGAAAAAATAGATAGCGGGTAGATTTGTATGCCCTATTTGTATGCCCTAGCTAGAAGTAGCGCTGAAGCAGAATTCAGAGCAGTACAAATACCTAGCTATAGGATGAGTAGTGCATGGCCCGGTGCCTTTCCTAATTGCTATAGGGATGTCTAGGCCCATATCAAACAATTGGGTGGTAGGTTGATCAATAGGTTCAGAATTAGGAAGAGTATTAGGGCCTGTCCTGCAGGCGTTTTTCAGCCCGTTTTCGTTTTTGTTTTCGAAAAATAATTTCGAATTTGTGTTCGTTAACCGTTTTTCATTTTTTTTTTCAAAATACAAAAACAAAATGAAAAACAAAACCAGTGTTAAAAGTGAAAATTTTGAAAAACAAAAAAAAAGATGTTTTCTTTGTTTTTGTTTTTGTTTTTCAAAAAAATTGACAATTTTTTTTTTCCTTTTTTTTTCTCTTGAACCAGGCTTCATCTTCTTCTTCATCTTCTTTCTCCTCCTCTGCTCGCTGCCGCCGATCTGGTCTTCTTCTTCTTCTTCTTTCTCTTCTTCTTCTTCTTCCTCTTCTTCCTCTTCCTCCTCTACTCACCGCCGATCACCGCACGCCGCCGCCGATCTGGTCTTCTTCCTCTTCTTCTTCTTCTTCTTCTTCTTCTTCCTCTTCCTCCTCCGCTTGCCGCTGATCTGCTCTACTTCGCTTCTTGCTGCTGATCGCCGCTCGTTGCCGCCGATCTGGTCTTCTTCTTCAGCTGGTCTTTCTCTTCTTCTTCCTCTTCTTCTTCTTCTTCTTCTTCCTCTTCAGCTGTTAACTTTTGTTTAATTTATTAATTACGTTAATTTTTTTTTTTTGGTTAATTATTTAATCAATTTTTTTTATAATTGTTATAATATTAAACAAAATGTAAAAATTGATATTTCAATTTTCGATAGTTTTCGGTTAGCCTACTAGACGCGTTTTTCCCGTTTTTATTTTTAAAATACGGATTTCAGTATATGCTACTAGACGCGTTTTCGAATTTCGAAACTGAAACCAAAAACACTGTTTTCATTTCATTTTTCTTTTTGTGAAAAAACAACAACTGAAAAACGCTTACAGGACGACCCCTTAGATTCTGAAAAATTAGGAGTTGTCAATAGACGTATTACCCGGTTGGGACTCATCTAGGACATGATCGGTTGAAGATGTTGACAGGCTTTGTACTTGAGTAGGCTGGTCTCTATTATTCCGTGGTCTCCTTCTGGTATAAACAAGCGACTTTGTCGTAGGTTGATAATCCACCATTGGATTCTGATCCTGTGATGTTTCTCCCCCTATAGTAGATACAGTAATATCTGGTACAGTTTCCTTTTCAAAAACAACTTATTTTTATTGGGTTCCCTAGTATTATTAGGAAAGAACAAGTTTGGTAAAACCTCACTGCTAGTTTCCCAAAAATTAATAGCCTCCTGTTCTGTGTCTGTGTTAGTCTTCTCCCCTTGAAGATGAGATTTAGAAAAAAAAGGTTTTTGTTCAATAAAAGACACATCCATACTAACATGGATTTTTTGTGTTATAGGAATAAACACTTTGTACCCCTTTTTGTTAGAAGCATAACCAATGAACACACACGTTTTTGCCTTGGCATCAAGTTTTGACTGGAATAAGTCCGGTATATGAACAAATACAGTACAAACGTACACTTTAAGAGGTAGGTTGGTGATTAACCTATTACTGGGGAAAAAACTTTTATGACAATTTAGGGGAGTTTTATGTTGTAAAACACGAGAAGGAACCCCGATTAATTAAATAGGCAGCTGTTAGGACTGCCTCCCACCACAAATATTGGGGGACATTCATAGCCAACATGAGAGCCCTACTAACCTTAAGGATGTGGCAGTTTTTCTTTCCGCAACCCCATTTTGTTGGGGTGTATTGCGGTAGGTAGACTGATGTTGGATACCTCTATCAATTAAAAACTCTCCAAGATATTGATTGAAATACTCTTTGCCATTATCAGTGTGTAAGATGCTGATTTTAGTTTGAAATTGTGTTTCAATCAAATTATAGAAGTTTTTAAACAGGTTTTGAACTTCAGATTTTGATTTCATTAAATAAATCCAACATAGTCTAGTGTGATCATCAATAAATATCACAAACCATCTTTTGTGGGTTAAAGTAGAGATTTTAGAGGGCCCTCAGACATCGCTATGAATTAAATAAAAAGGCTTTGAAGTCCTATAGGGTTTAGAGTTATAATGTTGACGGGTACTCATAGAAAAAGAACAAATATCACATTGAATTGTGGATTTGACAATTTTTGAAACGAACTAGGAAATAGATGCTTTAATTATGGAAAACTAGGGTGTCCTAATCGATAATGGCAGGTCATTATCTGTTCTTTGATAGGTAGAGAACTCACATCACAATTCAAACCTAGAGCTGGTTTATTCATACTGTCCTCGAAATAATAGAGACCATCATCCACTTTAGCACCGCCAATCGTCGTTCCCAAAGTCTTGCCCTGAAAAACACAATTTGTAGGGGTGAAAATAATAGAGCAGTTAGAGTCTTGAGAAAGTTTACTCACAGTTAGCAAGTTATAGGATAGATGAGGAACATGAAGGACAGATTTTAAAACTATTTTGTCAACCCTTCCCAGCAATAAGAGATAAACTCCCGTTAGCAATCCGGACTTTCTGATTGCTAGGACAAGGAGAGTAGGTTTGAAACAGAGAAGAGATGCTGGTCATGTGATCCAAAGCACCCAAATCAATGACCTAGCGTGTAGAAGTAAGATGACTTGAAAAACTAGTAGAAAGGTTACCTGTATGAGCAAGAGAACAACTAGGTTTTGAGGGAGGCTAACCAGTTTCAGAAGTTGATCAATTTGTTCCTTGGTGAGAGAAACTTGATCAGCATTGTTTGCACTAGAGGAGACTGTATATGACTTGTCTCTGGGCTTCCAATTTTCCGGCTTACCATGCAGCTTCTAGCGTGTATCTCTGGTGTGGCGTTGGATGGTGATAGTGGTCACACCATTCCTTTGTCTTCTCCTCAGGCTTGCGGACAAAAGCCTTATAGCTAGAGATGTCTTGTGAGGCCAAGGCAAATGCCTCAACAGGACTCACCAACTTCACCTTATTTCCCAGCATCATGGCTCGTTGACTCTCCTCTCATCAAACTTCTGCAAAAACCTCATTGAGGGGTGGAAGAGGCTGTTTGCTTATGATCCTACCTCGCTAGAAAGCGGAACACCTTATTATTGTCAACCACCTTCTGATAATGAGCCCCATCCACCAGATCTTTCCAAGTATATTCATTGTACATATCTAGGTCTTGCCACAGCCTTTTCAACCCAGCAAAGTATTTTGTGACTGTGTCGGACCCTTGCTTTGACTCTCCAAGCTTGAGCTGCAACTCATAAATCTGGGATTGATTGCCCAGATCTGAGTACATCTCAGTAAGACTATCCCATATCTCCTTGGCTGTCGAATTATCAAGGTAGTTGGAACTAATATCCTCTTCCATTGAGTTGACTAGCCATGCCATAACCATTGAGTTCTTTGCATCCCAGGTGGCATGCTGAGCATCAATAGATTTAGGCTCCTTCTTAGCACCAATCAGATAGTTAATCTTCCCATGCCCATGGATATACATGTGCACTGAGAGTGACCAGTGATAAAAATTATCTCCATTCAGTTTGATTGTAGTGATTTGAATTGAATGGTGATCAAAGTGACCGAATTGAGTGTCGGTAGAGTTAGTATCAAACATGATGATAGACATGATGATACCGGCAAAGAAGGATAATGAAAAGAACTAGGATTAAGTCCTTAGAACTTTTAGAAGCGGAATAAGTTGCCTAGGTTTCAGAGTGGAAACCAAGCTCTGATACCATGAAGATTTGAGAAGAAAAGTATATTTTTTTTGTTATCTTAATTGTTACAATCCTTGTTTAAATAGAATGCTAACAGCTAATTCCTAGGACTAGATTAAAGCTAATTACAGATTCTAATCTAACAAATATACAGCTAATTACACTCATGTTTCTGTATATAGACAATGATTAGGATTTGATTCCTAGAAATCCTCTTGACCAGATTTCAAGGAGATCCAGTCAACTCTTTCCAACAGATTGTGGGGGTCATATTAATGATAAATACTAGTGTCCCGGTTTAGTGGAATATCATGTTGGGGAGACTTTCTGCTCCTCCAAGAATAGTCTATATTTTAGAGTTTGATATATGAAGCTTTCTGACTAAGTTAGTAAATTTACTTTTCTCATTATTGATATGTATTAAGGTTTTGAGTCATGTAAATTATTTATATTTTATCTTGAACAAAATTAAATTCTTACCTTGTATGCAGCTTGAGTATGATATTTTGGAATATGTTGTGATTGAGCGCTTGGCACAAGGGGGGCGCGATAAGCTAAAAGATGATGGCATTAATTTGTCTGACTGGCTTCAATCCTTGGCTTCATTTTGGGGTCACCTGTATGTATACTTTTCCTTGCTAAGCTTTGAACTTTGTCTTATAATTCTATATCCACTCTGACTGTTCAGCTTTTGAATTATTTCTTTGTCTTTGCTGTTTTTCCATTGCCTAAGATTATTCACATGATGCTTAACAATTATAATTACCGTCTATTATTAAAGTTTGCGTAAATTTTGGACCTATTTTGATATTGGTACCATTGGTTGAGAGATTTCAGTGTTATTCTTCATTCATTATGGTCTGTACAAGGGTGCCACATTTTGTAACTCCTGTGTGACATCTGTTGGATTTATCTTTTTTTATTTATTTTTCTTGCTGGTGTGATGTGTATTAGGGTCGTTTTCTGTGTCATTTTTTTATGCATAGAGTTTAGATATATCTTGGGATGCTTTACTTCCGTTTCCGGGTTGCAGATTGTTAACTTTGGCAAAGCAGGATGACTGGAGCCAGGGGAAATTTTGGACATTTCAGATTTGCAATATCAGAACAATTCCAACTCTTTGGCCTGCCAATTGGGTGGGCATGTGTCTGTAATCTTAATGTGATTGTGTGAGAAAAAAGTTTTGATGAATGGTCATAGGAAATGGAGAAGTGATTCTGTTGATCAGGAGGCTTGGTCAGGACACGCTATTCAAACTTAACTTCGACATTAATTCCTTTCTCATTGTTCAGGTTTGGTAAATGGGATATTAAAGTCTATAGATGTTTTAGAACATTCCAGTGAAATCCATTATTGCATGAAATGACAGATTATTCCTCAACTAAAAGTATCTATGGAACTGGCCCATGTTCTTCTCATACAACTTTAAGGATTTGGTGTCATTTATAGAGATGGTAAACTAGTAGAAAGAGAGGCAGGGAGTAGGTATGTCAAGATGCAAAGGCACAAATGAAAAGCAATCTGCCTGTTCACACGTGTGGTTTTTCTGTGTTTGTTTGTTGGAAATGGAGATTAGGCCCAACACTTGGTATATGCTTGGACCAATTGATAGTGAGATACTGAGATATATGTGAAATTTCTACTGTTAATTGGTGGCTGTTCAATTTGGTGTGCATTCTGTGGCGACACTTAACAGATTAGAAATTAAGTTATTGATTCTTTTCTGCTTCATGAGGAGCTTAGCTATGATGAGGGATTGAAAGATAATGCAGTTGGTCTGGGTAGTCAGCCTGCTTTTCTCTGGGTTCTCCTAACTATTAGTCATTTGCTTGTGTCGCCTCTCATTTGCTGTTTGCACTGCCCAGGAAAGGTATTCTTTTGTTCAGATAATTTTTCCTTGCAAAAGTATAGAATTGATGAGATCCGTGCACAAAACTGTTCTTGGCTGAGAGATGACTTCTGCATAAGAGTTGGTGCAGTTGAAGAGTCGCTGCTTAATTTTGACCCTAGCTGCATTAGCTGGTTTGATGATGGCTCTTCGGTAGTCAGGAAGTCATGGGTTTTCATTATTGTCCAGTTCATGCATAGCTGGTGTTCTGCATATGATGAAAGAAAACATTCATTTTATATGTGGCGTAGGAACTGAAAGTTCTTGCAACCTTCTAAAGTAAAATTCAACTTTTGTCGAGGTGACAACAGAAGTTTGAGGTCGACAATGTTTCTATTGAGGTCCATCTGTCAAAGCCATCCAGGGTGTGAGACTGTTCGCTTACAATAAATATGTGGTAGTCTTTTATTTATTTTCTTTCTTATTGAAGTCCTAAAGAGTTGTGTTTCATCCTTTTCCTTCTGTTTTTCCCCTCTTATTGGTGAATGATCATGCCATGTATATTGTCGGGCCCCAGTCTTCAGCATGTGATATGCCTCAACTGTTGAGACGAAGCGGCTGATATTAATAAATGTACCAACTGGATACAGTTAACTGTATCAAAAGGTTGGATTTATGTGTCTCTGTGTGTGCATGCATAATCTTCTTTGTGACCCTAGTTCACTGAGGCTCCTTGATGTCCATACATTTGTATAGTCTAATGAAATAACAATGTTGAGCAATGGCGTGTTGCATCACCTGATGTTGCTAAATGCTCTGTTTATGTTCTACATTTAATTAGTATTTTTTCTTTCTTACAAAATATACATGTGTAAGTCATCAGAGAAGTGTTAAAATGTTTTAGACTTGGTGTACATATACTGAATTATGAGAAGGCCAATTTGGAAGTAACTGAAATTTGGCAGTGAGTTAAATTTAAATTGTTCCTGTAAAACTTTAATCTTAATTGCTGAATCTGATTTGTACAATGAATGAATGCTTCAATAGATTTTGGTGACATTTTTTTTTTTTTTTAATCTTTTTTCTTAGAGCTAGTGGTTCTGTGCATCTGCTGTACATGGATGATGTGTTGTGGCTTAAAGAAAATGCTAAATTTGTGAGCATAACTATGTTAATTGTGTCTTTTCAGAAGTCATTAATACTATGTGATACAATAGTTGTAATAAGTTGGATAAATATAACTGAAAAAAAAAAAAGATGCAGGACTAGCAGGTCTCAGTATTTTACTGTTTGATTGCATGCAACAACAAATAGCAATGGAGACCAAAGTTTTTATGGAAGAATAAGTGTGTGAGGTTCACTAAGCATGTCCATGAAAATTGTTAATCTGGGTAGACTGGAGGTATAATTAAAATATAGAGATTTAGTATCAATTCTTCCTTTTAGTTTAAATTCCTCTTTTGAACTCTTTTTTTTTTTTTTTTGCATCGGTCTTTCTCCATGCATGAACAATGATGGGTGCAATTATGACTCTTAAGAGATTCAGTTGTGATGAGCTAGAAGAGACCTGGATACAAAAAGGGGTATAGCATTGGCATCTCCATCCACATCCTTGCAGAAGTAGTTAATATGTTCTATCAGCATTTTTGGTTTTTCATACTCTTTAGAGTATTCTGCTCCTTGCCAACTGATCTATTGTAAAAGCATCGTGGCTCAAATTTTTTTTTTTTTTTTTGAACAAAACAAGAACTTTCATTAAACAAGCTGCACTAGATCGCCCTCTTTTGAAGTAACTAGAATCCATGGGTTTTATGTGACCACTAATAACTTCAATACATCTTGTAAAATGGATACTATCAATATTGTGTTACTATTGATATTACCTTTTCAGTTCCTACATGCCTGTTGGATTTCTGTGCACTGTGTTTGAAATAGCTTCGTAGAGAAATTAAAACTCAACTTCTGCTCGCTTCATGCCTTCATTCAATAACTTTAACCATGGTACATTGCATGAAGTAATTCTATTGTTTCTCAACTAAAACTTGTTGGGCTTCTCTTTACTCAATACCCAATCAGTTCTGTATGCATTTGAAGGGTTCCACTATGATTAAGTGTAGAGAGAATTATCATTTCTTGAATTCTTTTTTCTATAGTTTGACTGTTGGAACTTAGAAGGGTTATATGATTACTTAGATGCTTGTGTATTCTCTTCACTTAGATGCTTGCATATTCTCTTCATTGTTAATATTGTCTTGTAATGGACACAAATAGCTTCAACCAGCACCTTGTCAAATGTTGGTGTTGTCGTTTTTATAGTTCATCTTCTATAGTTGATTGTTGGAAGAGTTATGACTACTTGGCTGCTTTCTTTAATTTAATAATTTTCATTAATGATGTCTTTTTGGACACACCAATATCTGCAACCAGCTTCTTGTAAATGATGGTTATCAGGGAATTTTCCCCATTAAGTCCTGCTTCTTGTTGTTTGTTATGCTCATTAATGAGTTTGACTTTGGAAGGAAGCAATGCTTTTTCCATTGTTGGTTCACAAAAGATTATTAGATTATGGGTTGTAAAGGTGACGTGTCAGAATATCCCTTTTTCTTTATGTATGGGTTAACTCTGTTTGTAAAAGTTAATTTTCTTAAATTTATATGAATATGAAATATGTTTTTCCATTTTGAATACTTTCTTTAACTGTACCAAAATCAATTTCCATATATCAGGTGTAAGAAATACCCATCGATGGAATTGAGGGGTCTTTTCCAGTATCTTGTGAACCAGTTGAAAAAGGGACAAGGGATTGAGCTTGTTCTCCTGCAGGTATTATTTAGTTGTAAGCCTAATGCTTCTCATGGTGCTTAAGTCCAAAGTATACCGATTATGTAATGTAGTTTTATGATCAAATCAGGAACTTATTCAGCAAATGGCAAATGTTCAATACACGGAGAACCTGACTGAGGAGCAGTTGGATGCCATGGCAGGAAGTGACACACTCCGGTATCAGGCTACTTCATTTGGAGTAACTAGGAATAACAAGGTTTGTGGAATCTTTAATCCTAAAACTTTTTCTTCGCCAAATTTTTTGTGGGTGATAATTTGCTCATTTGCATGACCATAACATTTATGTATCTGATTATTCAATTAAAAGTGTAGGATTACATTTAGGAAATCTTCTATTTTTCTTCTCTTTCTATTCTGATTTCTATCCATCTTAAGTCTATTTTATCTTTTCTGTTCCCTCTCTCTTTTCCTGTCCCTCATCATCCATCCAAAATTCATTTTGGTGTTCACTTTTCCAAGCTTATGATATTCTTTTATTAGACGATGCATAGATTTTGATTGCAAGCCTTTATGGATAATTGGATATATATGATGGCTAACAGAATAGTCAAATTAACTCTTGGTTTTACTATGAGGAATCTGGTTTTGAAACAAATTGTTTGGACAATTTGAAAGACGATAAATTAATTGACTCTGGATGCTGTGATCTTAGGAATTAAAAGCATGTTGGGAATATATAAAAATTGAATAACTCAAGTTAAATGATATTTTTATTTTTTTTTTCAAATTTTTTTATTTTTTATTTTATTTTATTTTTTATAGTTTTTTTATATCTAGGACTATTCAATTGATTCCTCTTATTAAGACTTTATTGTAATTGCTTTTCTCAAGCTTATAATTTTGTTTACGCATGAAATTAATCTTAAACTTTTGGAGAGAGGTATTAGCATGTTTAGGGTGCGTTTGAGATTGCTATAGCTTGATAAATAATCTCTTATTTCATAAGTTTGGACAATAAAAAGTTTGGTAAACTTCTCAAAATACTTTTATTTCATAACCTCTTCTTTTGAGAAGTTAGTTGGGGGGTTACTTTTCAAATCTGATTGCAAGAGAAGCTATTCCAAAACTTATGAAATGTCCATAATACCGTCATTATTATATTAAAAGACTGCTCTCATATCTATTATTCTTATTTTAAAATCTACAATATTAAAACATAAAATAAAAAACAAAAAACAAAAAAAAATATAAAAATAATTTATTGTTAATTTATTATTATTTTAATTAGTTGACTTAGACGTCACCGGAGGTTGGTCCTCCGCTGGTGATGGTGGAGGTGACATTTTGTTTGATGTTGGAGGAGTCGATCTTGTCTCCTCCAACAAATGGAGTTGATCCTCCTCAAAACTGAAGGAGGAACTTTCCTCCTGCCGGCGTCGAAGGAGGCAAGTTGGCTCACCTCTAATTTGTTTAGAGCTCCTTCATCGATTGGACTTTGGATGCGAGGCATCTCGCCTCCTTATGTTGGAGGAGGATTTGTCCGGTGACTACGAAGCTATATCTTACAACATCACCGGAAGAGGCGGAGAGTCCTCCAGCAGTCCTGCAGTGAAGGAGCCGAGGCGAGGCAATCCTCGCCTCTGTTTTTTTTTTTTTTTTTGAAAAAATAAAAATTTATTTTTATTTTATTAATTAAATTTGTTATTTTATTTATTTATTTTTTTAAAATATTACTGAAATCTTATTTAAAAATAAATCTGGAAAAATGATAAATGATAAATGAAAAAAATAAGTTGGAAAAATGATGATTTAAAAAACTCCAGCTGGAAATTGAAAAAAGACAAAAAAGAAAAGAGAAAATTATATTACCTTTATCTATAATGTACATTTTAGTCTTTCTATACAATCTAATAAAGTTTAGCAAACACATTTTCCTTGCTTTTTTGTTAAGTTGATTTTTCCTAAAACTATTTTATGAAACACCTATCCACTTTTCTTTTATGTTGATTATATCTCAAGTTAAGTTATAAGTGGTTATTTCTTATCCTACAACAATCCCAAACATAGCCTCAATTACTAATTTCTTTGTTTGCAAGTAATTTTCATGGGTTCTTTGCCTATATGATAAATCAAGTGAATACTGTATGTAAGGTTTTTTTTTTTTTCCTATTTGGAGTCTTCTAATCTCTCCCTCTCCTTTCTTTATTGGAAACAACGATTTTATCAACAAAAGAATATTAATTGCTCGTTCTTGTGAGCTAGAATCTATACAAAACTGAAATATTACTTCTCACATTCTGTTGTCAGCTGCTTGATTTGTTATTAGAAGGTATAAGTTAAATGTGCATGTATGGATATTTGTTTTACAATATCTTGCTTGAACTTCATCTAGTTCTTGTCTTTCTACATTCACTTAAGAATGGAGATAACTGGCATCAAGATGTGTGCTATTTGTTTTAAAGTGAGTTCTATCTTTTTCGTAGTACTAGCGAACTGCATAACAGCTGATGCTCATTCGAACTACTATGCTTACAAGTTTTGGGAGTTGAAATTGAAGACTCCTATCTTTCTTTTTCAAAAATGTTTTGAAATTTTAGCATCTTCCTGTCAGGCATTGATCAAATCCACCAATCGGCTGAAAGATTCACTGCTTCCAAAGGATGACTCAAAGTTGGCAATCCCCCTTTTGTTGCTTCTTGCTCAACATCGATCTGTGTAAGCTGTTCTACTTTTGTCTTTTCTTTTTTCTAAATAACTACTTTAATTAATACAAAATATTAGACAAAAAAGACATTCAAAAGTTCCCATGAAGATTTGTGAAGATTGTTATGTCATGTTTCAGAAAATTGGTTCACTTGTCCGTGCTTGTAGTGTACTTGTATAAACGGTCTGTCACATGTAGACACACATGTAGACTTCCTTGTATATATACATATATACAGATGTATGTATAAAACATACAGTGTAAAACATAATTATGAATATGCCAATATATTCATGAAGACACACATGTAGACTGACTTGTATATATACATGTATACAGATGTATGTATAAAACATCCGTTGTATAGACCTTTTTTTAGTTATATTTTTCATTTTTGGAGCTTGCCCTCTACTTGTAAATTGTATTTCTGTTTAAGATTAGTTTCTGTTTTTGTTCAAGAAAGTCCAAATACCTATGTGTGTGCTTATCTGCATATTTGTATTGTCTTTGTATGTGTGGACATATGTACCTTTATATACTTGAGCACATGAGTTGGAGATGAATGGGCATGTGGCATTGAAATTTTTTTCTTGTAAACAAGCTTGTAATGTTGAGATTGTAACAGAGTTTTTGTAAACAGGCTTGTAAAGTAAGAACTGTAATAGAGTTCTTGTAAATTTTTGTACTGTCTTGGTTCTTCTTTGTTCTTCATTTGGCATATAATATATATTGTTTAGAGAACTGCAATAGAAGTTAAGCTATTAATAAGAAGGCCTAACCATAGCATAAGTAGCTAATAGCTATTATAAAAAATATATTTAACCACAGTGGGATAGTCAAATGACATACAAAATGGGGGCCATCGACAAGAAACTGATCCAAATGGGTTAACTAATCATAGAAATAGAATTCAACCTGGCTTATAACGTGTTATAGAAATCCAACGCAAGTGTAGCTATAAAGTTAAAGGTCCAACCATAATATAAGTAGCCACGTCTATCATTATATTTAATCGTTATGGGGCTCTTTAACAAAATTGAAGTTACTATGGGAGGGAAATGATGATGTTTCTTGTTTGTTTGCCTCTTTTTTATTCTATTTTATTTTAATTTTTATTAAACTATTTCTTCAGCCAGATGTAGTTCAGTCAGTCTCTGGTCCAGCCATGGATATATTTTGTTATAAATAACATGACTGAAAGAAGTATTTTCGGCTATGCATCTCTATGCATTTGAGTTCAATATAGTTTATCGGTCTCATGCATTAGTCTTTGGTATGTAAATCACACTGTTATTTATTTTCCCAATTTGGTATTTGAGAATTGGTGTTCTGACATTTTATTGTTGGCCTTAGTCGATTGCTGTGAGAAAAAGTTGACTGATGGGCAGCTTGTGGATCATATTGTATTCATTTCCTGCAGGGTTGTTATAAATGCAGACGCACCTTATATTAAAATGGTCAGTGAGCAGTTTGATAGATGCCATGGTACTCTTCTGCAGTATGTGGAGTTCCTTAGTAGTGCAGTGACTCCATCTACTGCTTACGCTCAGCTGATTCCCTCACTTAATGATCTTATCCACCTGTACCACCTTGATCCTGAGGTATCTCTCTTTCCATTTTCGTGTCTGTGTGAACTTTATCTTCTTTTCCTTGACTTATTGGTTGGAAAGTTTTGTGCCACACTTATCTAGTTTTCATCGGTATATCATACGGCAACATTCTTTTATAGTGTTATTTTCACCCTCATGTAGGTTGCTTTTCTGATATACCGCCCAGTGATGAGGCTCTTCAAGTGTCAAGGGAGTTCTGATGTTTTTTGGCCTTTAGATGACACTGGAGGTGCAAATGTCACAACTGTTAACTTGGAGTCAGAACTTACGGAAGATCCTGGCAAAGTAATTCTGGATCTTGGCTCTCAGAAGCCTATAATGTAATAACCTAACATTTTGTTATTTGTTTATTTATTCAGTTGAGTTTCATTGGTAGCATTAATGAAAAATTATATCCTCAGATGTTTCATCAATGATTTACAATAGGGGGAAAGAGGGAGAGAGAGAGAGAGAGAGGGAATTGCTCCCTTCTTAGATTTCAGTAGTGATGTTTTTTATGTTAATTTATGCAGGTGGTCTGATCTTCTTGACACTGTTAAAACTATGTTACCTGCAAAAGCCTGGAATAGCCTTTCTCCTGATCTCTATGCAACTTTCTGGGGGCTCACACTCTATGATCTTTATGTTCCTAGAAATCGTTACGAGTCGGAAATTGCCAAGCAGCATACTGCTCTTAAAGCTCTGGAAGAGCTTTCTGATAATTCAAGTTCAGCTATAACTAAAAGGAAAAAAGACAAAGAAAGAATTCAAGAGTCTCTAGATCGTCTCACCAGTGAACTCCGTAAGCATGAAGAAAATGTTGCATCTGTTCATCGACGCCTTTCTCGTGAAAAGGATAAATGGTTGAGTTCCTGCCCTGATACTTTGAAGATTAACATGGAATTCCTACAACGTTGTATATTCCCACGCTGTACTTTCAGTATGCCAGATGCCGTTTATTGTGCTATGTTTGTACATACTCTTCATTCCCTTGGCACACCGTTTTTTAATACAGTCAACCACATTGACGGTCTGATATGTAAAACCTTGCAACCTATGATATGCTGCTGCACTGAATATGAAGTGGGCAGACTTGGGAGATTTTTGTATGAGACGCTGAAGATTGCTTACCACTGGAAGGTAATTGACAATTTTAATACCTATTTATTGATATGTATTTAAGAAATATTATGCTTTATTGCTTACTATTTTAGTTAATGAGATAGAAGATAGTGTTGGACTTGGCATTTAACTTCTTTTTCATTTTCAACAGTTTTGATATCTTCATGTTAATTTTTTATTTTGGCCAATGCTTTGTCTTTAGAGGGACGAATCTATATATGAACGCGAATGTGGAAACATGCCAGGCTTTGCTGTTTATTATAGATATCCAAACAGCCAGCGCGTCACATATGGCCAGTTCATTAAGGTGACTTTTTGTATATCTAATTACTTAAAAGTTTCCTTCTTGCTTACTATCCTTGCCTTCAAATTTAGAATTCTTGGGAGATACACTTTGTTATTTGATTTACTTTGAATATTTACGGGAGGTTTATCTCTCTTCCTCCCTCTCTGCTCTTTCTAGTTGTTGATGAGTTGATCTTCAAAGTTTACTATGTATGATTACACTTGTAGGAGCAATTAATTGAGTGTAGTTAACCGGTGTTTGAAAATGCGGCCTAGGCGGCCATGGCTGCGCGATTTAGGCCTAATCGGCCTTCCTTGGTGGCTGGGCGCCTATGTCGGGGTCAAAAGCGATAGGCGGTGGTAGGGTGTTTTTTTTTTAATTTTGGAAAAGGAGAAGACCAAAACGACATCATTTTGGTCTTCTTTTTCAAAAAAAAAAAGAAAAAAGAAAAAAAAAGGATGACTTTTTTGATAAAGGCATTTGATTAAACTGATTTTTTTTTTTTAGTATGATATGCTGAATTTGTTATACAATATGAATTTCAAATTTCAGAAGTCCTGCCCTAGTTATTGTATTGATGGAGCATTTATAAGATATTTTTTTCGTATAATAATTTATACAAACATGCGAGAGAGTGCTTTAGTATAAACAAACTTATCATGGGAATGTAAGTTCCATCCTACATAAAGAAAGCTTAGGGTGTGTCTCATGTCACTTTTCAAATGACATTTCTAAAATCAATTTAGAAAATGAAATTGTGTTAATTTGTTGTTTTTGAAATCCAAAACGTTTTTGGTAGAAGATAACTTAGAGTTTGTTGCTGTTTTATGATTTACAGCAATAGCATTTACTGTCGTATTTTGGAAACACTTGTGCATTTATTAGTCAATAACAATTAATGGAAAATAATATATTTGTTGATACACTTTAATAGAATTATTTATGGTGTGTTCGGGATCGTATTATTCTTTTCTTTTTTGAGAAAAAATTTATAAATTAATAAATTGAATTTGAGACTTTTAAGAACCGAGAATGTTGTTTGGTGGGGATTTATGAAGATAGATTCCTCATTATGAAAATTGGGAATGTGTGGTACTAACATCAGAATGTAACAAATATCTGGAAGAAATAATTTGAAACATTGTTTTCAAGTTGTGAAAGGCAATAGATAAATGTTTTATGTGTTTAAATTATTTTATATTTTTTTTCTCTCAATTAAATTAGTAAAAGATAATAGAGTTCAAGTGTCTGGTGTCATTTGTACTGAAAAAATAAGATATAATATATGTTTTCGATGACAAGAAAAAGATAGGGAGAGAGGAAGTGATTGGCCAGCATACCTGACTGTTATAATTTCTCTTTAGCAAGACAATTAAAACTTGCATCTGGCCTTTTTTTTTTGACATTAGTGCAGCAAGAGTGAAAACATTGCTTTCCATTTTTCACTTTTTTTTTTTAAAATATAACCGCACCCATAACAACCTCTTAACCTCTTTAGAAGTCCTATCTCTTCTCTTTTCTACTTCTATATCCTCCACATGAGACTTAAAGACATTGCGACAACTTTGTTGCTTACTGAAGCTCCATTTGACTTCCCGAATGTGCACCATTTGACTTCCTGAATGTGCAATGGAGAAGATTAGAAGAAGATATTAACTCTTTGTGCAGTTACTCATTAATTTACATTCAAAACACACAAAGCTATTTAGTTGTCCCAATATTGTTATCCCTTTGCTGTTTTGCTAATAGGTACACTGGAAGTGGAGTCAAAGAATTACACGGTTATTAATTCAGTGCTTGGAATCCCCTGAGTACATGGAAATCCGAAATGCTCTTATAATGTTGACAAAAATTTCTGGTGTTTTCCCGGTTACTCGGAAGAGTGGGATCAATCTTGAGAAAAGGGTAAGATAGATTGAAAAATAGGTCAACATTTTATTTTCTTGCTCGTTATATTATTTACTGTAGCATAACCTATTTCTTCTTTCCAATATAGGTAGCTAAAATCAAAAGTGATGAGAGAGAGGATCTCAAGGTGTTGGCAACAGGAGTCGCTGCAGCTTTGGCAGCTAGAAAGGTATGTTAATTGCATAGTGCAACTTTAATTATGTGCCTAATTGTTCATAGTTCAACATTCATGGAGTTTTATTTTCGTGGCAGCCTTCATGGGTTACCGATGAAGAATTTGGAATGGGATACCTTGAACTAAAGCCTGCACCTTCACTTGCTTCAAAGTCTTTAGCTGGTAATGGGGCTGTGCAAAATGGTTCTGCCCTTAATGTTTCTCAAAATGAAATTGCTGGTGGAAAAACAGCTTCTATGTTAACACAACATGCAGATTCTGGACATTCAGTTAGGGATCTGGTTTTGAGAACAAAACCTGCTGATGGGAGGTTGGAAAGAACAGAAAGTACGCCAGTTGTAAAATCTGATCAAGGACATCTAAAGCTAAAAGGCGGTTCGTTGACCAATGGTTCTGATGTTCATTCGTCCATGCCCGCAGCCGCTGTACAAGCTGGAACATCAAGATCTGTGGAAAATCAAAAATTAGTGGATGAATCCTCAAATAGAACCTTGGATGAAAACATGTCCAGAACTTCTGCAAAGAACTCTGCAGAGTCTGAGGTATTATATGAATTCTCATTGTTTGTTTATATGGTATAGAGACATGAAATTTTCATTTTTTATTTTATAGTTTTAATGTTTTATATCATAGTGGCATCAACAACTTTTACAATGTTCGGTTCAAAGAGCTTTTAGCTTATTTTCTTAAGAGTACATGGATGTAATTTGGCATGTAGAAACCTCACAGTATATAACTGCACCATGATGAGTGGCTTTCACAGAAGAACATGCATGGAATGAGAGGGTAGATATTGTGAAACTTTCTCATGAGATATAGGCTGCAGATTATAAGTCTTGTTCACCACACTAGGAGTTGAATAATTGATTACCAATAAAAATGGATGAATATTTGATTACCACACAAGAAGATATTGTGCAGTGAATTGTTTTTGGCGGTGAAAGAGCTTCTGTAGGTTGGGAACTGTGATTTCTGGTGAACTGCGCCCTGAAGTTCAGTGATACTAATACAAGTTCAATAAGAGAAGAAATTAAAAGAAATAAATCTCTCTTTTGAATATATTCTTTTTGTCTTTTTAAAGAATAGGAAGAATGAAAAATCAGTTATGTTTACAATAATCAGATAGTTCTTTGTAAATTTTTTCTTTTGCATGCTAAGTTGCCCTACTAATTAAATCTCTGCTTCATGCTTCTGCCTCCTATTTATATATTTATTTGTGTGGACTTGTTTTAGTAAATTTGTCCTTATAGTGTTATAATGCAATATAAAGTACTTTCTTTTTCTGAGAAACTAAATTATAATATATTTAACTTGCCTTAAAACTCAAAGCTAGTGATACTTATCAAAAGGTTAAATAATCCAACTATTAACCTACCCCATTATATGAGGTCCATTAGCAACTGAAATTATTAGACAGCTGAGTCTTATTGTAAATTAGTTTAAAGAGAAGAAATAAATGAAAAAGGATTTTACTATGTTGGTTATATAATGAATTGTTGAGAGGATATAGTCTAGAATTTAAAGGAATTTATACAATTTTTTGATAAGGATCCATGCAAGGAGATGAGAGTATCCTAGTATTTTCGAGTAAATGGTGAAATTGGATGCTTAAAATGCCATTGTCAAGGAGTGTATATCTGTACTATTCAGTGGCTTAATTGCTTGGTAATGGAGTACTGAAAATTTCTGATCTTCTAGCCAAGACCCATTGTTTAAACTGCTATTTGACATACCTTTTAATGATACACTGGTTTAACACACTTGAAAGATAATAATTATTGTTTTTCTGGGTAACATTAAGTTTTTCAATAGTTTTTATCTTCTGTTGAATGTCTACACTGCCCTGTCTACAGTCAAAAGCTTCAGCGAAACGTTCAGTGCCTACTGGATCACTTACTAAGACATTGAAACAAGATCCTGCAAAGGATGATAATAGATCTGGAAAAGCTGCTGTCAGAAGTTCTGGCACTGCCACTAGTGACAGAGATCTCCCCTCTCATGCATCAGAGGGCAGGCAAGGTGGTGCTAATAATGCTTCTTCTGCAGTCCAAGTGAACTCTATCACAGTTTCAGCTAAGACCACTTCATCTGTAAGAACGTCAGATAATCACGGAATTGAATTGAAGACCGAAAGTGGAGTTGCCAAATCCTCTGACCTGAGATTTTCTGGGGGTAAAAATGATGGCAATGAGGCTTCTGAGGCATCAAGGCTCTCTTCTTCTCGGAGTGCTCATTCCCCGAGGCACGATACATCTGCAGTTCCTTCAAAGTCTACTGATAAGGTTCAAAAAAGAACCAGTCCTGCTGATGATACTGACAGATCAAGTAAACGCTATAAAGGGGATACTGAATCTAGAGATTTTGATGAAAGGGAGAGGTCCATGGATCCTCGATATGTGGATCTTGACAAAATAGGAACTGATGAACAAAATGTGTATAGAGCCACAGATAAGGCTTTGGATAGGTCCAAAGATAAGGGCAATGAAAGATATGAAAGGGAACACAGGGAAAGATTTGACCGTCCTGATAAGTCCCGTGCAGATGATATTTTACCTGAAAAATCAAGGGATAGGTCCATGGAAAGGTATGGAAGAGAGCGTTCAGTTGAGAGAGGACAAGAGAGAGGTAGCGATAGGACTTTTGATAGAGTTTCTGACAAAGCTAAGGATGATAGAAACAAAGATGACAGAAGTAAATTAAGGTACAGTGATTCATCTTCGGAAAAGTCTCATGTTGATGATCGGTTTCATGGGCAAAGCTTGCCTCCACCACCTCCTTTACCACCTCATGTGGTTCCCCAATCTGTTAATGCCAGTAGAAGAGATGAAGACGCTGATAGAAGGTTTGGAAATACCAGACATACTCAAAGGCTTTCTCCAAGACATGATGAAAAAGAACGGAGACGGTCTGAAGAAAATTCTGTAGCTTCACAGGATGATGCAAAACGTAGAAGGGAAGATGATTTTCGAGATAGAAAGCGGGAAGAACGAGAGGGGTTGACATTGAAGGTATGTATCAGAGCTTTGTTTTTGATTTCATTCTCATTCTGAATCTTTTCCAATGCAACTCGTTGAGATATAAGAAGCTCAATGCATCCCATATGGACATATGTTTGGCCATATGTAGATTAGGTCATCAAAGTTAGTTTCTTAACAGGCTATTGTCTTAATTATCTAGATGATAACACCTATTGCGGCAAATTTCTTATGAAATGAATGTGATGCCCTGATAAGCTTATGGTCATCGAATCATGGATAATAGTTGTGAAATATATCTATCTTAAATTTTAGGATTGTAAATATACAGTATCTTTTCTTTTCTTTTCTTTTTAAAAAAATTAAATTAAATTAACAACTCACTCAGCTTTGAGCCAATGTACATGTAATACGTAATTGGCTTCCTTATATATCATTAAGAGTTGACATTTTTATGTAAGGAAATATTATACTCAAGAACACTATGTATATGGTTTCTAAATTAGTTAGTTTGGTCACTTGCAAAAGTTAAAAATGCTCTAAGAAGTCATCATGAAATTCCAGCTTCAAGTGATTCAGTTGTATTAAATTTTAAAGATACCACTTTATGATCTCATTTACTTATTAGGTAATCTTGCTTCCTAGTGTATCAGAAGGTTAGACTTTTTCTTTATGCATTAAAATGAATGATCAGCATCTTCACCTTGGATGTAATTGATTATAGAAATGGTAACTATTTCGTGTACTATTTTTTGTTCACTTGCTGTAAATTTCTATACATTTTTATAGGCTCAATCAATTACCTAGTAACCTCTTACTAGTTTATCAGAAAAGCTCAGTCTTTGTGACATCCAACTGTCTGTCCAGTATGAACAACTATCTTCTGAATGATGGATTTTATTTCTAAATAAATGGTTGGTTATCTGTAGGTAACCTGATTTCACTCTTTGATTGGCTTGTTTATATTTCACTGGATTAGTCGTTACATATGCACTGCTGGATAAAGCTTACTTACTGATGGCTGTCTTATTCTCTATATCAGTGTGTGTATCTGTGAGTCTAAGCATCTTTAGTCTTATGTTTGTGTGTGCACACCTGGGGATGACTACAGTAAATATGATAAATTTACATTATGTTTGTCCTACTCTTAAGGACATTGGTCTTTTGTTTATTCAATTAACTTCTTGTCTGTAGGTGGAGGAAAGGGAGAGAGAGAGGGACAGGGACCGGGAGAAAGCCAACCTTTTGAAAGAGGATACAGATGCCAGTGTTGCTTCTAAAAGACGGAAACTTAAAAGGGATCATCTTCCATCAGTGGAACCTGGGGAGTATTCTCCTGTGGCCCCTCCACCTCCTTCCGTTGCTATGGGTATCTCACAATCATATGATGGAAGAGATAGAGGGGACCGAAAGGGAGCCATGATGCGTGCAGGTTACATAGAAGATGCAGCAATGAGGATTCATAGTAAAGAAGTAGCTGGCAAGATGGCCCGTCGTGATTCAGACCCGTATCCTTAAAATCTACTGACTACTCCCTTGAGCATCATGCTACTTGTGCAAATATTCATGCATATCTCCATTTGAGGATCTTCTCATCATGCTACTAATGTATGTGTTCTGCTTAGCGTTAACACATGATATACCTTAATGGAGGAGAACCACATGGAATCTTATCCTGATAATAAATATCTAGTGTTCTGTAGTTCTCTAAGCAATCAACATGCATCTCTCTAATAATATTGTAGAATCTGCAAGTCCTTAACCAGAGCTACTAGAATGTACGACCGAGAGTGGGAAGATGAGAAGCGGCAAAGGGCTGAACAAAAGAGGAGACATAGGAAGTAGATACTGGAAAGCAACACGTTGAGCCTGTCCATTTCTTCATGTTGTAAGCTTTAGTGTAAATTACTCCTTTCTAGGTTGTTAGCTAAATATATACATAGGAGGTACTGAGTATGCTTCAGCTGGGGCTTACCCTTCAGGCCCCCAATTTTTTATTTTTTTTTTCCAGATAACTATGATGCGGAACTGTAGGTCCTTAATTTTTTATGGATCTCTGGTACAATTGGGAAGTCTATTGAGAAATTCAGACTGATTTATCTCCTTTTGTATTGATAATTGTATATTCTGATCTATCTTTAATCAAGTTTTTATTCAAACTGTTTTATTTTATTTTCTTTTCTTTCTGGCATGTTTTCTTCTGAATCATGGAAATTTATGTGAAGTTATGCAATTTATACCTAACTTTTAAAGTTGATTTAGCGTGAATCTTACTTTAATTGATAAATGTTTGTTACTGTTGCTGTAGAATGGCACTAGGAGTTGTTTTATTATTATTATTATTATTATTTAAAAAAAAAAAAAGGATATTTGATAAGTACTTTTAACTTTCTTACAAGCACATTCAAGTGTATTCTATTCTACCAAATTTCATTTTGACAGAACCAGAGTCAAATCAATAATAAATAGGCACAAGTTTCTGATGATTTTTTTTTAGTGAAAATATGGAGAAATATGTTGAATTTTAAGAGTACCACTAGTTTAATAAGTTAAGTTTAAATGGTAACAATAGACTAAAAGTTTTTGCCATTTTTAGGGTTTATTTTATTTATTTTTAATTTTTTTAATTTCAAAAACACTATTGATGGAAGAAAGACCAATGGAGGTCTTCTATCAATGGAGATGGAACAAACCTCCAATGGAGGTCAAAGTCTTCCATTAGAGGTTTGTCGAAATCGGACTCTAATTGGAGGTCGAATAGACCCTCCAATGGAGGTCTTGATAAAAAAAAAAATTGGAAAATTTTATTTTTGCTCAATAAGTCTTTGAAATTGTAAATATACTTAATAAGTCTCAAAAATTACAAAATAACTCTTGAAAATTAGAAAATAAGTCTCGGAAATACCAAAATAAGTCTTGGAAACAAAAAAAACGTAAAATTTATTTTTGTAAGTGTATTTTAAGGGTATTTTTGTCAGATCTATATTTTAGGTGCTATTAAAGTTTGAGAGCTTCTTTTGACAATCCAATTTTTTCTTTTTACACTTCATTTTGTTACAAGATTATTCATTTATCTTTTTTTGAATTAAATTATTAAAAAAATAAATTATCTCTCTTAAATCATTAGATTAATTATTACCTATTAAATACTCTCTCATAAAATTTAAATTACTATATTAAACTCTCTCTCCTCCAATACATATCTCTAATTTTAGAAAGAAAAAAAAACTTACTAATAAGCTTGATTTTCAAGAACCGGATGTATGTATATATTTAAAATATATATATATATATATATATATATTTTTTTAAATCGAAATATGAAAATGTTTTTTGTTACTCTTGTAGGTATGTGATTGCCTAAAGAACTTTAATTCTTTCATTAGTCTTATAAATTTTGAGTTTAATCAAATCTAGTTACAACAATTCAAGCTTTCATATATATATATATATATATATAGTCTTTCTATTATCGGTTCGAACTGACAAAAGTTATATCCGTTCCTTGTATGTGGGCCACTGGATTTAAATACTTTGACTGACAAGTGCATACAGCTAAGTCAAAGTATTTAAATCCAGTGGCTCACATGCAAGGAACTGATATAACTTTTGTCAGTTCGAACTGATAATAGAATTTCTGTATATATATATTTTTTAATTGACTTTTTAATATATATATATATATATATATATATATATATATATATATATATATATATATATAAATTACTGTTAGTAAAAAACTAAAATATTCATAATTTTTTTTTCTTTAACTATTAATCAGAGATTGATCAATAAATTATGGAAATATGATTTATATATATATATGTTTTTTGAAAAATGTAGAGAGATTAATTAGGAGATAATGTTTAATATGGTAATAACAGATTTAAGAAAGAGCTTTTAATACATAATATTTAATATAATGATTTAGGAGAGATATATATATTTTTTAATAATATAATTAGTTCGGAGTGTCTTTAAATTTTTTTTTGCCTTGTTTAGTAATTTTAATTTAGGTTAAAATTGTGATTAATAAAAAAAATTTAATTGGAGTTTGAATAGACAATTTGTAGATCGTAAAGAGAAGCTCTCTTAAAGTTTAAGTTATTAATAGTCTTAAAACTCATATTTTAAAGAGTGCTATTAAATTTTCAAACCTGTGTCTTTTATCAATTTACTGATCAATAATCAAATAGTCAAAACTACCTGAACACCTTTTGCTTGCATCTTTTTGTGTTTATTGTGATCCTATCAGCCAGTTGATTACTTCAACTGGGCATTGTATATTTCAGACCCTACACTAGTAGTGGCAATGGGATTTGGTTTTCATAAAAACAAATGACTTTATTCAATTATACAAAAGGATCGGTGATAGAAGGAGAATAAATTGCCTTTTCCAGTTCTCCATTTAATTCCCAACTAAGGCCTATTTATTCATTCCTCACTCCACACAAAATGTCTTGAGTGCATGTATTCAAATCACGCAAGTGACCACGAAGATTACATGAAATTTGTCTAATTACCAAAAATTAGAGACCCCATGGATACTTTGGATTAGAGGGAAATGATGGATGATAATATTGCTTGTTATGGGGCTGCGAAAAAGGGTTGTATACTTGTATTTTCCATTCACTACTTGTTTCTTCATAAAAGTAGTTCCTTTGAGGAACACGGGCCAGGTTGACTGTTGCTTCAAGAAGATCCTCCCAGCTTTCATTTTCACTTTCTTCAAACTCAATCAATGGCTCCTTTTCCTCCTCTTTCTTCGGGAATTCATTATTTTCCTCAAAATTTTCCCATCGAGTACTAACTATAACATCCTTCCTAACAATAATATGTCTGTCTCCATCATCTTCTGTTAATGTTGGCGTTAAAGTAGATGGAGACTCCAACAATGATGATCGTGACAAAGGGGACGACGATGAGTCCTCCTCCTCCGTTAGCTGCCACATTCCATTGAGAAAGGCCTCAAGTGCCTGAATCTGAATCTGTGGAATCCGGTCAACAAAAGGGTATTCGTATGCTCCGCAGAACCCCATAGCCTTACACCAGTCATAGAACTCACAGAGCTGGTTGGCTTGCATAGCTGCTTTCTTGTATATACCAAAAGATGTTATGCAACTTCTATATGGCATTTGAAACAAATTGTCCAAAACCAAAACTATTTCCTTTCTAAACATTGTGTAGCAAATGAAACTATCACGGATGATATGTTTCATTGCAATTTGGACAATGAAGCTTCTGTCTGCAACCCCAGTTGGCCTACAATGCATAACTCTGTCTATTATGCTTTGAAGTTGTGGTAAAACTTCAATCATCCTCCCCACTTCTTTCATCTTTTTTGATACGTTTTCAGGAAATTCTTCGTAGTATGTTGAATAGCTTCTTCCATCCAAGGCAGAGCAATCAAGGGCCTCGTCGAGTAACCGAGCATATGATCGTATAAAAACGGTGTAATCTTCAGGGTTCGACGAAGACTCATCTCGGAAGTGACAAGGGTACAGAGAGAGCAAACTGTTTGATCTTGTCCATAACAATTCAGTTTGAAAAGGGCTGTTTTCCGGCAGTGCTCTAAGCAACCGGTGAAGAAGAAGTAGACATTTGAGTGCAACACGCCAGCAATGAGTCTTGCTAAAACGACGAGTGAAGCTAAGCGAAAAAGTCCGGAAAGATGAAGGACTAATGGAGAAGATTTTCATAAGCTCATTGATGTATTTTTCAGGCAATGGTATGTCATCTGGGGCCGTTGCCTTTACAATGATAAGATCAACATCGCAAAACCCTCCGGCAGTCGCCACTTTAGCATATCCGACGCTGCTGTGCTCTTTTACAGAAGTGAAAAGTTGCCGGAATCGCTTCTGCATGGTTTGAGAGAGACAGTTTGGTTTTGAAAATAACCAAGGGCTAGAGGGTTTTGTTTAAAGAAGCTTTAAAAATAACGGCATGGAAAAATAGAAAAATAGAATGGGACAACTCCTCTTTCACTTTGCTCTTTGGTAGGATCAAAACAAGGCTACAATTACAAGAAAATATTATTGTTTTCTCCCCAAGGAAGAATAACAAAAACTTGGTGGTACAGATACAATATAATGCTCTCGCTCAGCAGGTCACATGACACACTGACACGGTATGAAATATTCATCTAATTGTATATAATTTTCATATCACGTGGCTGGTTATGAGTAGAGCAGATCTACACAAGGCTATCTCAGCAAAACTTTCCTCCAGCAATGAGAAAGTAAAGATATTGGGGTCAGCTGTCACTAGATAGAGGAATAGGAATTATATAATGCAAAAGATACATAGAAAATAACCAGTTATTCATTTATCATCTGTATGTGATTGTTTATAGTGTTTGGACGTACCTTTTAAAGTTGTCCACAGAAGAGAATATTCTGCTTAATTATTTGACTTTGATTGTCATTGAGCCTTATGGAAACTGGTTTCGTGGGGACAGAACACAACATTAAAAAAAAAAAACAGGTCTAAATCCTGCCATACCAAAAGCTAAAGGTGCCCATCATGAACTCAACAATATAATATGCCAACGGGGCGCAGCTTAGCCGGTAGATTAACGAGTTTAGGGTGTGGGTAAATGACTCTCAGGTCATCGGCTTGAATCCTATAAATGACGAAAACTTTCAAAAAAAATACATGATCCTGAATTAATAAATATTAACTCAACAATATAATATGACAATTAGTATCATTAGCATAGATGCAGTTTAAATTTAAGAATTTCAACTTTTAATGTATAACTTTACAAAGTGCAACAATGTGGGGCATGAGGCATGGCCTGTTTGCAAGGTAGTGGATTTTAAAATCTCACACACATCTCATACAGTCATACTAAAGAGGAAAAAAAAAAAACTCACATAAATAATTGAAATCCGAGACTCTTAACTTGTTATATATCAGAAATGATATTGCACTCTTACATGACCAACGGAGATCAGAATCTCCATTGTGGTCTCCATCCATCGATGGAATCACGATCTGCCCGTTAATGAAGGTTGGTTGTAATTTGCTAAATATATATATTTTTTATTTACTTTCAAAAAGCTAGTTGTTGGTATTGTCAATTTCTTTCGATGGAGGTTTGTGTGCGGGATTCTATCGTCTAATTAAGATCAACATACTTCTGTTGATGAAGTTCTGCAAATCAATTTTTTTTTTTCTTATAAATTGAAAAATTTATTAAGGGTATTTTTTTTTTCCAAAATGTGGAAAAACCGACAAGAACAATAAAAATTTTAGGAATTGATAAATTTATAATTTCATATATTTTTTTGGTTCGTTTTCAAAAGACATCATACAAAAAAACCGATCAATTTAAATCAATATAACACTAATGCTAGTCAACCAAAAAATTTAGCATAAAAACCAACTCAAATGATATGTAAGTGATTTGTCATTACCATATCATTTACCATATCACCCTATAATTTGTATGATGATAACAACTCATTTGCCGCATCATTTGAGTTGAATTTTGGATTAACTTTTTTTAGGTTGTATAGTATTACTCAATCTATAATTGTAGAAAATAAATTTTGTGTGATTTTCTATGTTGACTTACGTTTTTTCTTTTATTTCATTTTTTTTTTGTTTTGAATGAATCCAAAAATATCTCTAAATACAATCCAAAAACTTAACCAAACAATATGTAAGAATTCGAATTCTATTTATAATTTCTTATAATTTTTTTTTTTTTTTTTTTTTTTAAGATTCTATAATTTCTAAGTCAAAAACTAAAGAAGTAATTACACTTAACCGACATTAGACATTAGGGCCCCGTTTGGTGCGCGGGATTAGATTGGATTTTCATGGGATTTGATTGGATTAAGATGAGACTAAAATTAGATGGTACTGGATTGGACTAAATTAATACGATGTTTTGTTTGGTGAAACATGGAATTAGACTTGGGGGGTGGGGTTCGGGGTGGGCGGTGAGGATTCTTAAGTACATTTAAAGAAATTTTTAAAGTGACAAATTTTCATGGATTTTTACAGACTTTTATAAATCCATATGAACTTTCATTGATTTGTTTAGACATCCATCTCATACTTTTATGTATTTGTTTAGACATCTATCTTAGACTTTCATGGATTTGTTATCTCTGGCTTCTATTATAGATGGAGAATTATACCACTATTTGGCCCAATAACACAATCTATACATTCAACCAATATGATCCATTAATACAATTTGTAGTACTAACAACAATCTTTGCTTTCTTCCTTTTCTCTTCTATTACTTTTCATCCCTTAATCAACTATTTCCTTTTCCAGTTCTCCATTTGTCTCTCCATAACCACCTGAGTATTGTGAACCTTGCAACAACGCATACCTTAAGGAGACAAGTTTTTGATGTCATGCCAGTTAAAGAAATTTTCAGCTCTTTCAAGGAGACAAAAAAAAAAAAAAAAAAAACCCCAAGAGGAGGTAGAGGTAATAATACAGTTATACAGATGAATTATCAATAGTAAAAGCAACAGCATGGGCTTGGTATCAACATGGTTCTGGGTATCAAGGTGAATTTGTTATCACAAGAACAACTGATCAAAGAGTAGCTAATTATGAGCCATCACGTTTTTTTTAAATGCACAATTTCCAGCAGATAAAATTGATAATATGGATTTTAGTATAACAATTGACAATGACTGTTTAATTTCAATTGAAAATTTTATCATACTGACTAGAATTAAATGTATTTCCAGAATGAATTTACTATTTTATTGTACATCTACCTACCCTTCAACTTTTGAAAACATTTTGTCAAACAAAAGGGACTCTTGTCTTAGGCAAACAACTAGTTAAAGGCTTCGTAATTTGGTGGGTAGCTCCAGATCAGGATTGGATTACTGAGTGGAGAAAAATAGTGATCGACCATGGATCCCACTTTAGTGACTACTTGCAGGGGGGGGGGGGGGGGGGGGGGGGGGGGGGGGGGGGGGGGGCTTTCAGGGTGGGCGGTGAGGATTCTTAAGTACATTTAAAGAAATTTTTAAAGTGACAAATTTTCATGGATTTCTACAGACTTTTATAAATTCACATGAACTTTCATTGATTTGTTTAGACATTCATCTCAGACTTTTATGGATTTGTTTAGATATCCATGGACTTTCATGGATTTGTTTTCTCTGGCATCTATTATAGATGGAGAATTATACCACTATTTGGCCCAATAATACAATCTATACATTCAACCAATATGATCCATTAATACAATTTGCAGTACTAACAACAATCTTTGCTTTCTTCCTTTTCTCTTCTATTACTTTTCATCCCTTAATCAGCCATTTCCTTTTCCAGTTCTCCATTTGTCTCTCCATAACCACTTGAGTATTGTGAACCTTGTAACAACGCATACCTTAAGGAGACAAGTTTTTGATGTCATGCCACTTAAAGAAATTTTTAGCTCTTTCAAGGAGACAAAAAAAAAAAAAAAAAAAAAAAAAAAAAAAAAAAAAAAAAAAAAACCCCAAAGAGGAGGTAGAGGTAATAATACAGTTATACAGATGAATTATCAATAATAAAAGCAACAGCATGAGCTTGGTATCAACATGGTTCTGGGTATCAAGGTGAATTTGTTATCACAAGAACAACTGATCAAAGAGTAGCTAATTATGAGCCATCACGTTTTTTTTTAAATGCACAATTTCCAGCAGATAAAATTGATAATATGGATTTTAGTATAACAATTGATAATGACTGTTTAATTTCAATTGAAATTTTTATCATACTAACTAGAATTAAATGTATTTCCAGGATGAATTTACTATTTTATTGTACATCTACCTACCCTTCAACTTTTGAAAACATTTTGTCAAACAAAAGGGACTCTTGTCTTGGGCAAACAACTAGTTAAAGGCTTCGCAATTTGTTGGGTAGCTCCAGATTAGGATTGGATTCATTGAGTGGAGACAAATAGTGATCGACCATGTCTTTCGACACTTGTTCCAAGCTCGATGGATCCCACTTTAGTGACTACTTGCAGGCCATGGTTTAGCCATGACTCGTGAATTTGTATGAATTTCTATACCACCGCTATATTGTATTATATAGAATTAAATCGGATGAATTTGTATGAATTTCATGGAACATAAATCAAGTAGTCAACTATTAAACCTTAACATGTGCTTACAATAATAGAATGTTTGATCTCGGTAAGTTTGGATAAATCCTTCAAAACAAAAAATATATATTCTCATTCATAACTCATCCTCATTGATTCTCATTGTTATCATTGTGTCTTACATCTATCCACATATTCAAAGCTATAGCATCTCTCCATTCATTAGCCTCAGTTCGTTGTTGTTCTTGCGTTTGGAAAACTGGTTCAGGATCCACTTCATTATCTTGTTCAACAGGAAACTCGTTAGATCTACACTCCTTTCGAAGAAAGTTGTGTAGTCCTACACAAGCTGATACAAGCTTTATTTGTGTCCTAAACAGCAATGGAGGTGTAGTCTTAAAAATTATGAATCATGATTTGAATATATCAAATATCATCTCAATGACATTCCTCAATGAAGCATGACGGAGATTGAACAACTTAACTTCATTTGCAGGGTCACATCCTCGACCACCAAAGTCCTGGAGATAATATCGAACACCTTGAAACGGAGCCAAAAATTGGCGTCGGTTGGAAATCCACAATCCACTAAGTAATATTTACCTAATAATACAATGCAAATACTTTAATAATAATAATAACAAATATAATGCAAGTACTTTTCATGCAACATATGGCCAAATGTAAAGTTTTTTTTATTTAAAAAAAAAGATAAATACGAACCTTGCGGCACTTTAAGTGCAATCCTCCTTATTAAAGCATCAATTAGCAGTTTTGAATCATGAGCTGTGAGAATGTGTGTGTCTTTTTGAATACGATATAAAGGGTGTGAAAAAGGGTTGTTAATCAGTTATTACCAAATTTTTCGGATTAGTCAATATTACAAATATAACCCAAATTCACAAAACAATAATCAAGTGTAATATGGTGCGGAAATATAAACGACACTTGATTTTTACGTGGAAACCCTCAACAGGGAAAAACCCCGGGCTGGTAAGTGCGCCACACTTGAACCTCGAATCTACTAATTGTGATAGCGTATACAACCTAATCCCGGTTTGATGGCCTAATCCTGGCCAATATCCTGCTACCACTACCCGCAGGCCTGTAAAAGTGGACCTAGTCCAATTTGCTCATGTGACCACCTAATCCCAGTGTCCGACCTAATCCTGATGTCCGACCTAATCCCGGTCTATCACACAAGACTTACTTCTCCGAAGAGATCAAACCCTAAGTGAATATGCAATGATATCCAAATATGCAAATAATGCTAGGGTACACTAAATGCTTATCTAGGATTATATGATAACAATAAAATCAATCATAGATATCAAATATAGCTATATGTCATGGCATAAAGCTTAGCTATGTTAAGGATAACCAATTCTAGATACAATAGCTATCAAAAATAATCTCAATCATTTTAATGAGATCAAATAGCTAGATGTTAGATAAACATGAAAATCCTAGCTATCACAAATAACCCAATCAACACATAATCTCAATCATGTATGTAGAATTTAATCTAAACACATACAAGTAATAAATGAGATAAAATTGATAAGTAAAAACACTAATTATGTAAGATAATAGTGTTCAACAAATCATACCATGTGTGTTGAAGAAGACCCATGCATTAGCACATACTAGATGATCCTAGATGATGCTTAGATTATGATTTATGCAAGTGGAAAAGGGTTTGGATGATCAAAGATGAGTTCTTGGGTGAATCTCTCTCTTTGAAAATCCTCTCAATAAAAAATATGGGTTTTTTGAGTCATTTTAGTGACCTAAGGTCAAAGAGGCATATATATATGATGTCCAATTGAAGTTATGTCGTTTTGGAAGTTTTCCAAAAAGTTTCCGTGCAAACCGCTCTACGTAGGGCGGATTTTGGGTGGATGTAGGGCGGATTGAAAAATCAATCAGGTGCCCACTCTACGTAGGGCCGGTGAACAGAGGTTTGGGCGCGACAGTGCATCAACTTCAACTTCAACTTCAACTTCAACTTCAAGCACCTCAAAACATGACCAAACGACATCGAAACCTTTCGTATGATATATCATTGGAAAGGTATGGATGTCTACTTTCTACTCCAATTTATGGAATGACATTTCGATGTTTGTAGAAAATGTTATGGTCAATAGAGTGACCAAATGTCAGAAACGGACAACAACATAGTTGCCCTGTTTTGGTGGTCACTTTGGAGATTTCAAAACCAATCCAAACGGTCATGAAATATTACGAATAATATACCGTTGGAAAGGTATGGATGTCTAGTTTGTCCAGAAATTTACAAAAATCAATTTAAATCTTTTTATAAAAAGTTATGGTCACAAGACCATACAAATGTCAGTTTTGAAAAACATTTAAAACATTGAAATCCGATCTTTTGAAACTAGACACTTTACTCCAAACAACCAAACCAAAACTACCACTTATCCAAGAGAAGAATGAGACCTTCTTAAGTGGTCAACCATCGTGCTAAGACATGCACACCATCGTGCAAGCGCGGACGTTTCCGATCACACAAACGGAAACGAATTACACCACACTTAAGAGTAATCATGAAGTGCAAGTGTGGGAAGTGAATGCATCCTAATGCCTAAACATGTCATGGCATTTCAATGAACAAGATACAATCACTTAAACATGCATGAATAGAATTCATGGCTTTGCATCCTAATGCCTAAACATGTCATGGCATTTCAATGAACTAGATGCAATCAAATAAACATGCATGAAGAGATATTCAATAACATGAATGCACACATATAGAAACACACAACATACAAGTATTAGAGGTATGCATGAGTTGTGTGTGTGTGCAACTAGATCTCTTCAAAGCAAGTAAGCACTTATAAATTTACCTTTTGTGCTTCTTTTCTTGAGGTCTTGAGAGGGCCTTGGTTGTGCAAAGCATCAACCATCATATGCCTGAGCTACCCTTACAATAAGCCCCACATGTGGTTTGTCCATGAAATAAGCCAATCAATAAATAGGAATCCTTACAAGCTGAATCCTTCCACCCACTAAGGACATACATGAATTCCAAATCAAAATTAAAAGCTGCTAATACATTTTGAGATATTGTTCTGTGACGATTACGATAGCTACTTAAGTCGTGTCCTGTTATCATTGCTAGAATATGTGTGCCATCAATACCTCCGATACAATCCTGAAATAAATCCATAGCTTTATATTTTGATTCAAATAAAAAGAAAAATAAAAGGTCATGACATACATTTACCTTTAAGTAAGGGTAAAACCTTGTGCTTTCCTTTAGTTTAGATGGCAATGATCCAGGCTTGGCCAGCATATCCGGTGCTATTGTGTTCAAGGCCTTCAAAACTTTATTAAAATTTATATTGACTATGAAGTGTGATCAGCCGAATGTGTCGCGTACTAGACAATATCTATTATTGTGGCCAACAATGAGCAGAAATGTTGCGAGCATTTCTTCTACACAAATGAATATTGTATTTTGTAAGAGTGTCTTTTCTCTAAGAATACTACATAACTTTCTGAACACATTACGATATATTCTATACCTCTGTCAAAAATGTTCAGGATCTTGATTCAAGACATTATGTATGTAATTTAAGCCTTTCGTAGTAATCTGTCATTGAGTTAATGGATGTTCAACATGTTGCTCGCTCATGAAAATCATAAACTCATTTAGCACATGGACTACAGCTTGAATTGCCATCAACAAATGCTTAATGATTTTGTAAAATTCTTCATCTTCCTCAAATTCTTTAACATCCATATCTTCCCCATCAGTTTCTTCTTCGTCAATTTCCTCTCCCTCAATTTCGTCTTCCTCTAGTTCATTCTCTCCATACATACTTGATTGAGACATTATATAAATGAACAACTAGCCACTTAATAAAAGCATTATCAAGTTACAAACTGAACTACTTAAAACAAACTGTGAAAATATATGAATAAGTGTCTAAATAAACCTAGAGGGAGGGGGGGGTGTGTGTGAATAGGTTTTAACCAAATTAATCACCAACTATTTTGGTTAATCAATATTAATTGCAAACACCCCTAATCTCTAACACAAATCATCATGTAAAATAAGTGCAAAAATAATCTAAATGACACAATGATTTGCTTTATGTGAGAAAACCCTAAAAAGGTAAAAACCTCATGGCATAATTGCCAATCGAACCCTCAAATCCACTATTTGCAAATACAATTGCAATCTAGGTTGACCGCATCACACCTATATGATTAGCAATCCGTCTTTGCTACCTGCAAGCCTTTAATAGTGATTTTAGGCTCTTGCTTGTAAACTACTCAAGGTAAATACAAGACTTAACTCTCAAAGAGAAGAGATATGCAACCTAACGTGAATATGAACAATATTCAAAGTGCATAAATGCAAGGTCAAACATTTAAGCTTATCTAACCATGGATGACCATGTCAAACATTCCTAGATATCATGTTGCTATATGACATGTGTACAACTTAGCTATAAGAGCAAATAAAAACCCTAGATGCAATAGCTATCACAAATAAAGCTCAACACACATCACACAAATCTCCATATATATATAAAAATCTAATCTTGATACAAATCAAGTCATAAAAGAGATATCTTGTAGAATAAGAACATGTGAAAAGATTAAGATGATATTTTACTTACAAGTCATGTGTGATTAAAGAAAACCCATGAAGAAGAAACACCTAGATGATGCTAGATGATGCTTGAAACAAGAATGGATGATGGGTATTTGAGTTTTGGTTGATAAAAATCAAGTCTTGGTTGTTTTTCTTGCAAGTCACTCTAGCTTTCAAGAAACTCAAATTACACTACAAAAAAAAAGGCCTATCAATGACGAACTATTTTCGACGGCGCTAATTGCCGTCGGTAATAGTACCTTTTCCGATGGCCATATCAGTGCCGTCGAAAATGAGTAAAAATTTGATACGACATTTCCGACGGCCAAATGACTGTCGGAAATAGTCTTTGTGCCGTCAGTGTTGTTCCCATTTCCGACGGCATAAAAAGTGCCGTCGGAAATAGTCTTTGTTTCGTTGGAAATGAGGAAAAAGTAATCCAACATTTCCAACGGCCTAATTGCCGTCGGAAATAGTCACATTTCCAACGGTAAATGGTCTTTTCCGACGGCATTTAGCCGTCGGAAAAGATTAATTTTTTTTTTTTTGGAAAAGATTAATTTTTTTTTCAAGTGTCAAAAATGTATTTTTATATAAAGTTTCTTCAAATAATTTGTATAAATGAAAATTTCATGATTTATTTTTTCTTGAAAAATAAAAAGTTAGATAAAATAATTATATAAACTCTATTTCGTAGTAAGCATTTAATACACCTGATTTTCCTTAAATTGCTATCTGAACAATGACATATATGTGTAAAAATCAGGAGTGAACACTTTGATGCAACAGAAATACACAAAACATTTGTCAGGGTTATGATGCAGGGATTTGTGAGATATTGACATCATTCTTTAGGAACTCCCTCTTATTATAAGCAATTTCTTCTTGAGAAATTGCCCGATGGTAAAATATCGCCAGTCAACTGTCTAGAAAGTCACGTAGGGATGTCAAGGAACATTACGACGCCCTCGTACATGACATCTACAAGATTGATTTGGGTTGTGTCAAGTTGCCGAGTTATGCCGATGACTTGTGGGACTTTTTGTGCCATCGGAAATAAAAATAAAAAAATAAATAAAAACAGTACTGCATTTCCGACTGCTTTTGGGCCTTCAAAAATAGTCAAATAAGCCGTCAATATTACTCACTTTTCTAACAACATAAAAAGTATCATCGGAAATGCTAAAATTTAATTCGAATTACTTTATGGAAACATCTTACTAAATTAACTAAATATAAAATATAGTAAAATTATTAGTAATCATAAGAACATTTAGTTATTTTTAATTATGTTTAGTGACACTATATCAGATTTTTTAAAACAAACTCTAATAATTTCAATAAAATATTATTTTCAAAAACAATATCTCAATAGTTATATTTAAATAGTATAAAAAAATATTTAATTAGATATTATACAAAAATATCAATAGCTTATATATAAATAATATGCAAAACATATCAGATATAAAGTTATAGCAAAATGGTAAGGATAACCCTTATTGTCATTCAAGTCAACAGTTCGAACCCCATGAGTTTCATGGATTTAACGTTGCTGGGTGAGGTGGCGCCTGTCGAGTCGCACCATTTATTTTTATTTTTATAATTCGACTATTTCCGACGACTTATTGCCGTCACAAATAGTGGCAAAGTCGTCGAAAATGCAAGTAATTTTGACCACCCTTAATTATTATTACCGACGGCATTTTTATCTTTTCTAACGGCCATAGCCGTCGGAAATGGTAGTATTTGTGACGGCTCATCGGTAAATGGTTTTTTCTGACAAGCGTATTTGTGACGGCCTCCGACGGCCTTTTCCCGTCGGAAAGGCGTATTTCCGACGGGAAATGATCTTTTCCGACGGCATTTAGCCGTCGGAAAAGACCATTTTTTTTGTAGTGTTATTAGCTCTAGGTCTATCAAGAAGAGAAAGCAACATATTTATAGAAGCCCCAAAGTGAAGTGACGTTGTTTTTGCAATAGGAAAACTAAAGACTGTCACTATTGTTGTTCGTGCCGCGGTACGGACAGGATGTCTGTGCTGCGGTACGCCAAGCGTGTGGGCTCTAGGATCTTTCGCAGTGGGGGACCGCTCAAGAGGCAAGGTGCACCCACCACGGTATGCACGGCGAAACATATCAGAGGCGACACCTGACATGAACCGCGGTCCAAGCAAGTGCACTAGCCGTGGTACCAAGGGCGGTAAGAGAAAAATTTTCTTTTCAACACAACAAGGCACACCTAATCTATATGCATGTTGTGCAAGTGTGAGGTGAGTGAATGACATACATAAGAATAAAACAAGAAACACACAAGAATATTCAAGTAAGCTACCTTCCTTGATGCACTTGAAGTCTATAATGAGGTCCATTAGCATTTGAGGAGAATTCTTCAATCCTAAGCTACCCTTACATTTTTGAACCCCATTGTGATTTTGTCAACGAAATAAGCCAATCAAAAAGTGAGGCATTTACAAACTGAAATATGAACTAAAAAATATGAATTAAAATGAAGCAAATATCTCATTTTGTAAATAGATATATGAACCCAAAATGAAGCATATCTTTCATTCACACAATAATATAAAGAACCATAAATAATTTTAATTGACAAATCAAAATAAGTATCAAAATAATACATTGCATGTTCAAACAAATATGTATTATACCAATTAACTAACCAAATGCAGTAAACCAAAATGTTGATAAACAAAAGAAATTTCCAATAAAGCATTATGTATCATGATCCAAATAACCACTCATTCCAAATTGTAAGTGATCCAATTTGAGGGCTCCTCAGGTGATATTTTCAAAAATGCTTCCTTTTTTTTGTTTTATTAGTAAGCAATGCAACTGCTTTGTAACGAGCATGTTCATCCAAATTTCACTACTACAAAAAATGCAAAAGAAATCGGTTTTTTTATATGGAAGAAATCGGTTTTTGAATTTTTTAAAACCGATCTCTTTTTGAGTGATTTAGAAAAAAAAGGGCAAAAGACATCGGTTTTTAACCGATGTAAAACAAGAGAAAAGAAATCGGTTTTACTTAAAACCGATTTAAAAACCTAGTAGAAAAGAAATCGGTTTTAGTTAAAACCGATTTAAAAAACCTGTAAAACCGATTTAAAAACCTAGGAGAAAAGACATCGGTTTTAGTTAAAACCGATTTAAAAAACCTGATGTAAAATTGATGAATTACAAAAAAAAATCCCACTGTCGCCGGCCACCGACCAGCCACCACCACCAGCCCGCCTCACCGACCGGCCACCACCGCCGGCACGCCCCACCTATGATAATAATGACAATTAATTGTCATTATGAGGATTCGAACTCGCAACCTCAAAGTCAAAGTGGTAAGCCTTTACCGCCTGACTACAAGATTGAATGTGTTAACAATTGCACAATATATATATATATAACCTATATGAATTGTTAGAAAAAAAAAAAAAAAAAAAAAACTTGTTTGATAAATTTAAATTTACTCAACTAATCAAAATTCTAATTTCTACTATAAACATACATATATTAAATAAATTTTATTGGTGGGTTTATTTTTCATTTCATTTTTTATTGTGTGGTTTTGTGTTCTGCTAGAGATATTTTTATGCAAACTTTTTCCCTAAAACTGTATCTTTTGGCAACGAAATAATTTTTTTCATCCATGCTAGATTTTTTGATTTTTCGATACGAATCCAACGGTATAAAGAACGTAAAATTATGGGCGGTATTTTGAAAGTTATGATCAATTATTCAGTCAAAGGTCAGAAGCAATTGAAGATATTTTTGTGCAAACTTTTTTCTTAAAACTGTATCTTTTGGCAACAAAATAATTTCTTTTGTCCATGGTAGATTCTTTGATTTTTTGATACGAATCCAACGGTATAAAGAACGTAAAATTCCGGGTGGTATTTTGAAAGTTATGATCAATTATTCATGAGTACTCAAAGGTCGATCGATTGGAGATATTTTTGTGTAAAACTTTTCCTTAAGAAATATTTTTTTTTTCCATGATGGATTCTTCGATTTTTCAATACGAATCCAACGGTATAAAGAACGTAAAAGTCCGGGTGGTATTTTGAAAGTTATGATCAATTTTTCAGTCAAAGGTCAGAATTGGAGATATTTTTGTGCAAACTCTTTCCTTAAAACTGTATCTTTTGGCAAGGAAATAAATTTTTTTGTCCATGTTGGATTCTTCAATTTTTTGATACGAATCCAACGGTTTAAAGAACGTTAAATTCCGGGCAGTATTTTGAAAGTTATGATCAATTATTCATGAGTACTCAAAGGTCAAGCGATTGGAGATACTTTTGTGTAAACTTTTTCCTTAAAACTGTATCTTTTGGCAAGGAAATAAATTTTTTTTTCCATGGTAGATTCTTCAATATTTCGATACGAATCCAACAGTATAAAGAACGTAAAATTCCGGTTGGTATTTTGAAAGTTATGATCAATCTTTCAGTCAAAGGTCAGAATTGAAGCGATTGGAGATATTTTTGTGTAAACTCTTTCCTTAAAACTGTATCTTTTGGCAAGGAAATAAATTTTTTTGTCCATTTTCAGTTATTCAACTTTTCAATACGAATCCAACGGTATAAAGAACGTAAAATTCCGGGCGGTATTTTGAAAGTTATGATCAATTATTCATGAGTACTCAAAGGTCAAGCGATTGGAGATATTTTTGTGTAAACCTTTTCCTTAAAACTGTATCTTTTGGCAAGGAAATAAATTTTTTTTTCCATGGTTGATTCTTCAATTGTTTGATACGAATCCAACGGTATAAAGAACGTAAAATTCCGGTTGGTATTTTGAATGTTATGATCAATGTTTCAGTCAAAGGTCAGAATTGAAGCGATTGGAGATATTTTTGTAAAAATCTTTCCTTAAAACTGTATCTTTTGGCAAGGAAATAAATTTTTTTGTCCATGTTTGGTTCTTTAATTTTTTGATATGAATCCAACGGTATAAAGAACGTAAAATTCCGGTTGGTATTTTGAAAGTTATGATCAATTTTTCAGTCAAAGGTCAGAATTGAAGCGATTGGAGATATTTTTGTGAAAACTCTTTCCTTAAAACTGTATCTTTTGGCAAGGAAATAAATTTTTTTGTCCATGTTGGGTTCTTCAATTTTTCGATACGAATCCAACGGTATAAAGAACGTAAAATTCCGGGTGGTATTTTGAAAGTTATGATCAATTATTCAGTCAAAGGTCAGAAGCGATTCGTGAATCCGCGAGTGAGCTGTTTTCATCGCTCATTTTCTCACTTTTCCAAATCGATTTTTGGAATATTTTCTGATTTAAAAGTGTTTGTTTTCATGTCTACTTTCTTGTGTCAAAAGTTGAGCAAATAACGTTGAGTATTTTTAGAGATATGCCCTTGAATGTGGACATAGGTCAGATTTGCATTGCAGAATTTTGCTTTTGAATCTACATCGGTTTTTATAAAAACCGATGTCTAAACGCTTGCTTTTAATATCGGTTTTCATAAAAACCGTTGTCTTTTCAACGCAAAATTTAAGACATCGGTTTTTATAAAAACCGATGTCTAAACGTTTTTTTTTTAATATCGGTTTTCTTAAAAACCGATGTCTTTTGAAATTGTAATTTTTAAGACATCGGTTTTTATAAAAACTGATTTCTAAAAGCTTTTTTAAAATCGGTTACCAAAAACCGATTTCTTTTAGTGATTTCTAGTGATGTCTTTAAGCATTTTTGTAGTAGTGTTTGGAATCTCTTTGATAGCATCCCATATACAGCTTTGTCTTTTTTTTTTTTCTTTTTCTCCATCTCATTTTTCTCTCTATCTTTTTCCCATTTCTCCAGTAGGCTATGTACTCCCCGAAAGTCAACAGCAATGGAGTCAATGCTAAGAGAAATTTTCTCCATAATCACTGCTTTATTGTTGGTCTCAGATGAGGTACTGTCCCCTTTATTGTCAGTTATAGTTCGTTTCTTTTGGCTTGTACTTATTGGGTGAACTTCTGAACTAGTGGCTGAAAATGGTAAAGGTGAAGAAGATTGTCCAAGTGGTGGAGGTTGGTGTGATGGTTCATTTTGATTTGCTACAAAGGCCTCATTGGTCTCATCATATACAAAGTCATCTAATGCAATATGCCTATCTTCGACACGAAAAGTTCTTGCATCAGTTTCATCACCTAATCCTAATGAATTTTTCCCAGTAGTAGTTGCATTCCCAATTACAATGTGTAAATCCTCGTAGTCATCACAATTTTTATTGCGAAGGCCTCTATGAGTCGGGTGGGACTATAAAAAAGACAAGAAAAAAAAATTGTTTAAAAATTAGTATGCACTCAATTTACCAAACAGAATACTTTTGAGAAAAGTTAAAAATTCCCAAACTTCTTCAAAAGCAGTGAACTTCTTTGTGGTTGCATTCCACCCAAAACCAGAGCTATGACGCATAAGCTGAGTATATTTTTGATATTCTCTCTTAAAGAATTTTAATCGACTCATGTAATTGTTATGAGTTTTTGGAACCCAAGTTTTTCATTAAGTACGTGAAATATCTTGCTTTCTACAACCGATGCCGGTTCGGGTTCGGGTTCGGGTTCGGGTTCGGGTTTGGGTTCGGGTTCGGGTTCGGGTTCGGGTTCGGGTTCGGGTTCGGTTCGGAACCAACGGTTTCGATTTTGACTCTAGGGGAATCGGGGAACAAGAACAAGAACTGAAACAGGCCTATGGTGGTTCCGGTTTCGACGGTTCCGAACCAGATTTTTTTAAAATCACATTATGATATCTAGGCAGGGCAACCTAGATCAGCTTCGCAAGTCATAAATCTGAAATCAGCTCTCTCACAAATCTAAAATCAACCCCAAATCAACCCCAAACCACCCTCAAATCAACTTTCGTGAATTGAAGAAGAAGAAGAAGAAGAAGAGATCGAAGTAGAAGAAGAAGAAAAGATCAAAGAAAAAGAAGAATCAAAGAAGAAGAAGAAGAAGAAGAAGAAGAAGAAGAAGAAGAAGAAGAAGAAAAAGAAGAAGAGAGAGATCAGAAATCAGAAATCAGATAACTGACCTGATGAAGAAGATATGTTGGTGGCTGCTTGCTGGGTTTAGGACCTTAGGTTTAGGATTTATAAAATAATAATAATAATAATTGTTAACCGAAAATTGTCACTTGGGGTGATTTTTCCAATTAACAATTCTAGTGACTGGAATCGGGGTAGATCTCAGTCGGAGAGATATCAAGTAGTTCGATACCTTTAGCTTCTTTAAAAAACTAGTAAAAGATAATGATAATGGTGAGTGAAAATTAACATAGCAATAGGATTACGTATAACTTCTTTATTGATAGTAAACATATAACGAAGATACAATGAAGATATTCATATGGCTATGGTGATAGGGTTAAAGGCTTAGTTGGCGATGGCGATGGCGATGGAGCTCTCGTGCATGTCGATAAGTGGAAAACATAAAGTAGGGTTCAAGACTCGGAATTGCGGTCCTTTTCCTGTGTGATAACACGATGTATATATATGTTCCAATGCTTGCCCAACCCTCATCTAAATTCGGTCTAGTGACCTAGAGTTTTTCGAGACGTTCCACGGTGATTGGAGAGAAGATCATCCCTTTCCTTCTAGGAACTGAGCGATCCCTTATTTGACGGAATTCTGATAGAGTTGACTTGTCTTTCAAATAGAACTCTTAAGTGGCGGGAAAGAAATCAACTTTCTTGTTTATTAAAACGATGTCGTCACATTGTCTTTCTATGTAGTTTGATCTTCGGCGTACTTGGTCATACCTTGACACTTGGTAGTCTGTTAATCTAGTACTTGCTGCTTGGTTGGCCAGCTTTAAGAGAAAATGGGGTACATAGGCATCTCGCTTTCTACCTGATTATTAAACTTAGTATAAGTGCACCGGGGTACCGGGATGTCGGATGGTAGCGGGGTACTAGTATCTTGCGGTAGTGGAGTCCCTGGAACTTGGCTTCTTTGTTTCTTGGTACCTTTGAGTCTAAGAACCTTTGATCCTGATTTGGACCGGTATGAGGTTGTACTCGGCTAATTTTAAAGGCGGGGTACCAGGATGCTCTTCTATGGTGTCTTTCTATTTCGGTTATTCCCCAATGTTGATGGAAAATTCTTCTTTGAACCCCTGCCATTTTTAGCGGTTAACAAAAGTCTCCCCTGACTTGAACACTGGTACCTTGCTGGGGTTGGAGTCAGGATACAGGGACACATGAAGGATTTTCTTTATCCTGTCTAGCTGGTTTCCACTGTCTTGGAGGAAATCCTCCTTCAGCATGCAAATTCTTCTTCAGCACGCTCATAATAAATGAGTAAACCACGTGTCGAGTCCTGAGTGGCCCATTTATATAAATGGACCCTTTTTTGGCACAATTTTCTTGAAACCGTCTCCTACACGTTTTCGGTCATCAATTTCAGTTTCCTTATTTATTTAGGTAACCGCCCACCTTCCTCTATAAATAATCCAACTTTCTTCCTTATCTCACTCTCGTTCTTTCTTCTTACCAGCAACCTCTCAAATTTCCTTCTTTTTCTTCTTCATATTTCTACAATGGCGACTCCTTCAGACCTTCCTGCACCTTCGCAAGACCCACATTCAGCTTCCCCAAACCCCCGCCCAACTTCTCCAAACCCTCCTGACAGCATTGATGACCTCATTAATATTGAGAATGTAGATTCGGAGGAGAGTTCCCTAACGACAAGGGGGAAGAAACGAGGTTGGGAAGAAAGCGACGTCGCTGGTGGCAGCAACCTGTCTTAGCACCGCCGTTCCACAAGAAATCCCCAAATCGGGTCGGGTTTCAATAATAGACCCGAAGAACCGATCTAAATCTTCGATGAGGAGGAGGAGGAGGAGGAGGAGGAGGAGGAGGAGGAGGAGGAGGATGGTATTTCAGCTGTCGATTTTGCAGGAGTCCTCGTTGGTCCTCTGTCCTCCTTTCATGATGGCCGGATTATCCCAGATTCAGTCTGCACAGTTGACACCCTGATTCGTTTGAGGAGGGATTATAGGATCCCTGATACCATCACCCTGTCTCTTCCTCACCGGTTACGATGTGTACACCCGTCCTCAAGGCCACCTTCTCATTCATACAGCCGCCTTTGAGTGTGGGGTCAGGCTTCCCCTTTATCCCACCCTTCGCAGGGCGCTTGTTGCTCTGGAGCTGGTGTAGGGAAAAATACCATAGTACACGCAGCGGAAGCGAGACTAAAAATAGATTTAGTAACTTTAAAAATTTTTCCTTTTTATGAACCTTAAACCCTTTAATCAATTAAACATATATATTATCTAACAAAAGAATAATACCTTTTGTCGCGTGATCCGATTGACTTACGTCGATGGTAATTCGCAAGATCTTCAATCCTAGCACGAACGTGGATCACCTAGGAGTGTGGTCTCCCTTTTCTTTCAATTGCAAACCTGAGAATGGACAAACAAAATTTTCTTTTTCTTTGTTAGTCACAAAAACAATCAAAAGAAGACTAAGATTATTCTGGTCACTTTTGAGTTCTCAATCTTATGATCGAAACTCGCGTGAACCTCAATCGATGTTGTACACACAAGCTTATTGATGAACAAGCAATTAGTGTACCATCAAAGAATAATCTATTCACTCTTTTATGTTTTAGTAGAATAAAATCTAATACTTTTCTATGAGTTGAGAAGAAGAAGAAATCATTCCATTAAACCTTTTTGAGGTGGCCGAATTCTATATGTAGTATTATATAGGGTGGCTGAATTCTTCTCTCATGCCAATTAGGGTTGCCGAATTCTTCATGTAGAATTCCTAGGGTTGCCGCAATTTCCTCTACAAAAGAGGACTTTGTGTTGTACCCAAATTCACATGTAATTAGACTCCTAACCCTAATCCAACTCATAAGTATCTTTATTCTTTTATTGACTAAATAAAAAGACTTCTTATTTGATATTTGATTAAATAAATAAAATTAATTATTTATTTTCTTATCAAACAAGTCTTTTAATTTTAGTATACTACTACCAATAGTATAACTCTAGGAATCATATTTCCTAATCAGAAAAGATTTGTTTCTTAATTAAACAATTAATTAATAAATTAATTAATTCTTATTTAATTAAAACAATGAAACAAAATAATATATTAGGTTAAAAAGCACCTTGCCGCCCCACTTAAAATAAATGGGCCATATATTATTTTCTTATTTCATTTAATCCATTGGACTTTAAATAAAAAGCCCACATGTGAACCAGACCCATTCTTACTAAAAGAAACAAGCCCACATGCCATTCATTAATATATAAATATAATTGAGCAGCCCATTACATAAATAATGTGCAAATTATATTCTTAATATATTAAATGCAATTCTAGATGGACCCTTAAATTGGTCCGGTAGAATATATCAAGTGATCCATGCAAGTTCGTGTGGATTGGGGATCTTGGCGGGCTATCTAAATTTAAGCTTCAATAGACATAACCTAATCACAATCAACAAATGATTCACTTAGGTCCGATCCATTAATTTTAACTCATTCCACTAAAGAGCTAAAATTGAACTCTTAAATAAAGATAGAAAAGGAAGATGTTCCTCATTCATACCCTAGACAATCAAGTTGGAGATAGTGTATCCTCGTGATTAATATCAGTAATCGCCAAGAGTTCATAGACCGCCTATAACTCTCCAAGTTACCATATTTACTCATATGATCACGTTTTGAACTTGGATATTTTGACTTGTCCAGAAGCCATGTTTTCAATAGACACTATCGAAAACTCAATGTTGAGATTTAATATCCAATTACCTCAAAACATCCATATGATGATATTATACTCTCATTTAATAAATGGAGCCACGATGTCCATATCTATAAATGAAGTCCTCTATCGATTAACAAATGAATATCACCAAACTATCGAGGATAGACTATGCTATATAATCGTACTCATTGATAACTCAAATGATATCACTTGCAACCATAAGTCCATCATTTATCTCAGGATTAAGAAAGACTCTCCGATTGTCCTGATAATGAAAAGGCTTTTATCTACTGACGGTTATAGATAAAGTATTTTATTGTGATCCAGTTCAATGCACCCAGTGCACTAGATTCTTTTGCTCGAAGACACTCCGATGATTTTTGACTCATCATATCTCATTTGATCCCACTCAAATTCTAGCAAAAGAATTCTACAACTTTAACAAGATAAAGGTGCCCAACCTTTAACTTAAGTTGTGAACAATATTCAAGACTAACTAAAGAATTGTGTCTACCACATACATATCCAGATGTCCGAACAATTCTTCTTTTCTCATAGTCTTTAGACCTTATGATCATTTACTTTGACAATTATAATATTAAACTATAAATGCTATAAGATTTGTTAAACCAGAAATCACTTTATTAATATGAAAAAGATTGTTAATTACAACATTACACTCTTGCTATTGAGCATAATCTTAACAATCTCCCACTTGCACTATAGCAAATGTGTCATATCTCTTAAGCCCATGTTCTCTAGATGCCCATCGAAACTCTTCTGAGGTAGAGCCTTTGTGAAGGGATCCGCTAGATTTTCTGCTGACGCGATTTTGGTAATCGTCACGTCACCTCTTTGAACAATCTCCCTTAAAAGATGATACTTTCTTTCAATGTGTTTTCCTCTCTTGTGACTTCTTGGTTCTTTCGAATTAGCCACTGCTCCACTGTTGTCACAGTAGATAGTGATCTGCTTATTCGTACTAGGAACCACTTCCAAGTTAATCAAGAATTGGCGGAGCCAAACAGCCTCTTTGGCAGCCTCGCATGCAGCAACATACTCAGCTTCCATGGTGGAATCAGCAATACAAGATTGCTTGATACTCCTCCATATGACTGCTCCTCCTCCAATAGTAAACACGGCCCCCGATGTGGATTTTCTAGAGTCAGAATCTGATTGGAAATCAGAATCTGTATACCCAACAGGAATCAAATCCCCTCCAGAGTATACAAGCATATTATCTTTCGTTCTCTTGAGATACTTGAAAATATGCTTGACTGCCGTCCAGTGATCAGGACCAGGTTTCGATTGAAACCTGCTAACTATGCCAACAGCAAAATAAATATCTGGTCTAGTACAGAGCATTGCATACATGAGACTTCTAACCGCCGAGGCATATGGAACTCTACTCATGAATTGCTCTTTATGCTCATTCTTAGGAACTTGTTCCTTAGAAAGCTTGATTCCATGTCTGAAAGGTAACATACCTTTCTTGGAATCCTGCATGGAAAACCTAGACAAGATCTTGTCTATGTATGAAGCTTGGGATAATGCAATCGTTCTATTCTTTCTATCCCTTATTACTTGGATACCTAGAATAAAACTTGCTTCTCCTAAGTCCTTCATATCAAATTGTTTTGCTAACCATTCTTTTACTGATGTCAATACACCTACATCGTTTCCAATGAGTAGTATATCATCAACATAAAGAATCAGGAAAACCAACTTGTCACCTTTAATCCTTTTGTATACACAAGGTTCGTCAGGATTCTGAATAAATCCAAAACCTTTGACAGCTTGATCAAACCTTATGTTCCAGGATCTGGATGCTTGCTTTAATCCATATATAGATTTCTGCAACTTGCATACCTTTTCCATTTGGCCCTTTTCAATGAATCCTTCTGGTTGCATCATGTAGATGCTTTCGTCAAGACTTCCATTAAGGAAAGCTGTCTTGACGTCCATTTGCCAAATCTCTAGATCTAAAGATGCTGCAATGGACAAGAGTATCCTAATGGATTCAAGCATGGCCACAGGAGAGAAGGTTTCCTCGTAATCGATACCTTCTTTCTGTGTATACCTTTTAGCTACCAATCTAGCTTTAAAGGTTTCCACCTTTCCATCCATACCTCTTTTCCTCTTGTATACCCACTTGCATCCAATGGGTTTTATCCCTTTAGGCAAGTCTACAAGGGACCAGACTTTGTTATCGAACATAGATTCAATCTCAGATTGCATTGCCTTTTGCCAATGGCGACTATCAACATCCTCCATTGCTTCTTTATACGTGTAGAGATCATCGTCGTCCGGGAGATTCTCCACTGATTCTCCCAAACCGATGTATCTTTCGGGTTGTGTTCTAACCCTCCCACTACGACGAGGAATGGTAGGTTGTTGATCTTGTGTTGGATCGGAACTTACAATTGGGTTAGGTTGTGTAACCTCTCGTGGAATTGTATCTCCTGACATCTTATTCAGGACAATTCTACTTCTAGGTACAAAATCATTCATATAGTCCTTTTCCAGAAATTTAGCATTTGTCGAAACAAATACTTTAAGATCTGAAGGACTATAGAAATAATATCCTTTAGTTTCTTTTGGATACCCTACAAATATACATGTTTCTGAACGGGACTCCATCTTTTCTGTCTTTCCTTTTAACACATGCGCAGGACAACCAAATATCCTTAAGTGTTGTAAACTAGGCTTGCGCCCAGTCCACAACTCATGCGGTGTTTGAGGAACTGACTTAGATGGTACATCGTTTAGAATGTATATAGCAGTTTGTAAAGCATATCCCCAAAAAGAAATAGGAAGTGTTGAATAACTCAACATAGACCTAACCATATCCAAAAGAGTTATATTTCTCCTTTCTGCCACCCCATTCTGTTGAGTGTTCCTGGTGCAGAAAACTGAGAAACTATCCCATTATCAATAAGATATTGCTGAAACTCACTAGATAGATATTCTCCACCACGATCAGATCTCAAGATTTTTATGTGTTTCTCAAGCTGATTTTCTACTTCAGCTTTGAATGCTTTGAACATGTCAAAAGCATCCGACTTATGTCGCATGAGATACACATAGCCAAATCTCGAGTAATCATCTGTGAAGGTGATGAAGTACTCATATCCACCTCTAGCTTGAATGCTCATAGGTCCACATACATCAGTGTGTATCAATCCTAAACATTCAGTGGCTCTTGCACCTTTGGCAGAGAACGACCTTTTGGTCATTTTACCTTCCAAACAAGATTCACAAGTTGGTAGATCATCAACCTTTAAGTCACTTAAAGGTCCGTCACATACCAATCTTTTAATCCTATTAAGGTTAATATGACCTAGGCGTAAATGCCAAAGGTAGGTTTCATCTATTGATAATTTTACTCTTTTATGATTAGGTTCCGTTAATTCTGTGTCTAACGAGTGAGAGATATTTCTATGCAAAAAGTATAGACCGTTTTCCAATGTACCTTGGCAAATAATTTTGTCATTCTTACTAATAATAAAGACTTTATTAAAAGTAACCGAATATCCAAATTTATTCAAACAAGAAACTTAAATTAAATTTCTCTTGAATTGAGGTACATAATAAACGTCTATCAAATCTAAATGCCTAAAAGAATCTAGATTAACTCTAATATCTCCCACTGCACTTGCAGACACTAACGTTCCGTTGCCCAAACGCAAGTTGATTTCATTCTTATTCAACTTTCTCCTTTCTTGGAACCCCTGTAAGGAATAGCAAACATGATTTGTGGCTCCAGAGTCTATGATCCAAGAATCTGTAGAATCTACCAGAAAACATGTTTCAAGATAATTAATATTACCTTGTTCCTTCTTGTTCTGGGACTTTAGGCAATTTCTTTTCCAATGTCCCTTTTCACCATAAAGGAAGCATTTCCCTTTGATCTTGGTTACTTTCTTGGTCTCCATCTTGGTAGGCCCAAGTTGCTTTTTCTTCTGTTGTTCCTTAACCTTTTGACGGGTCTTAACAGTAGCAACTTTACCAACCATATGAATCTGAGATTCATAAGTAGGAGCAGGTGGTTTAGGAGTAGACAGAATAAACTTATGTTTTTTAGCTTGCAGCAACAACCCAATTTTCTTTTTCCATGTGACATAATTATCTCCGGTTAAAGTATTATTTTTTAAGATGTTCATAAGTGATGGGGTCATGATTTCTGAATAAAACAAAACATATATAAGTAAATAATCATGATAAAGCACTTTTAAATATTTATCTTGAATTAAATAAATAACTCAATCATAAAAATTCAACGGTGATCCAACACCCATAAATGTTACGCCTCCTTTGGGAGTTCGCACCATTTACTAGTTAGACTAGGTCCCACATAATTGTTAACATAACAACCAGCGTTTTCAATTTTAGCCTTGCAATTTTACTGACAAGAACTCTTGGGAGGATATCAATAAAATTACATTGAGTGTGTTACCAAGATATCGACCCTCAATTTTCTCTCACGAAAATCCCTCTTTGGGGAGTAGATCTCGTTTGAGTCCATTGTCTAGTCTATCCTTGTAAGGATGTTTATTGCTAAATTCCATTCATGGACGCCCCTTGGGGGGATTACCAATAAATAATAAAGCTCAACTAACTTTGGAGGCCATAGGTGTTACAAAAACACCTTCTCCCACTCAATTATTTAAGGCGTGTGATTAAATCCCATAGAATGATTTACCAAGTTATCTAGATGCCAATTTAGATACCTAAATCATTCAATGCATGTTCATACCAAAAGAGATATATGAGTGGCACTCCTATTCTATATGTCATGTTATCATACAATAACAAATATTGTAATATTTAAGCAAAAATTAAATAGCAAAAATTTTGGCCCATCCTAGAAAAACAAGTAAATTACAATTGTTTTAGGAATACAAGATCTTCAAGTGGCCCATCAACCATACGCTCATCCTTCGGCCTCCACCCATGGGCGACACACACCACAACCCCACAAAGGGGTTGCTGTGCGCAGCCCATGAAACCTCCCAGGGCTGCCGTGCGCAGCCCACAAAGTTTGGGCCAGCCATGCGCAGCCCAATCCACTCCTAGGGTGCGCACGGTGCTCGTACTCGGTTCCGGTTGCTTCGTTTTTCTTCGTGTCTTCGAATCTTCAATACCCGAATACATTACAGCAGTATAAATAATAAAATACTGCAGTATTAATTTTTTTTTTTTTTTTATTCACTGCAGTATTTTTACAAAATAAAAACTGCACATAAAAAATAAATAAAAACTGCAGTAAAAAATACTGCACTAAAAAAAAAAAAATATATATAAAACCTAGCAACTACCAAGAAGGAATTATGGCGATGATAGACCACCCTTCTTGTTACAACTCTGAAACAATAATTACATTGAAAATCTAGGACCAAAATCGAGCAACAACAATCCACATAAAACATATATAAATCCATACATCCACATGTAATTATATATGCGAATACCTAGAGTGCCATCTCTTTCTAAACATGCATAATCACAATAAAAAGAAATCGATTCACGTATATATACGTTAATTAATTAAAAGGGTTCAACCTAGGCTCTGATACCAATTGTAGGGAAAAATACCGTAGTACACGCAGCGGAAGCGAGACTAAAAATAGATTTAGTAACTTTTAAAATTTTTCCTTTTTATGAACCTTAAACCCTTTAATCAATTAAACATATATATTATCTAACAAAAGAAGAATACCTTTTGTCGCGTGATCCGATTGACTTACGTCGATGGTAATCCGCAAGATCTTCAATCCTAGCACGAACGTGGATCACCTAGGAGCGTGGTCTCCCTTTTCTTTCAATTGCAAACCTGAGAATGGACAAACAAAATTTTCTTTTTCTTTGTTAGTCACAAAAACAATCAAAAGAAGACTAAGATTATTCCGATCACTTTTGAGTTCTCAATCTTATGATCGAAACTCGCGTGAACCTCAATCGATGTTGTACACACAAGCTTATTGATGAACAAGCAATTAGTGTACCATCAAAGAATAATCTATTCACTCTTTTATATTTTAGTAGAATAAAATCTAATACTTTTCTATGAGTTGAGAAGAAGAAGAAATCATTCCATTAAACCTTTTTGAGGTGGCCGAATTCTATATGTAGTATTATATAGGGTGGCCGAATTCTTCTCTCATGCCAATTAGGGTTGCCGAATTCTTCATGTAGAATTCCTAGGGTTGCCGCAATTTCCTCTACAAAAGAGGACTTTGTGTTGTACCCAAATTCACATGTAATTAGACTCATAACCCTAATCCAACTCATAAGTATCTTTATTCTTTTATTGACTAAATAAAAAGACTTCTTATTTGATTAAATAAATAAAATTAATTATTTATTTTCTTATCAAACAAGTCTTTTAATTTTAGTATACTACTACCAATAGTATAACTCTAGGAATCATATTTTCTAATCAGAAAAAATTTGTTTCTTAATTAAACAATTAATTAATAAATTAATTAATTCTTATTTAATTAAAACAATGAAACAAAATAATATATTAGGTTAAAAAGCACCTTGCCGCCCCACTTAAAATAAATGGGCCATATATTATTTTCTTATTTCATTTAATCCATTGGACTTTAAATAAAAAGCCAACATGTGAACCAGACCCATTTTTACTAAAAGAAACAAGCCCACATGCCATTCATTAATATATAAATATAATTGAGCAGCCCATTACATAAATAATGTGCAAATTATATTCTTAATATATTAAATGCAATTCTAGATGGACCCTTAAATTGGTCCGGTAGAATATATCAAGTGATCCATGCAAGTCCGTGTGGATTGGGGATCTTGACGGGCTATCTAAATTTAAGCTTCAATAGACATAACCTAATCACAATCAACAAATGATTCACTTAGGTCCGATCCATTAATTTTAACTCATTCCACTAAAGAGCTAAAATTGAACTCTTAAATAAAGATAGAAAAGGAAGATGTTCCTCATTCATACCCTAGACAATCAAGTTGGAGATAGTGTATCCTCGTGATTAATATCAGTAATCGCCAAGAGTTCATAGACTGCCTATAACTCTCCAAGTTACCATATTTACTCATATGACCACGTTTTGAACTTGGATATTTTGACTTGTCCAGAAGCTATGTTTTCAATAGACACTATCGAAAACTCAACGTTGAGATTTAATATCCAATTACCTCAAAACATCCATATGATGATATTATACTCTCATTTAATAAATGGAGCCACGATGTCCATATCTATAAATGAAGTCCTCTATCGATTAACAAATGAATATCACCAAACTATCGAGGATAGACTATGCTATATAATCGTACTCATTGATAACTCAAATGATATCACTTGCAACCATAAGTCCATCATTTATCTCAGGATTAAGATAGACTCTCCGATTGTCCTGATAATGAAAAGACTTTTATCTACTGACGGTTATAGATAAAGTATTTCATTGTGATCCAGTTCAATGCACCCAGTGCACTAGATTCTTTTACTCGAAGACACTCCGATGATTTTAGACTCATCATATCTCATTTGATCCCACTCAAATGCTAGCAAAAGAATTCTACAACTTTAACAAGATAAAGGTGCCCAACCTTTAACTTAAGTTGTGAACAATATTCAAGATTAACTAAAGAATTGTGTCTACCACATACATATCCAGATGTACGAACAATTCTTCTTTTCTCATAGTCTTTAGACCTTATGATTATTTACTTTGACAATTATAATATTAAACTATAAATGCTATAAGATTTGTTAAACCAGAAATCACTTTATTAATATGAAAAAGATTGTTAATTACAACATTACACTCTTGCTATTGAGCATAATCCTAACAGCTGGCCCCCCTACAAATCTCGCCGGGGTTCTGGAAGCACTTGACGGGGTTCCTGGTTCTCTGGAAAGAACAGTGCGAGAAAGATGATGTGGCAAGGGAACCTGGTTTTGACGAGCTCCGCTACATCTTCCAAGTAGCAAACTTTGAAAATATATATGAAATATGCCCTAATATAATCGGGGGGGGGGGGGGGGGGGGGGGGGTGAATAGATTTTAATCGGATTATTACCAACTTTTTGTGATTAATCAATATTACGAAAAACCCCTAACTAGTCATAAAATAAAATAAAGTGTAATAAAGCGGAATATAAACGACACTCGATTTTTACGTGGAAACCCTTACGGGAAAAACCACGGGCTGTTATATGCGCAACATGATCACGCTCCAAATGTTCACATTTAGCGCTCCATTTTCCAATCTTTTTGTGCTTGTTTCTCGGGTAAAACTGGGTATTTAATGGATAAATAAGTGTTTCAAGTGATTAGGGAAGTTCAGGGGTATAATTGTCATTTTGGACAAATCAGGGGTAAAAGTGCAAGATTCGGGACATTTAATGAAGATTCTGTGAATAGGGGAAAGCTTAGGGGTGCTGATTGTAATTCGCCAGTCAAGCAGTGCAGCACAGCCACGTCACCATATGAAACGACGCCATTTTGGTTTGGGCTCGCGTCAGCATGACGTCACACTGACGTCACCTTTCTTCAAGCTCCAGCCGGGTCACCATGACTCGCGCGCTCGACCCGTTGACCCGGTTGACCCGGTTTCAACCCGACTTTGACTCGGCCATTTTCGGTCACTATCCGGCCATTTTTTCGGCACCGTTCAGCCTAGATCGACGGCCATGAGCCTCCCGGTCACGATGGTCCTACTTTCAAGCTCCCATGCAAAGATTTCCATCTCCTCAAAGTCCTCCAAACTTCCATGGAAGTCCAAGCTTCCAAGCTCATCCCAGAGGCTTCCTTCCCGTGAACCAGCACGTCCAACCTCGCCAAAACTCCACGGTTTCATGTTGCGGGAAAGTACCCGCAGTCTAGAAGGAACAAACTCGCTGTCGACTTCCATTTCTCCATTGCGAGCTTTGACGGCGGGCACAAACCCGCCGGCCAGGGGATCCAAGCTCGCCGGGGCAACCGACTTGGAGGATATTTCATCCAAAACTTGCCCAAAACAGTTCCCAATATATATACATCCTTTGTAAACCTAAAACACACCTCCCAAATATCCCAATAGCTCACAATAGTCTAAATTAGCTTAGTTTAGCTTAGTATAGCTTAGAATAGCTTAGTGTAACTTAGTTTCTCACCAAGAAGACCCACCACCTTAGTTATTTTATGTAACTAAATATTGATGTTGGGATTTGGTGTACTTTGTATATTATCTATTATATTTGTTGATTGTCTATGTTGAGCTTTAATTCATATATGTGTTGATTGAATTGATAAATTAATTAACATGTAATATAATTTAGACCATGCATGAATAACTCTTGATGTATGTGTCTTTATTAAAGGTTTTAGACTATCCTAGGTAATCAATAGAAATCAACTAATTGATTTGGTGATTGCACTTGTACACCAATATCCCAACATCCCATCTCTCATTACCACTTTTGCAAGACCATTGCATTAGATGGTAATTAGTTAGTTAATTAGTTAGTTAGTTAGTATAATTTAGATTAAAACCATCTTAGTGTAATTGTAGTTTAATTAGTTATAGTTGATGTAGTGTAAATTAGTTGAAGTGCCATCTTAGTTTAATTTAGTTATTAGCTAGTTTAATTGCTTGCTTGCCATCCTCTTAGTTTAATTGCTTACTTGCCATCCTCACCATTTACTTTTCTTGCATGTGAATATGTTGTAATTAGTGTAATTAGTATATAATATATATAAGACTAGAACCGATAAAAGGTACCTCACACCTCCCTGTAGAACGAACCGTACTTGCCGCTATGCGATCGTAACGATCCGTGCGCTTGCGGATAAATTCACACGCCCCATCCTTTTACCGACAGTTTAAAGAACTGTCGCGTTCGTGTCCCGTGCGCCGACCAAGTTGTTGGCGCCGTCGTGGATAGAACTGTTTTCGGGCGTGTCAAGTTTATGGCGCCGCTGCCGGGGAGAAAAAGGTGCAGCGTATATTTTGTTAGTTTTAGTCTTATTTTTGTTTTCGTATTTTTAGTGTTATTTTTGTGTTTAGAATCTTCAGTCTTTTAATTATCCACTAACCATATTGCAAATATGCTATAAGTTGCATAGAATTAGATAGGTTTGGGGGGTTTTTAACTCCTTACTTACTTGTATAGCATGTGCTTGTGATAGTTTTTGGTGTGATTTTTGTGTGTGTAGGGGTAGGAATCAAGAAGAAAAACCTACCGCGGGTCAATTCCGCGGGAATGAGCCCGCCCAACAAAGCCGCCAGGTTCTCTTGAACCTTTGGCGAGATACAACCGCGGGATAGAACCCGCCAGCTAGACGGAAGGAACTCGCGGAGATCACCGCGACTTCACATTCGCGGGACAAAGCCTGCCGGCCAGAAGATCAGAACCCGCGGAATGCTCTGGAGGAAGTCCGCGACTTCATGCCGCGGGAATAATCCCGCTGTCCAGAAGACACGAAGCCGCTGCATCATCTGGAGGAATCACCGCGACTTCGTGCCGTGGGAATGAACCCGCGACACAAACCCGCCAACCACACCATGCACCAATACACTATGCCATGAAGCCACACCATCCTACGAATGCTAATTCTCAGGTCCAATCTTCTACTTTTGAGCTTTTACTTCGAGTATATCTATTGCTTAGCTTAAGAGTGTGAATTGATTGTGTTGCCTAGTAATTAGGATTGGTTTTTTGTAATGTGATTAGTGGTGGATAATTAGGATTGTATATATATGTATTTATATGTTAGCTGTAGATATTAGGATTGTATATATATGATTTTGTTATATTTTTGTTTTTATTTTTGTTGATTGTTTTTCAAACCGTGTGAGATGCCCTGTTTCAAAAATTTTGAGGCAAAAGTTTCTTAAAAACTGTACTAATCAGTTAAGAATTAAATTTTTCTGCCCACGTTGCATTCATCGTTTTTTTGATACAGTTCCAATGATAAAAAGAACATAAAGTTCTGGGCTGTGGTTTAAAAGTTATGACTGTTTCTTCAACCGAAGGTCACAAGCGTGCCATGTTTTCAAAATTCTGCACGTGACCTGTTTTCAACGTCTGTTTTCACACTTTTCCAAATTGAATTTGGAAATGTTTTCTTCATGAAAAGTGTTCATTTGCATGTCTATATTCTTGTTTCAAAATTTGAGCAAGTTTTATGGAGTATCTGTGAAAATATGCATTGAAAAGCAGACGTTGTTCGAATTTCAAAAGTTGACAGTTTTTATTGGAAGGTTTTCCTGTATGTTTAGAAGCATCTTTCACATGGTATTTTTTTTTTTTTTTTTTTATTTTTAAATGTTTTGTTTAGTTGTATATAAGTGTTAGTATGTTTGTGCTCACATTTCTAAATCATGAACTCCTTGTCCATGTGCTTCAATTTTTCAATATTGAGGACAATGTTGAGTTTAGGTTTGGGGGGTGTGGACACATATGTGTCATTTTTTTCATTTTTTGTGATTTTTGTGTTTTATATATTGTGTTTTTGTGTTTTTGTTCAAAAAGTTTGAAATTTTTGCGAATGAGCCACTTTGAACAAATTGTTTGAATGAGATGTTTTGAGTAGTGCCGTTGAGGAGTTTTGTTTCGCATGTGTTAGTTGCTGAGTCTTGGCTAACTTTTGTTAGTCTAGGATTGCTTTGCATAATGTGAAATTAGTCCCTTTCTCTTAGTGTCTAAGTGGACGAGACTCCATACTTGATTGTTAGGATTAATAGTGGAGACTACCCATGAGTTTTGTGCCTTAGCATTCATTTCTGAGGGTAAATTATGTTTCTACTCTTATACACTCTTCGAATATGTTTTTCATTGTGATCTCATTGCATCAATTGCATTGTTAGCCATAGAACATTCATAAATGTGGATAACATGTTGAATTTGTATTCCCATGATAGATGGACTTCGAGAAATGATATTAGGACTTTGTTAGTACCCACGATCATATTGTCTAAACAAGTCCGTTTCCCTTTATGCATGATTCAATGTAAATACAGCCAAACACATAAATCTATCACACAAAACCCTAATCCATAGATCTATACACTTAATCTTACGTAGCTACTAATCTTGTCAAGTTCTACTGAAGTAGAGAATTCAACCTGTTAACCAAAAATTGTCACCGGGGTGCCATTTCAAATTAACGATATATGAAGGGTCCGGATCTGAATAGATCTAGGCTAGTGGGATGGGCAGTATCCCGATACCTCGCTATATCTTATGAATCTACTAAGAATAATGGGTGCAAGTAGTAGGAGGGATAATTTACTAATATGGTGAGAGTATGAAAGCATAAAAATGTTTATGTATTATATGGACAACGACTGTAATAAGATTTTACAACTCAATGCTTGAACTATTGAGATTACAGTAGGGGAGAAAGTAAAACATCTTGGTGGACAATCGAGATTGAGCTTTTTGTGCCTGTCGATAAGTAGAAAAAAAGTGAGGTCCTCCATTTTCCTGTGAACATATGATCATTATATAGGCCTGCTTTCTTGCTGAATACTCCTAGAACTTCGGTCTAGGGTTTCAGTGATGCACGGGCCTTCCTTTGGAGTCTAACGAATTCGTCTGGATATTGATCCCGAAAGATCAGGCGATTCCTTCTTTCTCAGTTCCAAATAAGTTGACCCCTATTCAAAATAGGATTCTTTATGGCGGGAATGAATGCAGCGTTGTAACTTGAGTTTTTATCTTGAACGGTGACGTTTAATGTTTGTCTTTATATGTGGTCTGCTCTTTGGGGTACTCGCCTCCTGCTTCAGCGGGGTCGGTATACTGGGATCCTGGTGTTGTCTTTTTAAGTATATGTCACGAGTTTTGCTGGTCGGGGTACTATAGGTATCCCGCATTCCCTCTTGCTCCTCTTAAGGCGATGTTTGCAGATATCGGGTTCCAGGTTGTAAGGATTCCCGTTTTGTTGATTGGCTTATTTCGTGGTCAAACCACATGTTGGGGTTTTGAATGTAAGGGTAGTCTAAGTGTTTAGTGTTGAAGATCAAAGGCCCTTCCATGACCTCAAGATACAAGCACGCCAAAGGTATAATCTCTTGTGCTTGTTTTTCTTTGAAGAGATTTAGTAGCACACACACACTTAGCATTCTTGCTATGATTGCATACTTGCTTATTTTTATGTGCATCTCTTCACATGTCACTTTACACACTAGCACTTTGGTTGATATATCTTGTTGTGTGTATATGTGCCTTATAATTTGTTTCCCGACATTGTTCGGAAACGTCCGCGCTTGCACTAATTAGTGCTTGGTTTCGCGCGAAGACCGCCTATGGAGAATGCCCTTGGCTTCTCCTTGGTTTTCACCATTGTTGGTGATCGGCAGTTATGATCGGCGGCCTGGCCGCCGAATGAAACCGCCATTTCAGTCCAGATTGGTCTAAAGCAATTATGCGGTCAAGATCGGCGGTCACGACCGCCGTTCAAAACCGCCGTTCATACCTGATCGATTTTAATCTCTCGGGTTTGATTCGGAGGTTGGATCGGCGGTCACGAAACCGCCGAATGAAACCGCCGTTAATGCTCTGTTCTTCACGAGCTCAATTCGGCGGTCGTCATCGGCGGCCAGGCCGCCGATTGAAACCGCCGAACGGTGCGTTTCAGGGGCAAAAGTGTCTTTTCACATGCCCAATTCTTGATGTCTATAAATATCTTATTTTCTCAATCTCTGATTAAGTTTCTTGAGCAATTAGAACCATAATCTTTCAAGAGAGATTTTTGAGAAAAAATCAAATCAAGAACCTATCTTTAAACACTCAAATCAAATCCCTTTTGCATCAAATTTCATATTTGATCTTCTATGCCTTCATAGAATTGATCCATGCATGGTTTTGAATCATCACATCTTATTTGGTATGTTCTTCACTAATTTCATATTACTTTAGTGTTTTTCATATTAATACATCTCTTTAATTACTTGTATGCTTTTGATTATATGCTAGATACAAGTTAGAGATTATTTGTGATGAAAATGATTGAGTGTTGATTGTGATAGCTAATTAGGTTTTTGCTTAATCTTGATTAGCTAAGCTAATTGACATGTCATTTAGCAATTGATATCTAGGGTTGATTAAATTGATTATATCATCATCCTAGATAAGCATCTAAGGTTACCTAGCCTTGTTTGTTATTTGAATATTCATACATATTCACATAGGTTGCATAATCTCTTCTTAGAGAATCAAGTCTTGAGGCTAAGGTTGCTTAGGCCTCAAGCAATTGGACTAGAGCCACTTTTAAAGGCTCGAGTGGTAGAAGTGGGGGGTTATTGACCGGAGTGTTAGACGAGGTCTACATAGGTTGTAAACTCCATTTCGATTAGTGGATTTCGAGGTCCGAGTGTGGCGCACTAAACAGCCCGTGGTTTTTCCCAGTGGTTGGGTTTCCACGTATACATCAAGTGTTATTTAAATTCCGCACTATATTACACTTGTATGTATTTTTGACTAGTAGGGGCATTTTCGTAAAATTGACTTGCATGCGAAAATTGGGTAATAATAGTTAAAATCTATTCACCCCCCCTCTAGCTTTATATAGAACACGCCTCGAGTATTTAATTACTTTCACAGGTATCGGGATACCCGGATACCCGGGTATCAGGGTACTTGGGGTAGGTGGGCGCCAGGATCTCGTGATGGTTGTGTCCCTAGGGCCTTTCTCTTTACAGCTTCCTAATGCTTTCCTGGCTCCGAAGACCTTGGACCTAGTTGAGGTGGGTAGGAGCTTTTTATTCTAGCCCGTCAGCTGGCAGATGGGGTACCCAAACATCTTTCCCGCTGTCACTTTGCATCCTGGCTTTCTTCTCAGGACCAGTGGAAAATTCTTTTTTGGTCTCCGCCATTTTTGGCGGTTAAGATATTAGGACTTTGTTAGTACCCACGATCATATTGTCTAAACAAGTCCGTTTCCCTTTATGCATGATTCAATGTAAATACGGCCAAACACATAAATCTATCACACAACACCCTAATCCATAGACCTATACACTTAATCTTACATAGCTACTAATCTTGTCAAGTTCTACTAAAGTAGAGAATTCAACCGTTAAGCTCAAAATTGTAATAGCGTGTACTGAGGCATATTTTGTAACTTGTGCTAAGAAAGGGCTTTTAAAAATTAAGTGTTGAAAATTAAGCACTTAAAGCCCTTAATCTTCAAAGCAATGACTACTCCAATGAGAGTAACCAATTAGCACAATTCAAAGTTCAAAATTATAGCCTAGACGTTTGTGTAAATGAGTAATTTAAAATGAGCTTCAAGTTGAAAATTGTAAATGTGAAACATCTTGACATGATTAGTATCTTCCATATACCTTCCATATACCGTACACCACATATCACCATTGGCCAAATTATGAAGTAGGGAAGAACTTAATTGATCTTTTAGGAAGTCTATTTTGGGAATACGAGTTTTAATATGCTCTACCACGTTCATGGCTTTCAATTCCTTCATGAGATCAATTCACTTATAAAATGTGCTTCATTTCGAATACTCACATGCGTTAATATTTGATTGCCATGTACATAACTTCCAAAACGCATGTGTTTGATAAAGAGTGTGCCTAGGACTCTGAGAGAAAAATAGAGTGAAATCTAGTGAGGATTAGAGTCAAGGCGAATTACATCCGAAGCATGAGAGTGTGTTGTATTTGATGCTATGCCATTAAGAGTGTGGGATTTGCATTATGTGTTTCATTCAAATTGAATGACATTAGGTTACCCTTCACTCAGCGGTTTTCACATGTGTTGCTCCTAATAAGCACAACTCTTTTAATATCTTATTTTGTATGGCTTTCGCAATTTGTTTTTAATTGTAGTTTTAATTGTTAGCTTTACGTTTGTGGGTATCGTAGTGGTAAACCCTCAGGAGACTTCACTCCTTCTACTAGGGACACCTAGGGGTTTAAAAGGCTTGTGGCATGTGCTAAGTGCCATCGTTTCTCCCACGACAATGGACTAGCCTAGTTTATGTTATTTATGCTTTAGTAGTTTGTTAATTGTTAGTTTTTGTTTTGTTTTGCTCGAGGACGAGCAAAAGTTAGGTTTGGGGGTCTAATCGCGCTCCAAATGTTCATATTTAGCGCTCTCTTTTCCTATCTTTTTGTGCTTGTTTCTCTGGTAAAACCGGGTATTTAATGGACAAATAAGTGTTTCAGGTGATTAGGGAAGTTCAGGGGCATAATTGTCATTTTGGACAAATCAGGGGCAAAAGTGCAAGATTCGGGACATTTAATGAAGATTCTGTGAATAGGGGAAAGCTTAGGGGTGCTGATTGTAATTCGCCAGCCAAGCAGCACAGCACAGCACAGCCACGTCACCACATGAAACGACACCGTTTTGGTTTGGGCTCGCGTCAGCATGACGTCACACTGACGTCACCCTTTTTCAAGTTCCAGCTGGGTTTCAGCCCAGATCGACGGCCACGAGCCTCCCAGTCACGATGGTCCTACTTTCAAGCTCCCATGCAAAGATTTCGATCTCCTCCAAGTCCTCCAAACTTCCAAGCTCATCCCAGAGGCTTCCTTCCCGCGAACCAGCATGTCCAACCTCGCCAAAATTCCACGGTTTCATGCAGCGGTAAAGTACCCGCAGTCTAGAAGGAACAAACTCGCTGTCGACTTCCATTTCTCCACCGCGAGCTTTGACGGCGGGCACAAACCCGCTGGCCATGGGATCCAAGCTCGCCGGGACAACCGACTTGGAGGATATTTCGTCCAAAACTTGCCCAAAACAGTTCCAAATATATATACATCCTTTGTAAACCTAAAACACACCTCCCAAATATCCCAATAGCTCACAATAGTCTAAATTAGCTTAGTTTAGCTTAGCATAGCTTAGAATAGCTTAGTGTAACTTAGTTTCTCACCAAGAAGACCCACACCACCTTAGTTATTTTATGTAACTAAATATTGATGTTGGGATTTGGTGTACTTTGTATATTATCTATTATATTTGTTGATTGTCTATGTTGAGCTTTAATTCATATATGTGTTGATTGAATTGATAAATTGATTAACATGTAATACAATTTAGACCATGCATGAATAACTCTTGATGTATGTGTCTTTATTAAAGGTTTTAGACTATCCTAGGTAATCAATAGAAATCAACTAATTGCTTGGGTGATTGCACTTGTACACCAATATCCCAACATCCTATCTCTCATTACCACTTTTGCAAGACCATTGCATTAGATGGTAATTAGTTAGTTAATTAGTTAGTTAGTATAATTTAGATTAAAACCATCTTAGTGTAATTGTAGTTTAATTAGTTATAATTGATATAGTGTAAATTAGTTGAAGTGCCATCTTAGTTTAATTTAGTTATTAGCTAGTTTAATTGCTTGCTTGCCATCCTCTTAGTTTAATTGCTTACTTGCCATCCTCACCATTTACTTTTCTTGCATGTGAATATGTTGTAATTAGTGTAATTAGTATATAATATATATAAGACTAGAACCGATAAAGGGTACCTCACACCTTCCTGTAGAATGAACCGTACTTGCCGTTATGCGATCGTAACGATCCGTGTGCTTCCGGATAAATTCACACGCCCCATCCTTTTACCGACAGTTTAAAGAACTGTCGCGTTCGTGTCCCGGGCGCCGCCGTGGATAGAACCGTTTTTGGGCGTGTCACCACACACTAACCTCAATCCACTAATTGTAATGGCAATTACAACCTAGGTTGACCACGTCAAACCTTACATAGTTATTAATCTACCACTACTACCCGCAAGCCTTCAAAAGTGAATCTAGTCCCTTGCTTGCAAACTACCGAAATGCAAATACAAGACGTCTCTCAAAGAGAAGAGATAAACAACCTAAAGTGAATATGTGCAATATTCAAGGTTCATAAATGCAAGGTCCATAAATGCAAGGTCAAACATTTAAGCTTATCTAGGCATGGATGAACATGTTAAAGACATTCCTAGATATCATGTAGCTATATGACATGCATACAACTTAGCTAAATGTGCAAATCAAAACCTATATGCAATAGCTATCATAAACAACTCACAAAACACAATAAAAAGGGTATCTTGAAACTAGTGAGGTAATAAAGATGCAACCTTGAAACCAGTCAAGTAATAAAAAAGCTATCTTGTAAAGCAAGAACATATAAAAAGATGTAGATGATGTTTTAACTACAAGTCATGTGAGTAATGAATAAAACCCATGAGAAATCATACCTAGAAGATGCTAGATGATGAATGAACCATGAAAGGATGATGGGTTTTTGCTTTTGATTTGGAAAGATTAAATCTTGGTTACTTTTCTTTGAAGTCACTCTAAAAACTCTCTCTAGTTGATTTGAAAACTCAAAACCTTGAAGGAGACTAGAGAATATGATTTATTTATAGAGAAGTGTGTGAGAATGTGAAAGGTCATGTTTTACTTAGTTAATTGGAGAGATACAAAGAGATTTATTTTATGAAAAAAAAATGTGTGATTAAGATGTTTTGCATGCAAGACATGTTGCATTCAAATCCAAAAATCAATGGTATTTGGCAAAGCAAATGACAAAGGTTTCCTATAGAATTCAAACCAATTTCACCAATTGTCATGAGTAAAGCAAGGATATAGAGTTATCAATTTTCAATTTTAATGAGCAACTATATCTAACTTTATAAGATAAACAAGGCATAAGCGACTTTTTGCACCCTATTTGATTTTTCTGGGTATGAAACCCGTATTATAGTAGCCATGTTCAACAAATAAAGAAAGGGAGACATTTGGATTATCACATCCTTTAAACGGATACAAGATCTTTTATTCATTTGAGTCTCATAAGCTTTTCACACATAATTTTGCATTTAAGATTTACAATCATCAATTCGTGCTTTTTCATTTTTAAGCAAATCATAAGAATTTCATGCTTTTTCATTTTGAGCATGTCATAAGAATTTAATGCTTTTTCATTTTGAGCATGTTATTTAAAGAAATATCATGTCATGGAGATCATTGTAGGTCATTCAAAAAGTATTCCTATGAATATCTCTTAGTTCAAAAATGCATGTTTGAACATAATTATGACATGGATTGCAATCAAAGCAAGGTTCACACTTATTGAAGAAAATATCATATAAGCATATGTGCAACCAAGATACTCAAGCAATTAAAAAAGAAGCATAAGATTTTTCAAATTTTTGCATATGACAAGTATGCATATTTGCCCTCTTTGCTTGAGTTCCCCTTATGGGGTCAATATCCAAACCACATCAAGTCACAAGACATATCCCAATAGATCTACTAAATGCATGAAACCTAGTTGCATCTAAGGGTTTAGTAAATAGATTCGCTAGTTGATCATTTGTACCTACTTGTTCAAGTACAATGCATTTGTTCTCAACTAGTTCTCTTATGAAATGATGACGGATGTCAATATGCTTAGTCCTAGAGTGTTGTACCGGATTCTTGGAAATATTAATTGCACTCATGTTATCACAAAAGAGGGTTAGAGTATCTTGATTGAATCAGTAGTCGACTAACATTTGCTTCATCCAAATGAGTTGTGTGCATCCACTCCCCGCAGCTATGTACTCGGCTTCGCACTACAAGAAAATCACTTAACAACAAAGGGCAATGCCCGTTATAGATGTGTATCGACCACGGGCATTGTGCCTGCTATAGATGGAGCAGTAGTGGAAAAGCGCGCTTTTCGACAACTGGCATTGCCCGTTGTCTATGCGTTATTGAAAACGGTCATTGCCCGTTGTCAATGCATTACTTACAATGAGCAATGCCCATTGTCGATGCATTAATTACAACGGGCATTGCCCGTTGTCGATGAGTTTTTTTAAATAAAAAAAAATCAAAATTAATTTATTGATTTTATACATATCTTGTTTAAACAAATAATTGGAAGATTAAACTCCAACGCATTCAATATAAAAATCCATAAGCATTTAATATATATATATATATATTAAAATTTATAAATCTATAAACATTCAATTAAAAATCTTAAGTATTAACATAACATTCACCCATAAACATTCACTTAATTAAAAAGTCTACTAGTCATAACAATAAGTTCACCCATACAAATCTTCAAGCTCTCTTCAAATCTTCAAGCTCTCTTTTTTGTTTGTCTTGAATAGTGCTAATTGGAACTCCTCCTGTAATAGGATTATAATGAGGGGAAGGTCAAAAAACCACTAGATGGATTATGAAAAAAAAAATGTCATTTGTAAGAGTAAAAACAAACCATTCCATAAGTGTAGATTTATCAAACAAACAAACAAACAAACAAAATAAGACTTAATTGAAGCAAGTTTATCAATAAATGACCACCAAAGACTCCAATGTCTGCACAAAATTCCTCTAACGGAAATATAAGAAATCCCCAAAAAGAGAAAAATCAAATTCCTCAAACAAAACAACTGAACTAGAACCACAGATCTTATTCACATATCTCATTAATCATGTATTTTGATAGCCAAGCAAATATAAGTGCCTCTAGCATATTCAAGAATTTGTAGGTCACTAGTAGGGCGCACAAAGGTACCTTGCTAACAAATATCTTTTTCACACAAACTCTCCGACCCTTATTCATTTGCATGAAATCAAACCTGTATAAAATTATGAAAAACAACTTTTATGAAACTAAATAAATAGAAGTGACATTTGCATGCAGGTCAAGTTTTAACACAATAAATTGACATTTGCATCATAAATCTGTGCATAATCTAAACAAACAGACCCTTTCATTTTTTTTAAAAGAACAGTTCACTTTCAAAATTTTACTAGTATGAAACAAAATTCGAAACTGGGCAGCAAATACTAAATAGGGACACGACTTTAAGAGATTCTACTAGTGAAACAAACATATATAAAAATGTTAATGATGATATAAAAAAAAAAAAAAAAAACGAAGGTGATACAAGATTCTTAACAAGGCAATTTAATGATCATACCATTCAAAATTGCCACTTACAACAGCACTAAATATCCTTTACATAAGAAATAATGCCATTCAACAATAATCAATGTAGTATACTTATAATGCTAGTTGTTGAAAAGGAAAAAAAAAAAAAAAAGATCGATGACAATTAATTAAAAAAAAAAAAAATAACAGCAAGCTCTAGTATAAGAGATCTTACCGACCGGAAGAAGGAAGGCCGCCTCCACCTATGAGTGATTCTGTGCGAAGTGTGTAACCACCACCCTGCTTTTAATATAAATCAGCCAAATTTATATTTCAGGACATATATCCCAATAATACTTTAATATTGGTCCCACCCTTCTCATACCATCCAAAAAAACACATACAGCGCATAAAAAAATAAATACTAATATCATAACAATTTAACCAGCTAGTTAACACTTGCAAACTAAAAAACACATCAACTTCCCTATAATGGACTCTCACCAAATAAAATTTAAACATCAGTAACGAAAATGAAAAAAAAAATGGAACCTAACAATAATTAGCAAAACCCAGAATTTGATACCATGGTTTTGATTCCTTGAATTGAATGTTTAAGCATTCAGTGAAGTACACATAATTACTTAATTTTTCAAATCCTAATAGTGGAAAAAAAAATCCCCACATTTTGCTTTACTATTCAAAACCCTCAAATGATTTAAAACTGCTCAAAATGAAAAGTTACCAACAACTCACAAAAACAGTAACAACACTACCAAGATTCTGACACTTGAACCAACAAGGAAAAAATTTCTCTTCTAAAACTAGTGAAACTAAACTATACAGAGGTAAAAAATAAAAACCAAACAAGCCTTTTACCATGAAAAAAAATCCTAACCCACCATCTCCTCCTCGCTTCTGTTTAAAATTTATAATCAAAATGTAATTTTTAATAAATCAAAATGTAATTTTTAATAAAAAAAAATCTGGAATAAAAACAGAAAAGGTTACGAAACGGGGGTGTAATTGATTCCATCTCCCAACAATTACTTGTTACAAATAGAGATTGCTGGGATTGACAAAAGCCCAAACAAGTATCTCACTTATACATTAGAATATGCAATAATCCATTAAAAATCTGACATAGATAATATCGTTTAGAGAGAGAGAGAGAGAGAGAGAGAGAGAGAGAGAGAGAGAGAGAGAGAGAGAGAGAGAGAGAGAGAGAGAGAGAGAGGATTTTTCACCTTAGTCGTGGCTGGCGGGTGATGCGTGAGAAGTGCTGCAGCTGGACTAGGTCGAAAGAGGAGAGATCGAGGTCGATCGGAGGGGTCGAAATTGAGGAGGAGGAGCAGATCCTCAGAATCGTGAGAGAAAGACGTGATGTTAGGGTTTTACAATTTGGGAATTTTTTATTTTTACACTATAAGCTGTGGAATATATATGGTCTCAATAACAACGGGCTCTTATATGCCCGTTGTTACTATATGCGTATTCACAACGGGTCCATAACTGCCCATTGTAAATAAAGAATATTCATTACGGGCATACAAGGGTCCGTGGTGGAAAAGCTTTTAAGAGATTATTAACAACGGGCATTTAAAGGCCCGTTGCTGTTATTGTTTATCCAAAACAGACCCAATATGCCTGTAAGGTTCTCATTTGTTGATTGGCTCATTTCGTGGACAAACCACATGTTGGGGTTCTTTGTAAGGGTAGCCTAGGTATCGGGTTTATTGTTCGAAGCCCTTTGAAGACCTCGTATTGATAAGCACCGAAGGTATATTTCTTTGTGCTTACTTGTCTTGAAGAGATAGTTGCACACACTCACAACTCATGCATATGTTTAATTCTTGTATGTTGTGTGTCTTATTTTTGTGCATTAATGTTCATTAACATCTCTTCTTACATGTTAGTTTGATTGCATCTTGCATATCCAATTGCCCTGTCATGCTTAGACTTAGGATTGCATTTTTGTATTGGGCGCTCCCAAAAGTGCTCTACAGAAGCGCTGTACGAACAGCGCCCATTGAGCGCTGTTCAGACCTGATCGATTTAATTCGGTCGCTGTTGGGTCGCTGTACAGGCGCTGTACAAAGCGCTGTACAAAGCGACTATGTACAGCGCCACTCTGTTTTCCCGTGAGAACAGAGTTGGGGCGCTGTACAAGCGCTGTACAAGAGGCGCTCTACGTACAGCGCCCAAGGCAAATATGAGGCCAACTTCTCAAAACGACCACACCTTGTTTTGGCCCCCTATATATATGCCACTTTGACTTTAGGTCAATCAAGAGAGTTCATATTCAGATTCCATACTTAGGATATTTTTCAAAGAGAAGAAAAATTCCAAAGAACTCATTTTTAGTTTACTCAAACACTTTTTCATGATCATCAATCATCATCTAGCATCATCCTTGATCATCTAGATGTCTCTTTGCATGGATTCTTCATCATACTTTGCTTGGTAAGCTTTTCACTAATATCTTACATATTTTGTGTTTTTCTTAACAAGCAATCTCAATTTATTACTTGTATGATTTTCATATATCTTTTGATACAAGATTGAGATTAGTGTGATGTATGTTTGAGAAGTTGTATTGTGATAGCTAATTAGGTTTTGTGCTTAATCTTGATTAGCTAAACTATTTGATTGAACATGTCATTTAGTTTTTAATATCTAGGATTGTTCTAGTTGCATATTAATCATCTTAGATAAGCATATAGGGTTTCCCTTGCTCTATGTTGCATTTGAATATTCATATATTCACTTAGGGTTTTATTCTCTTCATTGAGAAAGTAAGTCTTGTGTGTAGCTTCCGGGATTAGGTTGCTTAGATCGCAAGCAAATTGGACTAGGTTTACTCATACCGGGATTAGGTAGGTGTGTGATTACTTCCGGGATTAGGTTGTAATCGTTTTACACATTTAGTGGATTCGGGATTCGAGGTTCGAGTGTGGCTTATTTACTAGCCCGTGGTTTTTCCCGTGAGGGTTTCCATGTAAAAATCAAGTGTTATTTAATTTCCGCATTTTATACTTGATTTATTGCTTTATCTATTTAGGGGTAATTTCGTAATTTTGACTAACACGAAAAATTGGGTAAAAAGCTTAAAATCTATTCACCCCCCCTCTAGATAGTTTTATACACACCGTGCTATAATTTGTTTCAATTGGTATCAGAGCGGGTTCCTAGACATACATAGGTGATCCTTGTTTATTTTGTTCTGTTTTGCATTTTGTGTGATTTTTGATCATTCATACACTTGCATTCATTTCATTTATACACTTGCATTCATTTCATTCATTCATAAACATTATGAGTGGAAACGGTGGAAATGGTGGTGGCAACGAAGGTGCTTCTAGCACAAGGCCTCCACTTCTTACCGGATTAAACTATTCACAATGGAAAGGGAAGATGGAATCCTACATATGCCAAATTCATGACCGTGCAAGGATGGCGGTGGAAGACGGATATGATCTACCCAAGATGACTCCCGATGGTGGAGGAGAAGAAGTATTGAAGCCTAAGGCGCAATGGAACGCGCAAGAGTTTGAGGCTTCAAAGTGGAATAGGAAGGCGATGATGCCATCTTGTGTGCTATGGATGAAAATCAATATAAATTGATTCAAAATACTAGGATAGCTAAGGAGGCTTGGGACATCCTAGAGATTGCACATGAGGGAACCGAAGTGGTGAAGGACTCTAAGCTTTAAGTCCTCCAAACTCAATTCGAGATGCTTAAGATGGAGGACAATGAGTGCTTCAACGACTTCGAGATCAAGTTGATGGATATAGTCAACCAAAGCCATCAACTTGGTGATCCATATTCGGATAGGAGAATCAAGCAAAAGATTATGAGATCTCTACCCGATAGGTTTGAATCGAAGGTGACGGCTTTAGAAGAAAATAGTGGATATAAGGATATGAAGCCGAGTGAGGTGATTGGGAGACTTCTAGCTTATGAGTCTAGGAAAGGGCCTATCTCCACACCCACTAAAAAGCAAAAAGGAATTGCTTTAAAAACCTCCAAGGATGACAAGGAGGCAAAGAAGGTTGACTCGGATGAAGACCTTGCCTTGTTTGTAAAAAGGTTCAACAAGGTTATGAAGTTTAGAAGAAAGGGCTTTGGATCAAAAGGTCAAGATTTGAAGAAAAATGGCTCTTTTAAGAAGTTTGAACCTAGGCAAGAAAGGACCGAAAGGAAAGGGGTCCGATGTTTCGAGTGTGGTGGTATAGGTCACTTTGCCCCCGAATGTGCAAATCACAATGAGAGGAAAAATGGAAAAGTGATGGCCGCCACTTGGAGTGGAAGTAGTGATGACTCCATTGAGGGAGATGAGTCTTCAAGTGATGAAGAGCTCATGGCTAATCTCCTAGCTTTTGCCTCCTCTCATAAAAGCAAAAGTGCTAGTGAGAGAGAGGAAATAAGTCAAGAGGAAAATGACTCAAGTGAAGAAGAAAGTGATTCCTCTTCTAACTCCATAAATGGATTTGTGGAGAAAAAGGTGCTTGCTAAATATCATGCCGAGTTTAATGATTTAGCAATCAAGAGCACAAGAAAGATTAAGATGTTGAGAGAAGAAAATCTTGAGCTTGCATCTCATAATGACCACTTAGGTGAGCAAGTGGAAAAATTCAAGAAAATGGAAGATAAGCTAAGAGAGGAGTTAGTCTTATCTAGGAGGAATGAAGAAAGTCTAAAGAGGGAGCTTGAAGAAGTTAGAGATTCTATGACTAGGATGGATTCTAGCACCAAGAAGCTTGACCATATGCTTGGTGTTGGAAAGAGTCCATGTGACAAGAGGGGTCTTGGGTATGAAGATGGCAAAAAGATCTCAACCTCTAACAAGACCGTGTTTGTCAAGGGTTTGAAGAACGAAGAAACTTCATATGTGCAAATTCCTAGGAAGAAGTTAGAAGTAGGACAATGTTCAAATGCACAAGTGAAGATGGGGCCAAGAAGGCAAACTCAAGCTCAACCCCCTAGGGTCCCTCAAGCCAACATTCCTCCACAATTGGCTCACAAAGGAAAGAGACCTATCATGCAACCTCAAGCTAGGAAGCAATCTAGACCGGTTCAACAACGAAGACGGATTGAACCCTTTCATCCACAAAGACAAGGACAAGGTATGATTCCTTATTTTACTCATATACGTTACTTTTGTGGATTTGATGGTCATATTAGACCACATTGCTTTCGATATATAAAAATGTGCAAAACTAGAAGCATGATAGAGAAGAAAAAGAAAAGAGCCATGATGCATGTTCCTAGGAATGATAATATGATTATGCATGATCCTAGAACATCTAGAGCCCATGTACCAAAGACCACTAAGAAAGCTAAGATTGTTTCTAGGTGGATTAGAAAGAATGAAAATGTTTGCCATGTTGCTCAAATATCCTTGAAGGCAAATTCTTCTAATTTTTGGTATTTAGATAGTGGGTGCTCTAGGCACATGACGGGAAACAAGAGTTTCTTCGAGACTCTTGTTATGGAGGAAGGAGGATATGTCACTTTTAGTGATGGATCCAAAAAAGGTTGTAGGGAAAGGAACCATTTCCGTTCCCAGATTACCTTCCTTATCCGATGCTTTATTCGTTGATGGCTTGAAAGCCAATTTAATAAGCATTTCACATCTAAGTGATGAAGGATATTCCGTCTTGTTTAGTAGAGATGATTGCTCAATCCTAAAGCCCGATGGACAAACCTTGTTGAAAGGTATGAGATCTAGTGACAATTGTTATTGTCTTGAAGCTAGAATAGTCTCAAACAATGTGTCCATGGATGAGCAAATAGAGTTGTGGCATGAAAGACTTGGCCACATGAACTTTAGGGATTTGAGAACCCTTGGAAAGTTCAATTGTGTGTGTGGCCTCCCTAAGCTTGGGAAGAAAGCCAATGGTATTTGTGGACCTTGCCAACAAGGAAAACAAACCAAAAGCATGCACAAAAAGGGCAAGTATCTCTCCACCAAGGAGCCCCTAGAGCTTCTCCACATGGGTCTCATGGGTCCTATGCAAACCGAGAGTTTAGGTGGAAAGAGACACATTTTTGTTTGTGTTGATGATTTCTCTAGATTTACATGGACATATTTTCTTAGAGAAAAATCCGAAACTTTTGATAAATTTAAAATGCTTTGTACTAAAATACAAAATGAAATGAATTATAACATTAAAAGCATTAAACGGATTAGAAGTGACCATGGGAGGGAATTTGAGAATGCCTCATTTGAAAGCTATTGCAATAACTTAGGCATTTCCCATGAGTTTTCGGCTCCTATGACACCTCAACAAAATTGAGTTGTTGAGAGAAAGAATAGGGTCCTTCAAGAGATGGCCCGAGTTATGTTGCTTAGCAACAACGTCCCTAGGAACCTATGGGCCGAAGCCGTCAATACGACTTGCTATATAGGGAATCGTGTTTTCCTAAGGCCTAGATCTAGAAACACCTCCTATGAGTTATGGAAGGGTAGGAAGTCAAATGTTAGCTACTTCCACACATTTGGAAGCAAGTGCTACATTTTAAATGACCGTGATCAACTTTTCAAGTTTGATGCTAAGAGTGATGAGGGTATCTTTATTGGCTATGCCATGAATAGTAGAGCCTATAAAGTTTTCAACTTGAAGACTCGAACCGTCATGGAATCATCGAATGTTGTTATTGATGATACAAGGCTCAAGTCTCAAGTCTCATGACCATAAGGAGGAGGAAGTTTTAGATGATGACTCTCCTTTGGAGAGGGTTGTGGTGACTCCCAATGTTGGGACGTCCAATGACATTAATGAAGTCACACAACCTATTACTAGAGTCCCTCTCTTGGACTCTAATGAACCCGCTCCATGGGTTAGAAGGCTCCATAACAAAGAGGATGTTATTGGAGATGTGAATGAGGGTGTTAGAACTAGGCGTCAAATAGCTAATCTAATTAGCTACACATGCTACACCTCTCAAATTGAGCCCAAAAAGGTTGATGAAGCCTTAAATGATAAATTTTGGGTTCTAGCCATGCAAGAAGAGCTAAACCAATTCGAAAGGAATGAGGTTTGGACTTTAGTTCCTAGGCCTAAAAACACTCATGTGATAGGCTCTAAGTGGATTTATAGGAACAAATTCGATGAGGATGGCAACATAGTGCGGAACAAGGCTAGACTTGTAGCACAAGGATACTCTCAAATTGAGGGTATCGACTTTGAGGAGACTTTTGCTCCCGTTGCCCGTTTAGAGTCCATTAGGCTTCTCTTGTCCATTTCGTGTGTGCATAAGTTCAAATTGCACCAAATGGATGTCAAGAGTGCCTTCCTCAATGGCTTCTTGCAAGAGGAAGTGTTTGTTGAACAACCCAAGGGGTTTGTGGATGCACACCACCCCAACCATGTCTATCGCCTCAAGAAGGCACTATATGGGTTGAAACAAGCACCGAGGGCTTGGTATGAGCGTCACTCAATTTCTTGTTGACAATGACTACACAGGAGGTAGTGTTGACAAGACCTTGTTCATCAAGAGAAACAAAGATGAGTTATTTATAGCTCAAATCTATGTTGATGACATTGTTTTTAGCTCCACCAACAACAGCAAGGTCCAACAATTTGTTGATGTCATGTCTCATGAATTTGAGATGAGTCTTGTTGGTGAGCTTAGTTACTTCCTAGGTTTGCAAATTAGGCAATTAGATGATGGGATTTTTATAACCCAAGCCAAATATGCCAAAAACCTAGTGAAGAAGTTTGGTTTAGAGAATGCCAAACATTGTGATACACCTATGAGTACCACTTTGAAGCTAAGCAAGGATGCTAGTGGTAAAAGTGTGGAACAAACTCTATATCGTGGCATGATAAGTAGCTTGCTTTATTTGACCGCAAGTAGGCCCGATATCTCCTTTAGTGTGGGTGTGTGTGCTAGGTACCAAGCGGATCCTAAGGAGTCCCATCTCTCTTCCGTAAAGAGAATCATTCGCTATGTGAATGGGACATCCAACTATGGGATTTGGTACTCTTTTGACACTAATGCTAGTCTTATAGGCTTTAGTGATGCAGATTGGGCAGGAAATTGCGATGATAGGAAGAGCACATCGGGCGGTTGCTTCTTTCTAGGCAACAACTTGGTGTCTTGGTTTTGCAAGAAGCAAAACTCGATTTCCTTCTCCACGGCCGAGGCCGAGTACATAGCCGCGGGGAGTGGATGCACACAACTCCTATGGATGAAGCAAATGCTAGTAGACTACGGATTCAACCAAGGTACTCTCACTCTCTTTTGTGATAACATGAGTGCCATTAATATTTCCAAGAATCCGGTGCAACATTCTAGAACTAAGTATATTGACATCCGCCATCATTTCATTAGAGAGCTTGTTGAAAATAAATGCATAGTACTTGAACATGTAGGTACTAATGATCAACTTGCGGACCTATTTACTAAACCCTTAGATTCTACTCGATTTAAAACACTAAGTAGATCTATTGGGATATGTCTTGTGGAGTGATGTGTTTTGTTATTTGACCCCATATGGGGAACTCAAGCAAAGAGAGCTATTTTGTATTCTTGTTTCTTGCAAAAAATTCTAAATAACTTATGCCTATTCTTTTAATTGTTTGAGTAAGCTTGGTTGCACATATGTATATATGTTTTCATTTCAATAAGTGTGAACCTTGCTTGTTTACAATCCATGTCATATTTATGTTCAAACATGCATTTTTGGACTAGGAGATGTATATAGGAAGTATGATTCGAATGACCTATGATTATCTCCATGACATGATGATTCTTTAATAACATGCTAATGTCAAATGAAGAAGCATGAAATTCATATAACATGCTCACATGAAAAGCATGAATTGATGATTGCATATTCTTAAATGCAAAACTTGTGTGAAAGCTTATGAGACTCAAAATGAATAAAGGATCTTGTATCCGTTCAAAGGGATTTATATTCCAAATGTCTCTCTTTCCTTATTAGTTGAACATGGCTACTATCATACGGATATTTATCCGGAAAAATCTAATAGGGTGCAAAGTCGCTCATGCCATGTTTCGCTTATAAAGTTGAATATAGTTGCTCATATATTAAAATCAATAAAAACTCTATATCCTTGCTTTTCTCATGACAATGGTGAAATTGGTTTGAATTCTTATTAGAAACCTTGTCATTTGCTTTGCCAAATACCATGATATTTTAGACTTGAATGCTACATGTCTTGTATGCAAAGCATGTTTGATTCACACATTTTTTCTCAAATAAATCTCCTCGTTTCTCTTCAATTAAGTGAGGTGCATAAAGTGACTTATATGTATATGCAAATATCTTGCATGCTTCTATCTCTCGTTGCTATGAGTGACCCGGTTGGGGATTACTCCTTTGCCTATATCATGACAAAAAGGGGGAGTAGGATATGGTAAGGGGAGTTGCAAAATAGAAGCAATTGTGCATATTGGGGAGAACATTCATTGAGGGGGAGTAACCCGTTGAGGGGGAGCATTGCATACACTACATTTTATCATGTTGTGCCTAATCTTTTACAAATGCAAATGCTTGTTTTTGTTCTCACTTGATTCATCTCACTTTTTACTTGTATTAGAATTGTTAGAAACTTTCTTTTCAGGGCTTGATTAATCTACAAGAGATTGAAGACTTGAAGTTTTATGTTCTTATCTCTTTCTACTACAGAATATCATAGTTATCCCGTTGTTTCTATTTTAATGTGAGGAATCAATGTGAGTGATGGTTTTGTCACGAAATAGCCAAAGGGGGAGATTGTAAGGTTCCCATTTGTTGATTGGCTCATTTCGTGGACAAATCACATGTTGGGGTTCTTTGTAAGGGTAGCCTAGGTATCGGGTTTATTGTTCGAAGCCCTTTGAAGACCTCGTATTAATAAGCACCGAAGGTATATTTCTTTGTGCTTACTTGTCTTGAAGAGATAGTTGCACACACTCACAACTCATGCATATGTTTAATTCTTGTATGTTGTGTGTCTTATTTTTGTGCATTAATGTTCATTAACATCTCTTCTTGCATGTTAGTTTGATTGCATCTTGCATATCCAATTGCCTTGTCATGCTTAGACTTAGGATTGCATTTTTGCATTGGGTGCTCCCAAAAACGCTCTACAGAAGCGCTGTACAAACAGCGCCCATTGAGCGCTGTTCAGACCTGATCGATTTAATTCGGTCGCTGTTGGGTCGCTGTACAGGCGCTGTACAAAGCGCTCTACGTACAGCGCCACTCTGTTTTCCCATGAGAACAGAGTTGGGGCGCTGTACAAGCGCTGTACAAGAGGCGCTCTACGTACAGCGCCCAAGGCAAATATGAGGCCAACTTATCAAAACGACCACACCTTGTTTTGGCCCCCTATATATATGCCACTTTGACTTTAGGTCAATCAAGAGAGTTCATATTCAGATTCCATACTTAGGATATTTTTCAAAGAGAAGAAAAATTCCAAAGAACTCATTTTTAGTTTACTCAAACACTTTTTCATGATCATCAATCATCATCTAGCATCATCCTTGATCATCTAGATGTCTCTTTGCATGGATTCTTCATCATACTTTGCTTGGTAAGCTTTTCACTAATATCTTACATATTTTGTGTTTTTCTTAACAAGCAATCTCAATTTATTACTTGTATGATTTTCATATATCTTTTGATACAAGATTGAGATTAGTGTGATGTATGTTTGAGAAGTTGTATTGTGATAGCTAATTAGGTTTTGTGCTTAATCTTGATTAGCTAAACTATTTGATTGAACATGTCATTTAGTTTTTAATATCTAGGATTGTTCTAATTGCATATTAATCATCTTAGATAAGCATATAGGGTTTCCCTTGCTCTATGTTGCATTTGAATATTCATATATTCACTTAGGGTTTTATTCTCTTCATTGAGAAAGTAAGTCTTGTGTGTAGCTTCCGGGATTAGGTTGCTTAGATCGCAAGCAAATTGGACTAGGTTTACTCATACTGGGATTAGGTAGGTGTGTGATTACTTCCGGGATTAGGTTGTAATCGTTTTACACATTTAGTGGATTCGAGATTCGAGGTTCGAGTGTGGCTTACTTACTAGCCCGTGGTTTTTCCAGTGAGGGTTTCCACGTAAAAATGAAGTGTTATTTAATTTCCGCATTTTATACTTGATTTATTGCTTTATCTATTTAGGGGTAATTTCGTAATTTTGACTAACACGAAAAATTGGGTAAAAAGCTTAAAATCTATTCACCCCCCCTCTAGATAGTTTTAAACACATCGTGCTATAATTTGTTTCAATGCCTGTGGTAGATGTTTCGTTATGGATAGCACAATTTCTTGTAGTGTCGGCCGTGGACAAGGAAATCGAATTTTGCTTCTTGCAAAACCAAGACACCAAGTTGTTCCCTAGGAAGAAGCAACCGCCCGATGTACTCTTCCTATCATCGCAATTTTCTGCCCAATATGCATCACTAAAGCCAACTAAACTAGCATTAGTGTCAAAAGAGTACCAAATCCCATAGTTGGATATCCCATTCACATGGCGAATGATTCTCTTTAAGAAGAGAGATGGGACTCCTTAGGATCGGCTTGGTACCTAGCACACACACCAACATTAAAAGATATATCGGGCCTACTTGCAGTCAAATAAAGCAAGCTACCAATCATGCCCCGATATAGAGTTTGTTCCACACTTTTTCCACTAGTATCCTTGCTTAGCTTCAAAGTGGTACTCATGGGTGTATCACAATGTTTGGCATTTTCAAGACCAAACTTCTTCACTAGGTTCTTAGCATATTTAGCTTGGGTTATAAAAATCCCATCATTTAATTGCTTAATTTGCAAACCTAGGAAGTAACTTAGCTCACCAACAAGACTCATCTCAAATTCTTGAGACATGACATCAACAAATTGTTGGACTTTAGTGTTGTTGGTGGAGCCAAGCACTATATCATCAACATATATTTGAGCTATGAAAAGCTCATAATTGTTTTTCTTGATGAATAGAGTCTTGTCAACACTACCTCTTGTGTAGTCATTGTCAACAAGAAATTGAGTGAGACGCTCATACCAAGCCCTCGGTGCTTGTATCAACCCATATAGAACCTTCTTGAGGCGATAGACATGGTTGGGGTGGTGTGCATCCACAAACCCTTTGGGTTGCTCAACAAACACTTCCTCTTGCAAGACGCCATTGAGGAAGTCACTTTTCACATCCATTTGGTGCAATTTGAACTTGTGCACACAAGAAATGGACAAGAGAAGCCTAATGGACTCTAAACCGGCAACGGGAGCAAATGTCTCCTCAAAGTCAATACCCTCAATTTGAGAGTACCATTGTGCAATAAGTCTAGCCTTGTTATACACATTTAGTAGATTCGAGGTTCGAGTGTGGCTCACTTACTAGCCCGTGGTTTTTCCCGTGAGGGTTTCCACGTAAATATCAAGTGTTATTTACATTCCGCACCATATTACACTTACTATACTATATTGACTATTAGGGGCATTTTCGTAATCTTGACCATACACGAAAATTTGGTAAAATCGATTAAAATCTATTCACCCCCCTTATAGATTAATATTAAACACACCGAGTATTTGTTTCAATTGGTATCAGAGCGGGTTCCTAAATATACTTAGGTGATGCTTTGCTCATTTTGGTGTGTTTTGCATTTTGTGTGATTTTTGATCATTCATACATTTCCATTCATTTCATTCATTCATAAACACTATGAGTGGAAATGGTGGAAATGGTGGTGGCAACGAGGGTGCTTTTAGCACAAGGCCTCCACTTCTTACCAGGTTGAATTATGCCTCTTGGAAAGGCAAGATGGCATCGTCCATATGTCAAATCCATGACCGGGCTTGGATGGCGGTTGAAGACAGTTACACATCACCCATGATGACTCTTACGGGTGGAGGAGAGGATGTGCTCAAGCCGAAGGCGCAATGGAGCGCGCAAGAGTTTGAGGCATCAAAATGGAATAGGAAGGCGATGCATGCCTGATCCAACTATTTTATACCTATTTGAGGTCCCCCATTTCCGATCGTTTGTCTCATTTTCGAGCGTATTTTTGTATATAATATTTTGTTTGAGCTTTGTGTAGGTACATATTCCTTATAATAAGGTTTTGAGCTTAAAGATTAGTTTGGGAGGCAAAATGGAGCAAAAAGAGCTGAAATTGTATATACGCGTGCAGAACGTACAACTTGCGGAGATCATATCTTCCTTCTCAGATTGAACCATATGGATATCTTTATATATTCGGAAAGCCCTAGAAGTCTAGTTTCCAGAACATTTTACGGATTGTGATTCTAAGCTTTCTGCAATAAGTTATGCCCATTTCCGTAACGGTGCGCGATGCTGAAAACGCTGAAAGGCTGTCAGGTCTAAACGGCTACTTAAAACGGCGGCCAGGCCGCCGAATTAAACCGCCGAATCACTCCAGAAAGTCATTTTTTTTGCTAATTTGAGGGACAGTTTCGTCCTTTCATCCCCAATTCGTGCCCTAACCTCCCAACACTATATAAACACCTTATTCTCTTCTCAACCATCAGAACACACTCCCCACAAACTTCCTCTTCTTCTTCTTCTTCATTTTCTTCACCAAATAAGAGAGAGAGAAGCTTCCAAGAGCATCCATGGAGGGTTTTCCTCCATGGATGCTCCCCATCTCACCTTCTACACATCTTCCACCACATTTAGGAGTAGATTGCATAGAGATAGGAGTGGGCTTTGATCAATTTCGAGCTAGCAAAGGAAGGAGCTCTTGGAGGAGGTTTTCTTCAAGGGTTGTATCTATTTCTCACTCTCTATGTATTTCTTGTTTTCTTGAATGTGTAATCCCCACTTGGGAATATTTGTAAACCTATTTTGTGCTCAATATATATATGGTTGTTTTTATATCCAATTTGTGTTTTGATTCATTCTTGATTGTTATTGAATATATCTCTTATCTTGAAATGCATGTTTATGGATGATTGGAAATTGATATGTGTTCATGGATGGGATTAGGAGTAGATTAACTTAATTGTAGGAGTAGTTGTAATCAAATATCCCATTTGTGTATGTATGTCTTTGGAAGGTCGAAATTGCATGTCATGAATTGGTTTGAGTGAATTAGAGTTAGGACTGTGCTTTAGGAGGGGCTCTCCGGGCATAGTTTTGGCTAATTAGCTAGGAAGAGTGGGTGAACCTATAAATTATCATATTAGAAGGGTTTGGTTCATTGTTCTTGTAAACAATTGGACTTTAGCTATTTCTCACTCTAGGGGCTCTAGGTGAGTCATGGTTAGAGTTACAATTATTGGTCTTGAAACAAATAATAGCACGGTGTGTATATAGCTATCTAGAGGGGGGGGGGGGGGGGGGGGGGGGGTGAATAGATTTTACGCTTTTTACCCAATTTTTCGTGTTAGTCAAAATTATGAAAATACCCTCAAGATAATATAAACAAGCAAGTGTAATATGGTGCGGAAATTAAAACAACACTTGGTTTTTACGTGGAAACCCTCACGGGAAAAACCACGGGCTATGTAAGTAAGCCACACTCGAACCTCGAATCCACTAAATGTGCAAACGATTACAACCTAATCTCGGAAGTAATCACACACCTACCTAATCCCGGTATGAGTGAACCTAGTCCAATTTGCTTGCGTTCTAAGCAACCTAATCCCGGATGCTACACACAAGACTTACTTTCTCTATGAAGAGAATACAACCCTAAGTGAATATATGTGAATATCCAAAATGCAACATAGAGCAAGGGAAACCCTATATGCTTATCTAAGATGATTAATATTCAATTAAGAGCAATCCTAGATATCAAAACTAAATGACATGTCAATTAGTTTAGCTAATCAATATTAAGCACAAAACCTAATATGCAAGCACAATATAAAATCTCAAACATACATCATACTCATCTCAATATTGTATCTAAAGCATACAAAATAACAAACAAGTAATTAATTGAGATTGCTAGATAAGAGAAACACAAAACATGTAAGATATTAGTGAAAAGCTTACCAAGCAAAGTATGATGAAGATTCCATGCTAGATGACATCTAGATGATCTAAGATGATGCTAGATGATGATTGATGATCATGAAAAAGTGTTTGAGAATCAAGAATGGAGTTCTTGGAATTTTTCTTCTCTTTGAAAAATATCCTAAGTATGAATTCTGAATATGAACTCTCTTGATTGACCTAAAGTCAAAGTGGCATATATATAGGGGGCCAAATCAAAGTGAGGTCGTTTAAGTAAGTTTCAAAGAAACGCGCCAATCGGCGGCCAGGCCGCCGTTCATGACCGCCGAATTGAGCTCGTGAAGAACAGAGCATAAACGGCGGTTCATTCGGCGGTTTCGTGACCGCCGATCCCAACCGCCGAAACAGAACAGAGAGATCAAAATCAACCAGGTATGAACGGCGGTTTCTAACGGCGGTTTCATGCCCGCCGTTTAAACCGCCGAATTAGACTAAGAGATAAATCAATCAGGTCTTGAAACGGCGGTTTCGAACGGCGGTCGTGACCGCCGATCTGAATCGCAGAAATGCTTCAGACCAATCTGGACTGAAACGGCGGTTTCATTCGGCGGCCAGGCCGCCGATCATAACCGCCGATCACCTGGATAGGTGAAAACCAAGGAGAAGCCAAGGGCATTCTCCATAGGCGGTCCTCGCGCTAAACCAAGCACATTCTCGTGCATGCGCAGACGTTTCCGAAAGTTATCGGGAAACGAATTACACAACAACAAGACACAATTACACACAACAAAATATAATAAATAAGTGCAAGTGTGAAATGTGACAAACGAAGAGAATGCACACATATGCAATGAATGTTTAGTGTGTGTGTGCAACTAATCTCTTCAAAGAAAAGTAAGCACATAGAAATTTACCTTCGGTGCTTATCAACACGAGGTCTTCAAAGGGCTTCGAACAGTAAGACCGATACTTAGGCTACCCTTACAAAGAACCCCCACATATGGTTTGATAACGAAATAAGCCAATTAAAAACAACGGGAATCCTTACAATCTCCCCCTTTGGCTATTTCGTGACAAAACCATCACTCACATTGATTCCTCACAAAAAAAATAGAAACTACGGGACAACTATGATATACTACAACACAAAGAGATAAGAAAATAAAACTTCAAGTCTTCAATCTCTTGTAGAATAATCAAGCCCTGAAAAGAGTTTCTAACATTTCCAATACAAGAAAAGTGTGAGATTAATCATGTGAGAACAATACCAAGCATTTGCATTTTTAGAATATAGGCACAACATTACCAAATGTATGCAATGTATGATAAATGCAATGCTCCCCCTCAACGGGTTACTCCCCCTCAATGTATGTTTTCCCCAAAGTGCACAAAAGCTTCTATATTTTGCACCTCCCCTTACCATATCCTACTCCCCCTTTTTGTCATTGTAGGGAAAAATCGCAGTACACGCAGCGGAAGCGAGACTAAAAATAAGATTTAGTGACTTTTAAAAATTTTCCTTTATGAACCTTAAACCCTTTAATTAATTAAACATGCATATACAATAACCAAAAAGTAGAATACCTTTTGTCGCGTGATCCGATTGACTTACGTCGATGGTAATCCGCAAGATCTTCAATCCTAGCACGAACGTGGATCACCTAGGAGCGTGGTCTCCCTTTTTCTTTGAATTGCAAACCTGTGAATGGACAAAACAAACTTTCTTTTCTTTGTTAGTCACAAAAACAATCAAAAGAATGACTGAGATTATTCCGGTCACTTTTGAGTTCTCAATCTAATGATCGAAACTCGCGTGAACCTAGATCGATATCGTATACACAAGCTTATTGATTATTAAGCAAATAGTATACTATCAAAGAATAATCTTACACTCTTTTATGTTTTAGAAGAAATAAATTAATCTCTCTATGAATTGAGAAGAAGAAGAAAATAGAATCTCAAGCACCAAGCCTTAGGTTGGCCGAATTCTATAAGTACATATATATAGGTGGCCAATTTTTCTTTTCTTCTTTCTATTAGGGTTGCCGAAATCCTTACCTAAAAACAACTAGGGTTGCCGCAAATCATATGCCAAAATAGGCTTGTGTTGCACCCTAATTTCCATCTAGTTTAAGACTTCAAACCCTAATCCAACTCATAGATATTTTATTCCTTTTTTATTTGACTAAATAAAAGACTTCTTATTTGATTAAATAAATAAAATTAATTATTTATTTTCTTATCAAACAAGTCTTTTAATTTTAGTAAACTACTACAATAGTATTACTCTAGGAAATATATTTCCTATTCAGAAAAGATTTGTTTCTTAATTAAACAATTAATTAATAAATTAATTAATTCTTATTTAATTAAAACAATGAAACAAAATAATATATTAGGTTATAAAACCTACTTGCCGCCCCACTTAAACAAATGGGCTATATATTATTTCCTTTATTTCATTTAATCCATTGGACTTTAAATAAAAAGCCCACATGTGAACCAGACCCATTCTTACTAAAAGAAACAAACCCACATGTCATTCATTAATATATTAAAATAATTGAGCAGCCCATTACATAAATAATGTGCAAATTATATTCTTAATATATTAAATGCAATTCTAGATGGACCCTTAAATTGGTCCGGTAGAATATATCAAGTGATCCATGCAAGTCCGTGTGGATTGGGGATCTTGGCGGGCCATCTAAATTTAAGCTTCAATAGACATAACCTAATCACAATCAACAAATGATTCACTTAGGTCCGATCCATTAATTTTAACTCATTCCACTAAAGAGCTAAAACTGAACTCTTAAATAAAGATAGAAAAGGAAGATGTTCCTCATTCATACCCTAGACAATCATATAGGAGATAGTGTATCCTCGTGATTAATATCAGTAATCGCCAAGAGTTCATAGACCGCCTTTAACTCTCCAAGTTACCATATTTACTCATATGACCACGTTTTGAACTTGGATATTTTGACTTGTCCAGAAGCCATGTTTTTAATAGACACTATCAAAAACTCAACGTTGAGATTTAATATCCAATTACCTCAAAACATCCATATGATGATATTATACTCTCATTTAATAAATGGAGCCACGATGTCCATATCTATAAATGAAGTCCTCTATCGATTAACAAATGAATATCACCAAACTATCGAGGATAGACTATGCGATATAATCGTACTCATTGATAACTCAAATGATATCACTTGCAACCATAAGTCCATCATTTATCTCAGGATTAAGATAGACTCTCCGATTGTCCTGATAATGAAAAGACTATTATCTATTGACGGTTATAGATAAAGTATTTCATTGTGATCCAGTTCAATGCACCCAGTACACTAGATCCTTTTGCTCGAAGACACTCCGATGATTTTAGACTCATCATATCTCATTTGATCCCACTCAAATGCTAGCAAAAGAATTCTACAACTTTAACAAGATAAAGGTGCCCAACCTTTAACTTAAGTTGTGAACATTATTCAAGACTAACTAAAGAATTGTGTCTACCACATACATATCTAGATGTACGAACAATTCTTCTTTTCTCATAGTCTTTAGACCTTATGATTATTTACTTTGACAATTATAATATTAAACTATAAATGCTATACGATTTGTTAAACCAGAAATCACTTTATTAATATGAAAAAGATTGTTAATTACAACATTACACTCTTGCTATTGAGCATAATCCTAACAGTCATGATATAGGCAAAGGAGTAGTCCCCAACCGGGTCACTCATAGCAACGAGAGATAGAAGCATGCAAGATATGCATATACATATAAGTCACTTTATGCACTTCAATTAATTTGAGAGAAACAAGGAGATTTATTTTGAGAAAATGTGTGAATTCAACATGCTTTGCATACAAGACATATAGCATTCAAGTCCAAAATACAATGGTATTTGGCAAAGCAAATGACAAAGGTTTCTAATAAGAATTCAAACCAATTTCACCAATGTCATGGGAAAAGCAAGGATATAGAGATTATTGATTTCAATAAAAGAGCAACTATATCCAACTTTATAAGCGAAACATGGCATGAGCAACTTTGCACCCTTTTTGATTTTTCCGGATAAGATATCCGTATGATAGTAGCCATGTTCAACCAATAAAGAAAGAGAGACATTCGGAATAGAAATTCCTTTGAACGGATACAAGATCCTTTATTCATTTTGAGTCTCATAAGCTTTCACACAAGTTTTGCATTTTTAAGAATATGCAATCATCAATTCATGCTTTTCATGTGAGCATGTTATATGAATTTCATGCTTTTTCATTTGACATTAGCATGTTATTAAAGAATCATCATGTCATGGAGATAACTATAGGTCATTCACATCATACTTCCTATGTAAATCTCCTAGTCCAAAAATGCATGTTTGAACATAAATATGACATGGATTGTAGACAAGCAAGGTTCACACTTATAGAATTTGAAAACATATATACATATGTACAACCAAGCTTACTCAAGCAATCAAAAGAAGAGGCATAAGATATTTCAAATTTTTTGCAAGATACAAGAATGCAAAATAGCTCTCTTTGCTTGAGTTCCCCATATGGGGTCAATCATAGAACATCACTCCACAAGACATACCCCAATAGATCTACTAAGAGTTTTAAATCGAGTAGCATCTAAGGGTTTAGTAAATAGGTCCGCAAGTTGATCATTAGTACCTACATGTTCAAGTACTATGCATTTATTTTCAACAAGCTCTCTAATGAAGTGATGGCGGATGTCAATATGCTTAGTCCTAGAATGTTGCACCGGATTCTTGGAAATATTAATAGCACTCATGTTATCACAAAAGAGAGTGAGAGTACCTTGGTTGAATCCGTAGTCTACTAGCATTTGCTTCATCCGTAGGAGTTGTGTGCATCCACTCCCCGCGGCTATGTACTCGGCCTCGGCCGTGGACAAGGAAATCGAGTTTTGCTTCTTGCAAAACCAAGACACCAAGTTGTTGCCTAGAAAGAAGCAACCGCCCGATGTGCTCTTCCTATCATCACAATTTCCTGCCCAATCCGCATCACTAAAGCCTACAAGACTAGCATTAGTGTCAAAAGAGTACCAAATCCCATAGTTGGATGTCCCATTCACATAGCGAATGATTCTCTTAACGGAAGAGAGATGGGACTCCTTAGGATCCGCTTGGTACCTAGCACACACACCCACACTAAAGGAGATATCGGGCCTACTTGCGGTCAAATAAAGCAAGCTACCTATCATGCCACGATATAACATTTGTTCCACACTTTTACCACTAGCATCTTTGCTTAGCTTCAAAGTGGTACTCATGGGTGTATTACAATGTTTGGCATTTTCTAAACCAAACTTCTTCACTAGGTTTTTGGCATATTTGGCTTGGGTTATGAAAATCCCATTGTCTAGTTGCCGAATTTGCAAACCTAGGAAGTAACTAAGCTCACCAACAAGGCTCATCTCAAATTCATGAGACATGACATCAACAAATTGTTGGACCTTGGTGTTGTTGGTGGAGCCAAACACTATGTCATCAACATATATTTGAGCTATGAAAAGCTCATCATTATCTCTCTTGATGAATAGTGTCTTGTCAACACTACCTCTTGTGTAGTCATTGTCAACAAGAAATTGAGTGAGGCGCTCATACCAAGCCCTCGGTGCTTGTTTCAACCCATATAGTGCCTTCTTGAGGCGATAGACATGGTTGGGGTGGTGTGCATCCACAAACCCCTTGTGTTGTTCAACAAACACTTCCTCTTGCAAGAAGCCATTGATGAAGGCACTCTTGACGTCCATTTGGTGCAATTTGAACTTGTGCACACAAGAGATGGACAAGAGAAGCCTAATGGACTCTAAGCGGGCAACGGGAGCAAATGTCTCCTCAAAGTCGATACCCTCAATTTGAGAGTACCCTTGTGCTACAAGTCTAGCCTGGTTCCGCACTATGTTGCCATCCTCATCGGATTTGTTCCTAAAAATCCATTTAGTGCCTATGACATTAGTGGTCTTAGGTCTAGGAACTAGAGTCCAAACCTCATTCCTTTCGAATTGGTTTAGCTCTTCTTGCATGGCAAGAACCCAAAATTCATCATTCAAGGCTTCATCAACCTTTTTGGGTTCTATTTGAGAGGTGTAGCATGTAAAGCTAATTAGATTAGCTATTTGACGCCTAGTCCTAACACCCTCATTAACATTTCCAATAACATCCTCTTTGTTATGGAGTCTTCTAACCCATGGAGCGGGTTCATTAGAGTCCAAGTTAGGAACTCTAGTAATGGGTTGTGTGACTTCATTAGATGTCCCAACATTGGGAGTCACCACAACCCTCTCCAAAGGAGAGTCATCCTCTAGAACATCCTCCTCCTCATGGTTATTAGACTTGAGCCTAGTATCATCAATGACCACATTTGATGATTCCATGACGGTTCGAGTCTTCAAGTTGAAAACTCTATAGGCTTTACTATTCAAGGCGTAGCCAATAAAGATACCCTCATCACTCTTAGCATCAAACTTGCCAAGTTGATCACGGTCATTTAAAATGTAGCATTTGCTTCCAAATGTGTGGAAGTAGCTAACATTTGGCTTCCTACCCTTCCATAGCTCATAGGAGGTGTTTCTAGAACCGGGCCTTAGGAACACACGATTTCCTATATAGCAAGCCGTATTGATGGCTTCGGCCCATAGGTTCCTAGGGACATTGTTGCTAAGCAACATCACTCGGGCCATCTCTTGGAGGACCCTATTCTTCCTCTCAACAACTCCATTTTGTTGAGGTGTCCTAGGAGCCGAAAACTCATGGGAGATGCCTAAGCTATCACAAAAGCTTTCAAAAGAGGCATTCTCAAACTCTCTCCCATGGTCACTTCTAATCCGTTTAATGCTTCTAATGTTAGATTTCATTTCATTTTGTAATTTAGTACTGTAAGGATTCCCGTTGTTTTTAATTGGCTTATTTCGTGATCAAACCATATGTGGGGGTTCTTTGTAAGGGTAGCCTAAGTATCGGTCTTGTTGTTCGAAGCCCTTTTGAAGACCTCGTGTTGATAAGCACCGAAGGTAAATTTCTATGTGCTTACTTTTCTTTGAAGAGATTAGTTGCACACACACACTTAACATTCATTGCATATGTGTGCATTCTCTTCATTTGTCACATTTCACACTTGCTCTTATTTATTATATTTTATGGTGTGTAATTGTGTCATGTTGTTGTATAATTCGTTTCCCGATAACTTTCGGAAACGTCCGTGCATGCACGAGAATGTGCTTGGTTTAGCGCGAGGACCGCCTATGGAGAATGCCCTTGGCTTCTCCTTGGTTTTCACCTATCTAGGTGATCGGCGGTTATGATCGGCGGCCTGGCCGCCGAATGAAACCGCCGTTTCAGTCCAGATTGGTCTGGAGCATTTCTGCGGTTAAGATCGGCGGTCACGACCGCCGTTCGAAACCGCCGTTTCAAGACCTGATTGATTTATCTCTCAGTCTAATTCGGCGGTTGAAACGGCGGGCATGAAACCGCCGTTCGAAACCGCCGTTCATACCTGGTTGATTTTGATCTCTCTGTTCTGTTTCGGCGGTTGAAATCGGCGGTCACGAAACCGCCGAATTAACCGCCGTTTATGCTCTGTTCTTCACGAGCTCAATTCGGCGGTCATTAACGGCGGCCTGGCCGCCGATTGAAACCGCCGATTGGCGCGTTTCTTTGAAACTTACTTAAACGACCACACTTTGTTTTGGCCCCCTATATATATGCCACTTTGACTTTAGGTCAATTAAGAGAGTTCATATTCAGAATTCATACTTAGGATATTTTTCAAAGAGAAGAAAAATTCCAAGAACTCCATTCTTGATTCTCAAACACTTTTCATGATCATCAATCATCATCTAGCATCATCTTAGATCATCTAGATGTCATCTAGCATGGAATCTTCATCATACTTTGCTTGGTAAGCTTTTCACTAATATCTTACATGTTTTGTGTTTCTCTTATCTAGCAATCTCAATTAATTACTTGTTTGTTATTTTGTATGCTTTAGATACAATATTGAGATAAGTATGATGTATGTTTGAGATTTTATATTGTGCTTGCATATTAGGTTTTGTGCTTAATATTGATTAGCTAAACTAATTGACATGTCATTTAGTTTTGATATCTAGGATTGTTCTTAATTGCATATTAATCATCTTAGATAAGCATATAGGGTTTCCCTTGCTCTATGTTGCATTTTGGATATTTACATATATTCACTTAGGGTTGTATTCTCTTCATAGAGAAAGTAAGTCTTGTGTGTAGCATCCGGGATTAGGTTGCTTAGAACGCAAGCAAATTGGACTAGGTTCACTCATACCGGGATTAGGTAGGTGTGTGATTACTTCCGGGATTAGGTTGTAATCGTTTGCACATTTAGTGGATTCGAGGTTCGAGTGTGGCTTACTTACATAGCCCGTGGTTTTTCCCGTGAGGGTTTCCACGTAAAAACCAAGTGTTGTTTTAATTTCCGCACCATATTACAATTGCTTGGTTATATTATCTTGAGGGCATTTTCGTAATTTTGACTAACACGAAAAATTGGGTAAAAAGCGTAAAATCTATTCACCCCCCCTCTAGATAGCTTTATACACACCGTGCTATTATTTGTTTCAATTGGTATCAGAGCGGGTTCCTAGACATACATAGGTGATCCTTGCTTATTTTGGTGTGTTTTGCATTTTGTGTGATTTTTGATCATTCATACATTTGCATTCATTTCATTCATTCATAAACACTATGAGTGGAAACGGTGGAAATGGTGGTGGCCACGAAGGAGCTTCTAGCACAAGGCCTCCACTTCTTACCGGATTGAACTATTCCCAATGGAAAGGGAAGATGGAATCCTACATATGCCAAATTCATGACCGTGCATGGATGGCGGTGGAAGACGGATATGATCTCCCTATGATGACTCCCGATGGTGGAGGACAAGATGTTTTGAAGCCTAAGGCGCAATGGAACGCGCAAGAGTTTGAGGCTTCTAAGTGGAATAGGAAGGCTATGCATGCCATTATGTGTGCTATGGATGAGAATCAGTACAAGCTTATTCAGAATACTCAGATTGCCAAAGTGGCATGGGACATCCTTCTAGTTGCACATGAGGGAACCGAGGTGGTGAAGGAGTCCAAGCTTCAAGTCCTCCAAACTCAGTTTGAGCTACTTAGGATGGGAGAGGATGAATGCTTCAATGACTTCGAAATCAAATTGATGGATATTGTAAATCAAAGCCATCAACTCGGAGACCCGTATTCGGATAGGAGAGTCAAGCAAAAAATTATGAGATCTCTCCCCGATAGGTTTGAATCCAAGGTGACGGCCATAGAAGAAAATAGTGGCTACATGGATATGAAGCCAAGTGAGGTGATTGGGCGTCTCCTTGCATATGAGTCTAGGAAGGCTCCTAGCACCACTACTCCTCCTAAGAAGTCTAAAGGAATAGCTTTGAAAGCATCTAAGGATGCAAAGGAGGCAAAGCATGAATCGGATGAAGACCTTGCCTTATTTGTGAAAAGGTTCAACAAGGTTATGGGGTTCAAGAAGAAGAAGGGATTTGGGTCAAGAGGACAAGATTTGAAGAAAAAGAGTTCCTTCAAGAAGTTTGAGCCTAGACAAGAGAGGACCGAAAGGAAAGGGGTCCGATGCTTTGAATGTGGTGGGATTGGTCACTTTGCCCCCGAATGTGCTAATCACAATGATAAGAAGAAGAGCAAAGTGATGGCCGCCACTTGGAGTGGGAGTAGTGATGACTCCAATGAGGAAGATGAGTCTTCAAGTGAAGAAGAGCTCATGGCTAACCTCCTAGCTTTTGCCTCCTCACATAAGAGCAAAAGTGGTAGTGAGAAAGAGGAAATGAGTCAAGAGGAAAATGACTCAAGTGAAGAAGAAAGTGATTCCTCATCTAACTCCATAAGTAGTTTTGTGGAGAAAAAGGTACTTGCTAAATGCCATGCCGAGTTTAATGATTTAGCAATCAAGAGCACAAGAAAGATCAAGATGTTGAGAGAAGAAAATCTTGAGCTTGCATCTCATAATGACCACTTAGGTGAACAAGTGGAAAAATTCAAGAAGATAGAAGATAAGCTAAGAGAGGAGTTAGCTTTATCAGGAGGAATGAAGAAAGTCTAAAGAGTGAGCTTGAAGAAGTTAGAAATTCTATGACTAGGATGGATTCTAGCACCAAGAAGCTTGACCATATGCTTGGTGTTGGAAAGAGTCCATGTGACAAGAGGGGTCTTGGGTATGAAGATGACAAGAAGATCTCTACCTCTAACAAGACCATGTTTGTCAAGAGCTTGAAGAAAGAAGAAACTTCATTTGTGCAAGCTCCTAGAAAGAAATTAGAAGTAGGACAATGCTCTAATGCACAAGTGAAGATGGGTCCAAGAAGGAAACCTCAAGCTCAACCCCCTAGGGTCTCTCAAGCTAACATTCCTCCTCAAATGGCTCACAAAGGAAAGAGACCTATCATGCAACCTCAAGCTAGGAAGCAACCAAGACCGGTTCAACAACGAAGAAGGATTGAACCCTTTCATCCACAAAGACAAAGGCAAGGTATGATTTCTTATTTCATCCCTATTTGTCACTTTTGTGGTTGTGATGGTCATATTAGACCAAATTGCTTTCAATATATTAAAATGTGTAGAAAACAAAGCATGATTGAGAAGAAAAAGAAAAGAGCCATGATGCATGTTCCTAGGAATGATAATATTATTATGCATGATCCTAGGACATCTAGAGCCCATATACCAAAAACCACTAAGAAAGCTAAGATTGTTTCTAGGTGGATTAGAAAGAATGACATTGTTTGCCATGTTGCTCAAATAGCCTTGAAGGCAAATTCTTCTATTTTTTGGTGTCTAGATAGTGGGTGCTCTAGGCACATGACGGGAAACAAGAGTTTCTTCGAGACTCTTGTTATGGAGGAAGGTGGATATGTCACTTTTGGTGATGGATCCAAAAAGAAAGTTGTAGGGAAAGGAACCATTTCCGTTCCCGGATTACCCTCCTTATCCGATGCTTTATTTGTTGATGGCTTGAAAGCCAATTTAATAAGCATTTCACATCTAAGTGATGAAGGATATTCCGTCTTGTTTTGTAAAGATGATTGCTCGATCCTAAAGCCCGATGGACAAACCTTATTGAAAGGTATGAGATCTAGCGACAATTGCTATTGTCTTGAAGCTAGAATAGTCTCAAACAATGTGTCCATGGATGAGCAAATTGAGTTGTGGCATGAAAGACTTGGCCACATGAACTTTAGGGATCTACGGACCCTTGGAAAGTTCGAGTGTGTGCGTGGCCTCCCTAAGCTTGGGAAGAAAGCCAATGGTGTTTGTGGACCTTGCCAACAAGGAAAGCAAACTAAAAGCATGCACAAAAAGGGTAAGTATCTCACCACCAAGGAGCCTCTTGAGCTTCTCCACATGGACCTCATGGGTCCCATGCAAACCGAAAGTTTGGGTGGAAAGAGATACATTTTTGTATGTGTTGATGATTTCTCTAGATTTACATGGACATACTTTCTTAGAGAAAAATCCGAAACTTTTGATAAGTTTAAAATGCTTTGTACTAAATTACAAAATGAAATGAAATCTAACATTAGAAGCATTAAACGGATTAGAAGTGACCATGGGAGAGAGTTTGAGAATGCCTCTTTGAAAGCCTTTGTGATAGCTTAGGCATCTCCCATGAGTTTTCGGCTCCTAGGACACCTCAACAAAATGGAGTTGTTGAGAGGAAGAATAGGGTCCTCCAAGAGATGGCCCGAGTGATGTTGCTTAGCAACAATGTCCCTAGGAACCTATGGGCCGAAGCTATCAATACGGCTTGCTATATAGGAAATCGTGTGTTCCTAAGGCCCGGTTCTAGAAACACCTCCTATGAGCTATGGAAGGGTAGGAAGCCAAATGTTAGCTACTTCCACACATTTGGAAGCAAATGCTACATTTTAAATGACCGTGATCAACTTGGCAAGTTTGATGCTAAGAGTGATGAGGGTATCTTTATTGGCTACGCCTTGAATAGTAAAGCCTATAGAGTTTTCAACTTGAAGACTCGAACCGTCATGGAATCATCAAATGTGGTCATTGATGATACTAGGCTCAAGTCTAATGACCATGAGGAGGAGGATGTTCTAGAGGATGACACTCCTTTGGAGAGGGTTGTGGTGACTCCCAATGTTGGGACATCTAATGAAGTCACACAACCCATTACTAGAGTTCCTCTCTTGGACTCTAAAGAACCCGCTCCATGGGTTAGGAAACTCCATGATAAAGAAGATATCATTGGAGAGGTAAATGAGGGTGTTAGGACTAGACGTCAACTTGCTAATCTTATTAGCTATACTTGCTACACCTCTCAAATTGAACCCAAAAAGGTTGAAGAAGCCTTACATGATGAATTTTGGGTTCTTGCCATGCAAGAAGAGCTAAACCAATTCGAAAGGAATGAGGTTTGGACTCTAGTTCCTAGGCCTAAGACCACTAATGTCATAGGCACTAAATGGATATTTAGGAACAAATCCGATGAGGATGGCAACATAGTGCGGAACAAGGCTAGACTTGTAGCACAAGGGTACTCTCAAATTGAGGGTATCGACTTTGAGGAGACATTTGCTCCCGTTGCCCGCTTAGAGTCCATTAGGCTTCTCTTGTCCATCTCTTGTGTGCACAAGTTCAAATTGCACCAAATGGACGTCAAGAGTGCCTTCCTCAATGGCTTCTTGCAAGAGGAAGTGTTTGTTGAACAACCCAAGGGGTTTGTGGATGCACACCACCCCAACCATGTCTATCGCCTCAAGAAGGCACTATATGGGTTGAAACAAGCACCGAGGGCTTGGTATGAGCGCCTCACTCAATTTCTTGTGACAATAACTACACAAGAGGTAGTGTTGACAAGACACTATTCATCAAAAGAGACAATGATGAGCTTTTCATAGCTCAAATATATGTCGATGACATAGTGTTTGGCTCCACCAACAACACCAAGGTCCAACAATTGTTGATGTTATGTCTCATGAATTTGAGATGAGTCTTGTTGGTGAGCTTAATTACTTCCTAGGTTTGCAAATTAGGCAACTTGATAATGGGATCTTCATAACCCAAGCCAAATATGCCAAAAACCTTGTGAAGAAGTTTGGTCTTGAAAAAGCCAAACATTGTGACACTCCTATGAGCACCACTTTGAAGCTAAGCAAGGATGCTAGCGGTAAAAGTGTGGACCAAACCTTATATCGTGGCATGATAGGGAGCTTGCTCTATTTGACCGCAAGTAGGCCCGATATATCATTTAGTGTAGGAGTTTGTGCTAGGTACCAATCCGATCCCAAGGAGTCCCATCTCTCTTCTGTTAAGAGAGTCATTCGCTTTGTGAATGGGACTTCCAACTATGGGATTTGGTACTCATTTGACACTAATCCTAGTCTTGTAGGATATAGTGATGCGGATTGGGCAGGAAATTGTGATGATAGGAAGAGCACATCGGGCGGTTGCTTCTTTCTAGGCAACAACTTGGTGTCTTGGTTTTGCAAGAAGCAAAACTCGATTTCCTTGTCCACGGCGGAAGCCGAGTACATAGCCGCGGGGAGTGGATGCACTCAACTTATGTGGATGAAGCAAATGCTAGTGGATTACGGATTCAACCAAGGTACTCTCACTCTCTTTTGTGATAACATGAGTGCCATTAATATTTCCAAGAATCCGGTGCAACATTCTAGAACTAAGCATATTGACATCCGCCATCACTTCATTAGAGAGCTTGTTGAAAATAAATGCATAGTACTTGAACATGTAGGTACTAATGATCAACTTGCGGACCTATTTACTAAACCCTTAGATGCTACTCGATTTAAAACTCTTAGTAGATCTATTGGGGTATGTCTTGTGGAGTGATGTTCTATGATTGACCCCATATGGGGAACTCAAGCAAAGAGAGCTATTTTGCATTCTTGTATCTTGCAAAAAATTTGAAATATCTTATGCCTCTTCTTTTAATTGCTTGAGTAAGCTTGGTTGTACATATGTATATATGTTTTAAAATTCCATAAGTGTGAACCTTGCTTGTCTACAATCCATGTCATATTTATGTTCAAACATGCATTTTTGGACTAGGAGATTTACATTGGAAGTATGATTTGAATGACCTATAATTATCTCCATGACATGATGATTCTTTAATAACATGCTAATGTCAAATGAAAAAGCATGAAATTCATATAACATGCTCACATGAAAAGCATGAATTGATGATTGCATATTCTTAAAAATGCAAAACTTGTGTGAAAACTTATGAGACTCAAAATGAATAAAGGATCTTGTATCCATTCAAAGGAATTTACATTCCAAATGTCTCTCTTTCTTTATTAGTTGAACATGGTTACTATCATACGGATAATTTTATCCGGAAAAATCAAATAGGGTGCAAAGTCGCTCATGCCATGTTTCGCTTATAAAGTTGGATATAGTTGCTCTTAAATTGAAATCAATAATCTCTATATCCTTGCTTTTCCATGACATTGGTGAAATTGGTTTGAATTCTTATTAGAAACCTTTGTCTTTTGCTTTGCCAAATACCATTGTATTTTGGACTTGAATGCTATATGTCTTGTATGCAAAGCATGTTGGATTCACACATTTTCTCAAAATAAATCTCCTTGTTTCTCTCAAATTAATTGAAGTGCATAAAGTGACTTATATGTATATGCAAGTCTTGCATGCTTCTATCTCTCGTTGCTATGAGTGACCCGGTTGGGGACTACTCCTTTGCCTATATCATGACAAAAAGGGGGAGTAGGATATGGTAAGGGGAGGTGCAAAATATAGAAGCTATTGTACACTTTGGGGAGAACATACATTGAGGGGGAGTAACCCGTTGAGGGGGAGCATTGCATTATCATACATTGCATACATTGGTAATGTTGTGCCTAAATTCTAAAAATGCAAATGCTTGGTATTGTTCTCACATGATTAATCTCACACTTTTCTTGTATTAGAAATGTTAGAAACTCTTTCAGGGATTGTTTATTCTACAAGAGGATTGAAGACTTCAAGTTGCATTAGCTTATCTCTTTGTAATGTAGAATATCATTATAGTCCCGTAGTTTCTATTTTTTGTGAGGAATCATTGTGAGTGATGGTTTTGTCACGAAATAGCCAAAGGGGGAGATTGTAAGGATTCCCGTTGTTTTTAATTGGCTTATTTCGTGATCAAACCATATGTGGGGGTCTTTGTAAGGGTAGCCTAAGTATCGGTCTTGTTGTTCGAAGCCCTTTTGAAGACCTCGTGTTGATAAGCACCGAAGGTAAATTTCTATGTGCTTACTTTTCTTTGAAGAGATTAGTTGCACACACACACTTAACATTCATTGCATATGTGTGCATTCTCTTCATTTGTCACATTTCACACTTGCACTTATTTATTATATTTTGTGTGTGTAATTGTGTCATGTTGTTGTATAATTCGTTTCCCGATAACTTTCGGAAACGTCCGCGCATGCACGAGAATGTGCTTGGTTTAGCGCGAGGACCGCCTATGGAGAATGCCCTTGGCTTCTCCTTGGTTTTCACCTATCTAGGTGATCGGCGGTTATGATCGGCGGCCTGGCCGCCGAATGAAACCGCCGTTTCAGTCCGATTGGTCTGGAGCATTTCTGCGGTTAAGATCGGCGGTCACGACCGCCGTTTCGAAACCGCCGTTTCAAGACCTGATTGATTTATCTCTCAGTCTAATTCGGCGGTTGAAACGGCGGGCATGAAACCGCCGTTCGAAACCGCCGTTCATACTGGTTGATTTTGATCTCTCTGTTCTGTTTCGGCGGTTGAAATCGGCGGTCACGAAACCGCCGAATTAACCGCCGTTTATGCTCTGTTCTTCACGAGCTCAATTCGGCGGTCATTAACGGCGGCCTGGCCCGATTGAAAACGCCGATTGGCGCGTTTCTTTGAAACTTACTTAAACGACCACACTTTGTTTTGGCCCCCTATATATATGCCACTTGACTTTAGGTCAATTAAGAGAGTTCATATTCAGAATTCATACTTAGGTATTTTTCAAAAGAAGAAAAATTCAAAGAACTCCATTCTTGATTCTCAAACACTTTTCATGATCATCAATCATCATCTAGCATCATCTTAGATCATCTAGATGTCATCTAGCATGGAATTTCATCATACTTTGCTTGGTAAGCTTTTCACTAATATCTTACATGTTTTGTGTTCTCTTATCTAGCAATCTCAATAATTACTTGTTTGTTATTTGTATGCTTTAGATACAATATTGAGATGAGTATGATTATGTTTGAGATTTATATTGTGCTTGCATATTAGGTTTTGTGCTAATATTGATAGCTAAACTAATTGACATGTCATTTAGTTTTGATATCTAGGATTGTTCTTAATTGCATATTAATCATCTTAGATAAGCATAAGGGTTTCCCTTGCTCTATGTTGCATTTTGGATATTCACATATATTCACTTGGGTTGTATTCTCTTCATAGAGAAAGTAAGTCTTGTGGTGTAGCATCCGGGATTAGGTTGCTTAGAACGCAAGCAAATTGGATAGGTTCACTCATACGGGATTAGGTAGGTGTGGTGATTACTTCCGGGATTAGGTTGTAATCGTTTGCACATTTAGTGGATTCGAGGTTCGAGTGTGGCTTAACATAGCCCGTGGTTTTTCCGTGAGGGTTTCCACGTTAAAAACCAAGGTTGTTTTAATTTCCGCACCATATTACAATTGCTTGGGTATATTATCTTGAGGGCTTTTCGTAATTTTGACTAACACGAAAAATGGGGTACAAAAGCGTAAAAATCTATTCACACCCCCCTCTAGATAGCTTTATACACAACGTGCTTTATTGGTCAAGTACAAAGCATTTAAACTTTATTCAAACGTTTCAGAGTTTTCCGCTAGGAAAGTATGTCCATGTAAATCTAGAGAATCACATACACATACAAAATGTATCTCTTTCCACCCAAACTTTCGGTTTGACATGGGACCCACTGAGGTCCTTGTGGAAGAAGCTCAAGTGGCCTCCTTGGTGGTGAGATACTTCCCTTTTTGTGGAGAGGCTGTGTATGATTTGAGCGTTTCTGTGTTGGCAAGGTCCCCAAAAACATTGGCTTTCTTCCAAGCTTAGGGAGGGCCACGCACACACTCGAACTTTCCAAGGGTCCATAGATCCCGAAAGTTCATGTGGCCAAGTCTTTCATGC